>CM042010.1:49159688-49752188 GCA_023525715.1 Cichorium intybus | reverse complement strand
CGTAAAAAAAATAGTTACGTAAGAGTTTTCAAAGCCAATTCTCAAACCATTCTCAGAGAATAAAGTAATTATATACTTTACAGAGGGCTGGGAACTGCTATATGAAAAGCCTCATTCTCTGATAATGCCCCATTCTGTGAGAATGAACGTGAACCATTCTCATGAACGTGAAGGAATGTTACTGCATTCTCATAGACATTCATTCTCATTCTCTGAGAATGCTCTATTCTATGATAATGTCCCATTCTCTGAGAATGAACATCAACCATTCTCATAAACATGAAGGAATGCTACTGTATTTAGACATTCATCCCCATTCTCCGAGAATGCCTTTCCAAAACCCAGAAGAAAAAAAAGGCGGAGATCGATTTTTTTAAACCTGCAAATTAGACCGATTGCTTCAAAACCGACTTGATCGTGCTTCAATTTGCTTCAATCGAAAGTTCACCACCGCCGAATATGCTTCAATCGATTCACAGTGGAGCCGTTCTGGTTTTCTTCACGGTGGTTTCCGACAAGCTCTATCACATTCGAAGTTTTTCCGGCGGATTTCGGATTCACATAAATCGAAGAGAGCTCTGATCTTTCCGTGAGTTTTCAATTTGAAGTTGCGTAAAACCTTGAAAATTTGCCAAGGAAGAAACCCACAGGGATTTAAGGGTTTCCAAAATGATATTGAATTGGGGAAGAAGATACGATAGGTCCTAAGAGTTGCAACTGTAGCGTCTTTATCCTTGTTGTATTCCCGTAATTGCCCCTATCAAATGATTGGTCCAGAATTAGTCCTACAATCACACAATATTTAGAAAATCTATTTGAACATATATATATATATATATATATATATATATATATATATATATATATATATATATATATATATATATATATATATATATATATATATATATATATATATATATATATATATATATATATATATATATATAATTTTTTTTTTTTTGAAACGGCAACATATAATAAAAACGGAGGCACACCCTAACAAGGCACTAGGGAGCCAAACAAGAATTACATGGTGCGGTGCGGTGCGATTTGAACCGCGTTTTTCTAACTATAAACCACAAACTGCACCGCATATTGCGGTCTACAAAAATTATGAACCGCAAAACTGCACCGCGAATGTTCAAAATAACATTATGCGGTGTGGGCGGTTTATACGGTTTGGTGCACACCCTATACCGAACAACATCCGTACATTATTCAAATCCATTAATAACCAACTAAAATTTAGATAAACATAAACATTAAACTGTTTGAAATGCTTCCCATTAACGTTAATACTGGATTATTTACACATACATTTGATTGAAGCAATAGTCAGATTATTATTCATACTAGACATACCCGATCTACATTCGAAGGTAAATGTGGATGTAAATCCAAAACATACATACCCATAACTTACTAAGAATACCCTAGATGTCAACATAATAATCGGTTATCCCCACAACCGAGCTGATAACCTCCACCGCCCCGATCCTCCCCTTCACTTGACTAACGAATAGCCGATAGTAACAGTAAGCACAACAATGACAAAAAAGAGACACCATAATCCAATGTTCACCATCTTTTGGAGTGCCTAAAAATCCGATTGCATTTGTTTGAAATCATCCCTCCTCACCGGCGTACTCTTCGACGACACCACCATCGTGATCTTGACATCTTGTTGACTTCAGCAGGTGTTTGGCTACACATATTGTTTTGTTCGGGTAACGGAGGGAACATATCCTCCATATTTAAATCGGCCATGGAAAATCTCGATGATGAAGTAGATGACGACATCTCAAATGTTTCGTTGTAATAAGGGTAATAAGCCTTCAAATTTGGTCAAAGGGATTATCGTATTTAAGGGAGAGGGACACGATGACATTGTGCATGCCTTGTTCCCAAGGGTGTAACAGTTAGACGACCACATGATATCCATGTAGGATTTGTGTCACACGTAGGGGTGATGTGGCTTTGGTAACCGGCTTCACTGGGGGAGGTATATTTAACCGATTAGTAGAGAGTTCATTCTCTTATAAGGAAAAAAAAATTAATGGACCATTTAAACCAATTTCGAAAGTATTATAAGACTACAATGTCAATTTCCTTTATTTAAATAAATAACTGTATAGTTTATTCAAATATCACGTTCGGGTATTGTCCTTTATTACAATAAATAAATTTGTTCACCGATAACAAGAAGTTTGTTTTCATATATATGGTTTTTGGATGTTTTTTGTAGAAATATGTAAAAAAAACGCATATTTAAACCCTTTTAAATCTTAATGAGCAATATCATTTGTAAAGTTTTCCTATTGTCTTATTAAAAAATTTAAATATTTATAACTGTTGTGTTTATGGACTTTAGCGGATTCCAAATATATTCTCATCATATGATGTGACATTTTCAATATCTTTTTCTTCCTAAGTTGAAGATGATTTAATTCCTCTTGCTAAAGAAGGCATTTAGATTCGCTTTTTATTGTTGTAGAAAATAAATAAAATATATTTTCGATATCTTTTTCTTCCTAAGTTTCAAGATGATTTAATCCCTCTTGATAAAAAAGGCATTTAAATTCGATTTTTATCATCGTGGAAAATAACTAAAATAGTATTTGTTTACTTTTGAGCTAGATGGTAAGGAATTTTATAAACAAGAGTGTACATGCCTTTTCCGCGATGCGGGCCCTATCCAGATCCCGAAATTTCGCAGTTTGAAATTTGAAAACGAAGATTTTATATGTTCGAGACATTAGTGTCGCTAACTTTAAGAGTTAGCGGTGCTAATCCGTCATCCAGTCCTCGATTCGCGTGATTAGAATTTTGAAACTGAGAAATACGAGTTTGACCACATTAGCGGCGCTAATCACAAGGATTATAGTCCCTAACTCTTGCCCAGGTGTATACCTTGTCCGTTTTGCCCCATAACTTCTTCCAATTTGCATTTAAACATGTGTATTTACACGAAAACATATCCAAACACTTTGTCACAAAAGTAGGTGATATTAGTCAATTAAGAAGGATAAAGTAACTAAAACTCGGTTCAATAATGACTATAATGTCTAACATTAATAGGCGTTATCAAACACCCCACACTTGTGTCGTGCTTGTCCCCAAGCAAGTACAGTTTTTAAGAACTTCTAACAAATACTCAAACATTTTTGAATATTTTTAGTTTTGAAGTTTCTTGCATTCAAAAAGTTAGATGAAAACAATTTTTGGAAAAATGACCAAAATATCCTTTGGGAGTCAAGATTTTCTAGAAAACCATTGATTACAAATTTTCGGTTTACAACTGTGCAAACTTTCTCATTCAGATTCTAAAGGTCGCTAAGGAATTCTCCATGACTTTTGATGTTGTCTGTGTAACGAGCTTTCGAAAACACTATCCCAGACCGGACGATCTTAGATAGTGAGGTGCATAAATGCCTTATGGGCCACCCTTTTCGATCCTACCGACTCAAACAATAAAGGCCACTGATTGATAATTCCCTCCTGAATCCCAATCCTAAGGTGGCGTTTGGTTCGCTGGAATTCGAAGGAATTCGAGGGAATTGGAATCCAATTCCCTCGAAATGCTGTGTTTGGTTGAAGATATGGTCAGGAATTGGAATCCTAGAAAGGGCAAACTTTCCTTCAAAAGCGTGGGAATGAATTCCATGGGAACTTGGAGGGAATTAAATGCTATTAAAGAAGGAATGTGGCAAATTACATTTTTACCCCTTTTCTCATTTAAACCCTATCTCATCTATATGTTCGTTAAACAATTCACGCCTCCTTGTCTCTCTCGCTCCATCGTCATATGTCACTGTCATCGACTTGAAGAACTCACACAATCGTCTGGAAGAACTCACGCCATAGACTTGAAGAATTGACGCTATCGACCGGAAGGATTGAGGCCATCGACTATCGACTGGAAAGATTCACACCTCCTTCCTGGTTTCACCTGTCTGATACGAGGAAACGATTCACGCAATCGTCCTTGTCTCTCTCGCTCCATCGTCATTTGTCTCCGTCATCGACTTGAAGAACACGAAGTGAGGTACTCTCTCTCTCTCGCTATGTTTCTCGTAAGCTATCGACTGGAAGGATTCACGAAGGGTTCTTCCCTGATTTGGCGGATTGAAGCTACCAAATCAGATTTTAATGTTATCAAATCCTTCATTACAGTGAATTATAGCTATTTTATGTTAACAGAAGTCGTTTATTTTGATTTTGATGTTATAAGTCTTTGACAGGAACTACTTTTCTTTCACTTTGATTTTGATGTTATCTTCCCTGACTTGTCTTTCCCCGATTTTGATGTTAATGCCACTGATTTTGTTGGATTAAAGTGTTGTATTTCATGTTTATGTAATAAGGGCAAATTTGTCAATTTACAAAGATTGCAATTGCTTTTCCTTTCAACCAAACAGAAAATGGAATTGGATTCCAATTCCATTTCCTGTCAACCAAACAGGATATTGAATTGGATTCCAATTCCTGACAGATTCCAATTCCTTCACAGATTCAAATTCCTTCAAAAACATTCTGCGAACCAAACGCCACCTAAGATATTCTAAATCAAATAACTTTTTCTAACTTTCTAAACACTCAACCTGTTTTAACTAACTAGCATGCTAACAACTAAACCGTATTCCTTGAAAAATACCACAATGCTAAATAAATTCAAAACCGATTCGTTTCTAACCTACAATTTCTTAAAAGATTTTGAAAATTGCTAAAATGTTGAAAAATACGACACTTTTTACAAAAATTTCAAAAACTTTTTTCGACCGTCCCACCCCACACTTTAAATCGTAAAATGTCCTCGTTGTACAAAATAAAAATTTAGAACAATGGAGAAAAGAGTTACCCCTTAGGAACGTCGAATTGCTTATATCACATGATCATAAGTATCAGGGTTACGTCATCTTGGTAAAGTTTTCTGGGAGTCAGGCGGCAACAATGAACACGCCAACATAACACAAGTTTAGGGGTACAGTGACCCCACACTTGCGTTATACAACTCCCACAGTTTGTGCAACAATCATAGTTTAACAAATATTGGTAATCTATTAATAAATATCAACTCATGCAAAAAGATGTTAATTTTAACTACATACATAAAGTTTAATACAGAAACTAAATTACTACTAAAAAGAAAAATAAAAAAAAGAAAAGAGTATAAGAAATATCACTCAGAATCATCGTGGTGGGTCCCAGATGGTCCTGCCCCATCGGATCCACCAGTTGGGCATGGTGGTAGCTTTATCCCATGATGTAACAAAAGTGCGCACTAGATTTCCACCAACCATCGCAGCTCGTGTAACGCCCGGTTTTTTCCGGTACGTTTATTTATTTTATTTAATTAATTATGTGATCTTATATTAATTTACTTAATTAAGATCTGCTTAATTAAAAGATTGAGCTTATAATTATTGTCATCTTTTAATCATATAATTAAGTCCATTAGTTTTATAGCCAAACTCAATTAGAGCCTAAGTATTTTCTAGCCCAAAGGCTTAAGTGCTTAGCCCATTTAACCTAGTATATTAGGGCTCAAAACCCTAATTTCCTTCATTTCACTCCCTCCCTTTCCCTCACGGCTCTCTCTCTCTCCCTTCCCCCTCAAAGCACACTCTCTCTCCCACTGTATCTCTCTTTATTTCCGGATTTGAGAACACAGCCGCAGTGTTTGGACGATTCCCGAAGATTGAAAGGTTGGATCGCCACGAAACTTTAACCGAAGGTTCCCAAGACATATATGAAGGTTCTGACCAGAGGGATTTTGATTTCAAGGTATAGATATTGAGCTATGAATTTTTCAACATAACCTAGGTTTTTTATCAGATTTCACTGTTGAGTCTCCCTTCTTGTAAAAATCATATCTCGAGTTCGAGGACTCCAATGGACCCACAATCAGTGCCCAAAGTTCACAAATTGAATTGAATAACTTTATTAAGAATACCACTCTCGCTGAAAAGGACTTTATCTATGGCCAACAACAGCTTCTTTGCTGTTAGGTCTAATACGGGTCTGCTGTGATATGTCATTTTGTTTTTATCATTTCTAGGGCTTGTGAAATGATCCAGAGTTATTCCAAGTTCCCACATGTACATTACATATTGAATTAAAGATCTGGAGAAGATGGAATGTTAATTATCATTATAACTTGGTTAGAATGGATCCACACTCCAGATCAGTGGACAGTCACCAGCTTATACTGGTTCTGTGATTGTCCACAATGTGAATTTTATATCCAGAGCTTGGGAAACCCTTTTTAATCGATTCCAACTCTGAGACTTGTATTTATGTGTCTTTTGTTCTTCTAATTTTTGGTTTGGGCTAATTCCACCCACACATTGGGTAGAGTTGGCCAACATCACCTGACTGTCCGTTTGAAGACAGCAGAGATATGTCTTTTTGTAAATTTTATATCTCTTTCATCCTTTGGAGTTAGGGGGAATTATTTATGGTTCTGGAAACCTAAGTCATTGTAGTTTCTTGTAAAAATTATTTAAGCCTATGCTTCTGTTTTATATTTTGGAGTAATTCAGTCTTGAGCAGCAGGTCTGTTTTAGAGACCTTGCTGTGATTACTCCTTTCTCATTCCTTAGCTTCACAATTTCATCCTTCTAACCTTTAGTCTTAATTAGGTGAAGTATTTAAGTTTGCACAAGCTTGGTAGCCATATATTGACTTCTATCTGTTATATCACTCACTCAAGGTGAGTTCTCTCACACCGTTGTATTTATGTTTATGTTTGCTAGTTGGCTCGTGTGTGATTGTTTAGATGTAATATTTAAAGCATGCTATATTATTATTATAAATCATACATGTGCACTGTATGTAATTGATTATTACTATGATGGGGAGTTAGGTAAGATCACCAACGTTATACTCTTTATGAGGTGCGGGGATCAGGGACAAAGGATACAGGATTTACCGGTGCGGCTCAAACCTACAAGTCCGCCCTATTTTATATAAGCACTGATTCGTTCTTTGCTTAGTTTTTATAATTATAATTGGAAATGGATTAGGGCTGGTAAATGTGAATATTGATATGATGTTTGTGTTTGAATTCACTAAGCTTTTGCTTACGGTTTCCCTAAACATTTTTCAGGTGTTAAGATCAAGGAGGCTCAGGATTGACTGGAACACCGGGATTGCCACCACTAGGAGTTTTATTTGTTTGTGACTATGTCATGTTATGCTTCTGTACTTTACTTTAGTATTTTGCCATGCTTTGGATTTGAGCTACTTATTTATTTTGGAAACTTATAACTATTTTTATAAAAGTTATCTTTGAAAGTTAAATAATTCGCGAAAAAAAATTTGGGGTGTTACAGCTCGGCTCGAATCTCTGCTACGTCGACAACCAATCCAGCCTGGGTAGTCTATATCCTGGTGAGTCTCGCATCTATTCCATCCGACCCGCCCACTGACTCCTGATCCTGTGCCGGTGATGGATCTCTCCTCCGCCTCTGTCATCGTAGCCGGCGAACCTCTGGCTCTGTAGCCGATATCTTAGCTCCCTCCATCTTTGCCTCCATATCTACGTCCTAAGCCTATGCTGGCTCAGGCAGACTAACTAACATGTAACGACCCTCACCAAAAGGCCTAAAAACATCCATCGCCACTAAAAATGTGGCCCCCATCTGTCTCGAGTGAAATGGACTCAACTGTCGCGTAGCATCAATTGGCAAAATGTCATATTATCGGGACAAGTGTGTGATATAGTGCCCGACGATCAAGGGGCCAGCCAATCTGGGTTACGCAACCCTATCAACCAAGAACTGAGCTAAGATGTAGGGAAGGTGGAAGAACCTGTCCTCTCTAAGGAGGGCCCACATAAATGGTAGGTCCCTCTTCGGCACCTTGTCGCCGCCCATACGTTGAGCAAGGGTGCAGGCGACAATCATGTGTAGTAATCGGTGTATCGGAGATCGTATGGTGTTGGAGACTATGGACGTAATAAATGGAATGTCGTTGATCTCGACCCAAATAGCTGCCTCAGTCTCCCCCTCATCTGGGTGGGTGGTGCATGCGGCGAGGAATGGCAGGAAGTACGGGTCAACAGTCTCCTCCAATGTATAAATGCTCGCACGCCAGGCAAGGTCGGTCATGGTGCACTCTCGGTGCACGCCTCCCAGTCGAAATCGGATCGTCTGTTGAGATAAGTCGTCACCGCGTAGTACCCGTGTGCATGTGGAGTAGAACTCCAAGATATTCTCTCGGTAACAAGTATTGTCTACCACGATGAGACGGTCCCAGCCATGACATGTAAAGTGATGAACTCCGTCTATGCTGGTCCAGGTACGAACCAAGTGCTGCTCCAGTCTAGGTGTGATGCCAGAAGCTGCGGCTAACACTCGATCCAATGATGGTGCCACCTCCACCTCCCAACCTGCCAAAATCAACCACGGACAAAACCCAATGCAAAAATCAACCACGGACAAAACCCAATGCAATAAAGGTGAGAAAATTTTTCACAATTGGTCCATGGCCTAATTAGCGCCGCTAATCCAAAGATTAGAGTCGCTAATGATGAACAACCCCCAACTTTTTCTGATTTTCGATTTTCACGTGTTTTCACCAAATTGGTTATACCCATACGTTCCTAAATCTGCTATTAACAAAAGCCCAATGTTTAATTTCAAGAAAAACGAGCTACACATCACATAATTACGGTTAAAAGCTTCGGCTAACCGAACCAAGCCCTAAATTCTCGATTCATGAAATAACCGGTTAAAGTACGAATTAGAGGCACCAATACACTCACAAACTATCGATCAATAAAACCTATGCCTTAATTTCATGAAAAACAACCTAAAATTGCTTCGATTTAGGTAAAAAGCCTCGGTTGGGTCGAAACCCCAAACCGAGCGAAAACCATTGATTCTACGGTCAATACGTGTTAATAAGAACAGAAGGGGGTTGGATACATATCGTATATGCTTGATCAGTGATTTATGCGGAAAATTTTCACGAAAAACTCGATTTTCCTGTAGGTTGCTTGGTTCTCGGTCGACAATCGCAAAGGGGGGTGTGGAGTGTTTCAAAATTAGCGACTCTAATATGTTTTAAAGCTGACCGCGTTGACCAAACGTTAGCGTCACTAACAGTTTAGTTGGCGGCACTAACATCATTTTTCCCATTTTTTGAATTTTGCAATTATTTTATAAATCGTGTACCACCCCACACTCGGGCCATGTCGTATCGTGCTCAGTGAAAAATTTTCCGAATGATATTTCATAGAATAAAAACAAAAAAATAAAAACAAAAATCAAAATACTTATCGAAATGTCGGGTTGCGTCCCGAAAGTGCTTCTTTGCTCGGTCTTTTTGCTGGACCTTCCTTCAGTGGCTACGATGGGTCGTATGCCTTTTGACTCCACTGCATTTCAGCCCCCACTGTCCCTTCATTGACCCAATGCTCCTCTAGCTTCCTTGGGTCAAATGGCCTGCCGGTTCTTCTGCTGCCGCCGGATCGCTGGTTTCTGATTAATTCTCGTGAATGTTTGGAGGTTGCTTTAAAGTTTAAACCTCCTAGCTCGATCGTTTCTTTGGTGTCTCTTAAAGACCACCGATTTGATATGGAGTGCATCTAGTGCAACCCCCAATGATTGTTTTACGAAGCATCTTTTGCTCGCATGTTGAGTGTTGTCTGTAACTTGCGGTTTGGACTGCAGTACAAACAAAAATTTTCCAATCCGATGGGATCGGAAGGCATAACAGTGGTATGCTCCTGAATGTCCTCATCGATTGTGTTAATTACTCTTAATATTTCACGCATCACTGGATCATAGGTGGCGAGAAAACTAAGTTTCTGGTTTTCAAAAGCCACATCGATCGTCGTCATCATCATCTTCTTGGTCATCGTCCAACAGGTGGATCAGTGTCAAGAGTGAGCGACTGACATTGTCTGGTGATGGTTGTGATTCACACACCACCAAATCTTGATTATCAAAATACACAAAATTTTTAAAATTTATTGGGTAGGGAGGTGTATTGTGATCTACGCCCCCTCCACAACCAGCAATTCGACCATCTCAGCGGTCTCATGATTTTCCCAAGATGTATGACCTTCCATCACATATTTAAGCAGATGTAGGTTCATACACATCATTATTGGTACAAAAATCACTTGCCTCAATTTCTGGCGAGCGTGGCTGTTGCCTCAGCTGTTCCTCCAACTTCGCATTGTACGAATTGTCCAGATCTTGATCGTTCACAAAACACGATTCAACGAAATTTTCGTGCTGAGTCGGATCCTCGGCCCATAAGTCATTATCATCGAATGACTCATTGTAGAAATCATCCTCGTAATAGTTATCGGTCGGGCTATCGTATTACTAATATGAATCTTGATCAGTGTACGTGTAATCGTCCATTGCGAGTACGTACACATACAAAACTAAAAATCAAATATCAAAAGAAAAATCGAAATTGACACAATGTGTCAACAGCACAACTCCCTGACAATGGCGCCAAAATTTGACACGTTGCAGTCGTTGATGCGATCAAAAATACTAAATTTAACCTTATGGCTCACTAGCTAGCGGCAGGTAAGGATCGAACCGTAGAGTCCGTGGCTGGCACTTTGTGTCGATAAACCAACTATAGTGTCGCTATATAGCTGGTGGATCAATAACAAGTGAGAAACAACCAAAAATCAATGAAACGAAAACAACTCAGATCTGATTGCAAATCGAGAAAACAATAATAAATCGAATGCTTCTTATAAAATCAAACTGAAACACACAATCGTTCACTACCAACTATTCAGATCTAAACAATCCAAAGGACTACAGGAGTCGAATGATTCTCCTGAGCCTAAATCAAACAAACATCGCGTAATCAACGGAAATCCCAATTTCGGAATACCTCGATACCGAGTTGATAAAACAATAGAAAAACTAAATATCTACTCAACTAACTACTTGGAAATGAAAAAGTGATGAAAATATACTTTCGGATCCACTCGTGGTACCCCAGGATGCCTCAAAAGTCGTATGGGAGCTCTGTATTTAGATTGGTGGAAAATTGGGTCCCTGAGGCGCATACAGGCCTTTCCCATGGTGCGGGCCCCATCCAGATCCCGAAAATCTCGTAGTTTGAAATTTGAAAACGAAGATTTTATCTGTTCGAGACCTTAGCATCGCTAACTTTAAGGGTTAGTGGCGCTAACTGACAACGCCTAGTAATGTCACATATTTTAGTCGTTGTTGAGCCCTATTCTTAGTGAAATTATATCATATACATCGTGGTATTCTCACTTTTCGTGCCAGCACTTGTTTGGAAAGAAATAATGAAAACAGGGACTAAAAGCGTGCAATTTGGAAGAAGTTTGAAGATCAAGGCAAAATCAGGAAAAGACGTACGCACGCCGCGGAAATCATCAAGGCGCGACGCGGGTATGAGGCGGTGGAAAGAATTCAAATTCCGATAAAACGGGGATAAACCCTACGCGCGACGCGGGATCCATCTATGCGCGGCGCGGTCTCGAGATTTTTGCAACTATAAATAGAGGCTTTTAGTCGAAAAAACGAGCAAAGACCTGGTGTAAAATCGACCCCCAAGGCTCTTTGACCCCGAGATTCGGCTTCAGAAACCATCTATTGGTATTTTCATGTTTTTATCTTTAATTTTCAATTAGTCAAGTAGTTAGTAATCATTGGCTAGTATCTTTGGGAGTGACAACCATTGATATCTAGTTCTAGTTTCTGTTTTTGGATCTTTTGGTTACTGTTTTGTATCATTGGATCTGAGTTTTGAGTTAATGAATCATTTGGTTACAAGTAATTGCTTCTTTTCGATGTTTTATGCTTGTGAATGAATTGTTGGGTGCTTGGATTGTGTTTGATGATTGATTTGCCTTTGTTTGCTTCTGATTTGGAGATGTACTTCTGAATTCAGTAAGTGACAAAGTTTGGTTGGTAGTTTTAGTTTAGTTTATGCTTTTTGGGATTAGTTGTCTAAAGTTAGGAACTAGGTCCTCTGACTGTAGCGTGACACTACAGTTGGTAATCTGTCACCTGTCTCGACCATGTAAGTCCTGTGGATCGACCCTGACTTCCACTGTGCTAAGTGAGAGTGAGGTTTATTTTCTTATTTTTGACCGCATGACGACCGCTGCGATGTCAAATTTTGGCGCTGTTGCCGGGGAGTTATGAGCTTGAGAGTAGGTGATTTGAAGGACTTAGTTTCTGATTTTTGATGTTTGATTTTAGTTTTTTGGTTTTTGGTATGTGTACGTCTTCATAATGGGCGATTACATGTACCCAGATCAATATCATGAGTATTATGAAAATCCGGCCGACACCTATTACGAGGATGATTGCTACAATGGATCGTTCGATGACAATGGATGGCGGACCGGGGAGTCATCTCAGCCTGAGAATCCTGCAATTTGGGCCCGACTTTGGGTACTCATGTATAACACCCACCAAGTGCAGAAGGACTAGGCTGATGCTCTTGTAAGATTGCAAGCTTCTTTAGACCAGTTAGAGGAAAGTTGGAAATGTTCATCACCCTCACCAGAACTTGAGGCGAGTAATTGTTATACCAATGATATGGTGTGTGAACCTGCATCACCTGAATATGTGATGGAAGGGCATACACCTTGGGAAATTCAAGAGACCACTGAGATGGTCGAAACGGTTGTTGAGGAAGAGGTTATAGGTGACAATGCTACCTCTGACTCAGAAACCTTTGAAGTTTTTGATGTTTTTGAAAGTATTAGTAATGTTGATCTGGTGTTGGGTGAATCCATACCATCACCAGACAATTTGGTTGATGAGGATGTTGTGGAGGGGGCTGTAAGTGACAGTACAGATCCCAGCCCAACAACTCCCGAAATTGTTGAAGTTGTTGATACTATTGGGGAAGGGGGTGTAGATAACAATATTACCACCGACCCTGTAATTTTTGAAAATTTTGAGAAATTTGAAAGTAAGGATCTGATGATGGGTGACTTTGTACCACCATCAGATCAAACCAGTCACTCACTCTTGGTCCCGATCCACCTGTTGGATGATGATCAAGAAGATGATGCTGACGAGTTGGTTTTTGAAGATAATAAACATGATTTTATAGCCACTCATGATCCGTTCATGAACGGAAAATTAGATGTAATCAATACCATCGATGAGGACATATGGAAGCATCCCGATATGTTGCTTTCCGATCCCATTCGATTGGAAAATCTTTATTGGCATTGCAAGCCAAAATTGCAAACTGAAGACAACATGCAATATGTGAGCAACAAACGAGGCGCAAAACAACTACTGGGAGAAGCTTTGGGCGCACTCCACATCAAACCTGTGATCTTGAAGAGATATAGAAGGAAGGATCGAGCTTGGAGGTTCAAAGATACTTCCAAGCACTCACGGGAAGTAATCAGAAGACGGCAACCGGGCAGCAACAGGAGCACCGACAAGCCATTCGACCCAGGAAAGTTTGAGGAGTAGTGGGACAACAAAGGGACGGTGGTGACTGAAAATCAGCGAAGGAAGAAGGCGTACGATCCACCGTAGCTGTAAAAGAACTCTTCCGTCTGGCTGAAGATGTTAAACTTAGCGCTTGTGGGGAGGCAACCCATCTTTTCATAGGTTAGGTACTGTATTCTTAGGAGTAATTAGGAAATTATATCATCGTCATTTGCAGGTATTATTGGTCCAAGGCACGTGTGGGGTTGTTTTGAAGAATTTGAAATTTTTGATGACCGCGTCGCGGTCAGGAAAATTGCACGCCGTGGGATCGTAAACCAACCCGATGTGCAGGGGTTGATTTGGGGGTACGCGTGCCACGGTTCGCTCATATCCGCGCCGCGGGAATCGATCGGTCGGTTTCCGTTGATAATAAGGTAAGCCACGACACTAATTCACACACACCACGCCTCGGAGCTCTGATCATCCAAACTTTCTCGTGTTTTTTCTTGCTTATTTCATTCCTACTACCAAGGTACGTCATTCTAACTAGCTTTTACGTGTTAAAACTAGTGATTAGGCAGTTGATTTGGTTGATTTCTCCAAAAACCCAAAAACTTAGAAATCGCCAATGCTGACTCGTAGGGTGTTTATTTCGCCAAATAATGAACCTAGATGAGTTAGTCGGCACTTAGGCTACCTTGTAGTGTATTTGGACTGAGTTTAAACAGGTTAAATCGTGAGTTTGGATTTGGAATTAGAAACAGCCGCTCGCCGCGGTGCTGTGGAGAAGAAAAGGACCTAAATTGCAAAAAAATTTCCTTTTGTGCAGATGTCGTTCAGATTAGACCACCGGTTTCTCCAGTTCCCCGAGGAAGTGGATAGCTCTGTGGAGTTTGCGAGCAGGAGGGATGCCTCGTAGGTCGCCGGGTTCTCGAGGCGACGATCATCGACAGGGATATCCTCAGAGATGTGGGGCTTTGGGGAGAGATCGAGCCATTCCTCCACCGCACATGGACCCACGGGGATGCCTCATTCACGTGCCGAGGCTGGGATAGGCTTATGGCCAACCAGGAGGACATAGTCTATACCGAGCTTCTTTTGGAGTTTCTATCCACCGTCCGTTTTGCACCTGGATAGGCAGAGGCCCGTTCCAGGCTGGTACGATTTAGATTGGGGGGAGTGCACAGGAAGTGCAACTTCCGAGAGTTTGGGAGGCGCACTGGCATATACACAGAGGCGGACCTCCAGCACCGCCATTTCACGCAGTTTCTTACAGCGTGTATTTAGGGGCAACCCGAGAGGGCTGCCAATGCGGAGGTTTGGGCAACGTTGTCCAACATATTCTACGAGGCGGGGACATCCAGAGAGAGCCATCTTCGCGATCCACTTCACCGACTCATGCACCGCATCGTCTCCACCTCCATCATGCATAGGGACGGGGGCGAAAAGGTGTCCGGCGAGGACATGACATATCTCTGGGTCCTCCTCGACCCCTCCAGGTTCCTTCACCTCTCGTTTGCCCTAGCTGTCTCCTTGTCCACCCGTGCGACGGGTGCATCTGCCATCAGTCCTCTGGCCCGCGGGTATTACATCACCTGCTTGGCCCGTTCATACCGGATCCTTATTGCCCCGGTTGTGGCGTCCTTGACCGCTTTACCTCCAGCTCGCACTACGGCACGAGCCCTGGAGAGCATGGGGCTTATTGAGGAGAAGCGCCCAGGTCAGTTCGTGAGGGCAGCGGCTGAGGCACCCCAGGACCCCAAGCCAGCTTACGTCCAGCCAGATAGGAGATGTCGGAGACCGGCAGCACCAGCACCATAGCAGGAGGAGGCAACTGAGCTTAGGCGATTGCAGGATCGGGTCGCCAGGATTGAGGACGAGCTGGAGTGGATCGGGGAGGTACTTTTACAGATTGCTTCAGCACAGGGACAGCGCCCCCGACCATTCCCAGCCCGAGCCCACGATCATGAGGTCGGTTCTTCCAAGCCACCAGGTGCCGATTGATGTATTTTTCTTATTTTTCTTTTTAGTATTTGTGTTATACTTATGACACTACCATCTTTTGTTTGTTTATATTTTATATTTTAGTTGTTTGTTTGTGTTTACTCTTTTTTTTTGTGAGTCATGCATGTGATACCAAAATTGGAGGAGTTGTTTCAAGCAAGTGTGGGGTCACCGTGCCCCCTCCACTTGTCTTGACTATCGGCGTGTTCACTGTTGCGCTACAACTCCAGAACGCAAAATCAAGGACCTTTTTGTTCGTATTTGTACCTATAACACCGAGTACCAACCAAGCGATCTACCATCCAAAGGGGTAACTCTTTCTCCCTTGTTCTAAATAATTTTTGTACAACGGGGACGTTGTACGATTTTAAGTGTGGGGTGTGGACGGTCAAAAGAATAGTTTTTTAAAATTTTTGCGGGAAATGACCGATTTTCAAAATTTTAGCAACTTTTTCAAAATTTTTAATGGGTTATAATTTTGAAACGGATAGTTTGTGATTATTTATAGCATTAGTATTTTTCGAGAAATACCATGTAGTTGTAATCATGCTATTAGTTTAGTCAAATAAGTTGAGTTTTATGAGTTTAGAAGATTGGACTGTTTTAGGATTGGAATTTAGAAATGAATTATCAATCAGTGACCTTTGTTGTTCGAGCCGGTATGTCTAAAATGGGTGGGTCTTATGCACCTTGCCACCAAAGATCGTCTGGTCTGGGATGGTATTTCTGAAAGCTCGCTACACGGACAACATCGAAAGTCATGGACAATTCTTTTATGGCCTTTAGAATCTGAATGAGTATGTACACTTCATTGTGGACAGAAAATTTGTAATCAAGGGTTCTCTAGAAAGCCTTGAATTCCAAATAACATTCCGATTATGTTTTCACGAACTATTCCACTCTAACTCATAAGGCAATAAGCTTTGAAACTGAACACAGTCAAAAATTGTTTGAGTCTTAGTTAAAATCTATTAAAAACTCTCTTGCTTGGGGACAAGCAAGGCACAAGTGTGGGGTGTTTGACAACGCCTAGCAATGTCACATATTTTAGTCGTTTTTTAGCCCTATTCTTAGTGAAATTATATCATATACATCGTGGTATTCTAACTTTTTGTATCAGCACTTGTTTGGAAAGAAATAATGAAAACAGGGACTAAAAGCGTGCAATTTGGAAGAAGTTTGAAGATCAAGGCAAAATCAGGAAAAGACGTACGCGCGCCGCGGAAATCATCAAGGCGCGACGCGGGTATGAGGCGGTGGAAAGAATTCAAATTCCGATAAAACGGGGATAAACCCCTACGCGCGACGCGAGATCCATTTATGTGCGGCGCGGTCTCGAGATTTTTGCAACTATAAATAAAGGCTTTTAGTTCGAAAAAACGAGCGAAGACCTGGTGTAAAATCGACCCCCCAAGGCTATTTGACTCCGATATTCAGCTTCAGAAACCATCTATTGGTATTTTCATGTTTTTATCTTTAATTTTCAATTAGTCAAGTAGTTAGTAATCATTGGCTAGTATCTTTGGGAGTGACAACTATTGATATCTAGTTCTAGTTTCTGTTTTTGGATCTTTTGGTTACTGTTTTGTATCATTGGATCTGAGTTTTGAGTTAATGAATCATTTGGTTACAAGTAATTGCTTCTTTTCGATGTTTTATGCTTGTGAATGAATTGTTGGGTGCTTGGATTGTGTTTGATGATTGATTTGCCTTTGTTTGTTTCTGATTTGGAGATATACTTCTGAATTCAGTAAGTGACAAGGTTTGGTTGGTGGTTTTAGTTTAGTTTATGCTTTTTGGGATTAGTTGTCAAAAGTTAGGAACTAGGTCCTCTGACTGTAGCATGACACTGCAGTTGGTAATCTGTTACCTGTCTCGCCACGTAACTCTTGTGGATCGACCCTGACTTCCACTATGCTAAGTGAGAGTGAGATTTATTTTCTTATTTTTGACCGCATGACGACCGCTGCGATGTCACTAACCTGTCATCCGGTCCTCGATTTGTGTGGTTTGAATTTTGTGACAGAGAAATACGCATTTGACCATATTAGCGGCGCTAATCACAAGGATTAGCGTCACAAACTCTTGCCTAGGTTTATTCCTTGTCCGTTTTGCTCCGTAACGTCTTCCAATTTGCATTTAAATCCCTGCATTTACACTAAAAACATATCCATGCACTTTAGCACAAAAGTAAGTTATATTAGTCAATTAATAAGGATAAACTAACTAAAACCCATTTTAATAACGACTATAATGTCTAACATTACTAGGCGTTATGAGTCGATAAGCCATTCATTCTTGTTTTTGTCGGGGTTGAAAATGTACGCATTTCTGAATCTCCAAACTGTTCAAATATCCGTGTAAATGATGGAATGTGTAGCTTCTTTATTCCTCCGTGTAAGTTGTAAAGAGGAGATCCAGGCAACGAGATTTGGACTTGTGGTAATAGTGGGATCGAGATATCGAGCAAATGAGATAAAGCATTCCATAACCTTGTGACAATCATGCAGGTAAAGAAGAGGTGGCTCACCGATTCGATATGGTCCAAACATAGCGGGCAAGCAATAGTAGTGATGGAGACACCTTTAGTCGAAAGGTTCAATCTACTTGGTAATATATCAAGACAAAGGCGCCAGAAAACTATATTAACTTTTTCTTAACCAAATGATAGTAGTATCACTGTCAGGAATCAAGTAATATTCAATGTGGGCCCGTGTGGCTTTTACTAAAAATTATCGCTATCATCCAGGTTCCACCACCAAGTGAATAATTAATATCATTTAAAAATTCTACAAAACCATTGCATTGTGTGGTTTCTAAGTGATCAAGAGTACGACACTAGCTCCAAGACCAAGAATTACCATTCCATTTATTTCTCAAAACGGTATTTGTATAGTGTGTACACGTGGATTTATACACATGTGCAAAGCTGTTGTTGACTTTGAATAGTTAAACTCCACATCAACAAGTAAACCAGGTGATCGTTACACCCACTAAAACCTGGTTTTTATGATAGGTATTTGCTCAGTTTAATGGTTCATAATGCACAAAATATAATTGATGGATCATTTAAAACCAAAAGTAATAATTCGCTGGGGTTTTATGAACATAACCCATGAAATTATGGGATTACTCATCTAATTGTTTATAAGTTTTATATCACTTTAACTTCGAGATATTATTACTCTGCACCTAAGCTAGTTAAATGGGTTCTTATACACCTGGAGATAGCATTTTTACCTGTCTAAAGTGGTACCATTTAGTTTTGTTCAGGTGAGAAGTGGATACATTTTAAATGCCTTCAATTCCACTTTACCAGATAGATGGCCTAAAGGTTCATCATTCCTTTGCCATGATCGACCACTTAAGTTTATCTATTATATCTATGGGACGTTGTCCATGGAAACCACAATACACACTTCTCATTTCTCAAAACATAAAGGAACATTTCTTTTTACATCATCAATATGAGCCATCACTCGCTTTTGGACTTATATTTCACGTTGATGGGTAGCTTCTCCCCGCCAATAGATCCCGACAACCGCCTACTTATAGATCCGCCTTAACAGCCCCTTATGGTTTAGAGATCAGACCACACCAGCTTCCCTTGTCTCATGCTTTAATTAGTCATTGTTGAAATATGAAAATATTTCTAGCAATTGTTCAATCTGAAAGGAAATTCTATTTATTTTTTATATTATTAACTTGTTTTGTTTATTGTGTAGGAGATGGGCTAAACTAAAGCTAAATTGGGCTGAGTAGTTGCTGATTGTGGGCTTAAAGCTGATGGGTCAAGTTGCTGATGGATTGCTGTCAATTCCGGGTTGATGGAGCTAGATTCGCGGGTCATACCGGGTCGATTTTACCCGGTTGTATATATTGGCTGAATGGAGTTATTTGGACATGTTTTTACATCAGATTTTTCTCCCTCTTGTCACTCTCTCTCTCTCGTTCTTCTCATCTGCTACGAGTTCACACTTTGAGTTCTTTCTTTTCTTGCTTATTTTCGAGATGTATTAGAAATATGTTAGGTTTAGTTAGAATATGTTAGATCTAGGTGAGTGTGAGTGTTATGTAGTGAGGTTTACTTGTATTTGTATGTTAAATCTGGTTCTTATCAATAAAAGAGGACTGGTTTAGTGATATAGTTGTATTTCTCGGTTCTTGATTTGGTATCAGAGCTAGAAGCTCTTGTGTGACCTTTGTTCTCGATCTCTAGATCTGGTGTGTCTACAAGCTTCTTCCTCTTCTCGATTCGTCAGATTCCTGTCTGGAGGGTTAAGTTTTTTGCGAGATCTGGTGTGCGTTTTTTGGTTTTTTCGAGATCTGGTTGTTCGAGATCACTCTTTTTCTGTGCGAGATCTTGGTGTTTTCGAGTGGTGTTCATCAGATTTGATGTGCTCGACCTTGTATTCGTCAGATCTGGTGTGTTAGGCGCGTTTGGTGTGCGAGATCTGTTGGTCTTCGTCAGATCTTGACTTCTGGAGGTTTGATTTTATCCGATCTGGTTCTCTCAACTTGTTCATCGAGTTCTTGGCTGAGTGTTTTTTGCTCCGTATCAGACCAGATCCGGTATCGGTATCATTCTCTCTTATTTCTTTTATTGTTTTGCTTACTTCGTCTATGACACTCTGGATTCGAGTCGAGACTTTAGTTTTTTTTTGTATCTTTTTTAAAAAAATAGAAAAGTTGATCTATGAAACTCATCTTGAGTTGAGATATTTTTTGTATATTGGATCAATGAGACTCTGTTGAATTTAGATCCGTGTTAACTGTCCTTTGATACCATAGTTTTGGTTGTTATCGAGACTCAAGTCTTGACATAAGCACCAAATCTGAGTTGAGGATTTTTCTTTACATTTGTAGTTCATATTTCAGATCTGGTCCCATTTCCTTAAATCTGGTTACATTTGTTGTACATATTTCAGATCTGGTCCTTATTTCCTAAGATCTGGACTTATTATAATAAATTGTTAACTAAATTGAACTATTCCTCAGATCTGGTCATGTCCTTAGATCTGGTCCTGTTATAATAATCGATAAACTGAACTGCTCCTCAGATCTGGTCAATTCCTTAGATCTGGTCCTGTTATAATTCTTGTTAATAAAATTGTTCACAGATCTTGTCCAATCCATATCTGGTCCTCATATTATGTTACAGATATAGATCTGGTCTATTTTCTGTTATAATTGTTGTTATTTTTTTGCTAACCTTTCTTTAACCTTGTGTTCTGTTCGGGTTACGGTTCTATGATAATTGGTTAAAAGGTTATAAACCAGCTAGTTTTTTGTGCTGCTTCCGCTCACTGTAAGTTTCTCTTACGCCTTGTTGTAGCAAGGACCATGTTCAGTTGCACTTGTTGTGACATCCTTGGCCTATAGCAAGGTGCTCTGTTCTTTTGTTATATTTTTTTAATTGTTTCAAAAATGCCTGCTGCTACTGAGTCTGAAACAAGTAGTTCTGGTCATACTGATCCTGTTGTTAATCTTGATGATCCTTTGTGCTTACATGCAAATGATATATGTTCTGTTACTATAATTAGCTTTAAATTGGTTGGAACTAGTAACTATAAGAATTGGGCTACTGCTACTGTACGTGGTCTTACCATTAGAAATAAACTAGGTTTTATAAATGGCAAATGTTCTCGTCCCACAGAGGATGAAACAAAAGCTGAAAAATGGGATCGTGCAAATGTTGTTGTAGTTTCTTGGCTGCTTGCTTCTATGACTGAAAATATATCTTCTGTGTATAGTTTGTCTGAAAATGCTTGTGAGTTGTGGATTGAGTTAAGACAAACATATGAAAAAATTAATGGATCTGTTGTTTTTAATGCCTTTCAAAAAATAAATATGCATACTCAGGGTTCTGAAAATGTTTCTGATTACTTCAACAGTTTAAATGGTCTTTGGAAAGAGTTTGATTCTTTGTCTAAAATAAGCGAGTGTACTTGTGATGCTTCTAAGGATCGACAGTCATTTTCTAATCAACTAAAGTTGTTTCAATTTTTAATGGGATTAAATGAGAGTTATAGTTCAATTAGAAGTAATATTTTAATGCAAGAACAATTACCTAGTGTGCAATCTGCTTTTGCTACCATTTCTAGAGAAGAATCACTTAAGAGTAGTTCTTCTATTAGTAATTCTAGCAAAAGTCAAAGTTCTGTTTTTGTTGCTAAAGGACCTGATGTTAAAAAGAAATTTGGTAATAAAAACGTAAACTTAGTTTGTAAACACTGTAATATGAAAGGGCATACTATTGAAAGGTGTTATAAACTCATTGGTTTTCCAAAAGATTTTAAGTCAAAAAATGATGATAATTCACAAAACAAATCTATTGCTAATGTTGTTACTTCTGATAAATCTGTTTCTTCTGTTGATGATAATAAGATGTCTTTGCAATTCACAAATGAGCAAGTATCTAAAATTTTAGGACTGATAAAAGAAAAGTCTTCTTTTGAGGATGTATCTGCTAATATGGCAGGTATATCTAATATGTCAAATAAGTTTTTTGCATATAATTCTGTCAGTTATGCTTTGGGCTATCGTGAGTGGGTTGTAGACTCTGGAGCAACACAACATATGACTGGAAATTTTAAAAATTTTGAAAATTTTGTTGATGTTTCAGACTTAGAAATGAGTGTGGACCATCCAAATTGGACAAAAGCTAAAATTTCTAAAATTGGAGATTTGAAAGTTTTCCCGTCACTTATTTTAAAAGATGTTTTATTTGTTCCAGAATTTAAAGTTCACTTGCTTTCGGTCCACAAACTTGCTCGTGATAGTAGAGTAGGAGTTTATTTTGATGAAAATAATTGTTATATCTGTAATACTCAGGATTTACAAACCAATCCCATTGTGACGACTGGTAAAGTCTCTGGAGGCTTATATTTCTTAGATAATAATCAGGTTAGTTGTAATAATAGTTCTTCTTTGTCTGTTTGTTATGTTTCTAAGATGACATGGCACCATAGACTTGGTCATCCTTCTGATAAAGTTCTTGGTGTACTAAAAAACTAGTTAAATCTAGGAAATGACCATATTTCTATGTGTGAAGTGTGTCATAGGGCTAAACAAACACGTGAACCATTTCCGTTAAGTTCTCATAAGTCGTCTAGTCTAGGAGATCTTGTTCATCTTGATGTATGGGGGCCCTATCGTGTGTCAACTAGAGATGGTTTCAAGTATTTTCTAACTGTTGTTGATGACTATTCTCGGGCTGTTTGGGTTTATCTGTTGAGAACTAAGGACGAAGTGTTTGAAAAAATTGTTGTCTTTTTTAACATGTTAAAACTGCAGTTTTCTAAGACTGTGAAAATTTTTAGATCAGATAATGGAACCGAATTTGTAAATTCAAAGGTTAAATGTTTTTTTGAAAAAGAGGGTGTCTTGCATCAAACAACATGTGTTTATACACCTCAACAAAATGGGATTGTAGAAAGAAAACATAGACACTTGATGAATGTTGCAAGGTCTTTACTTTTTCAATCTGGATTACCTTTGAATTTATGGGGGGAAACTATTTTAACTGCAACGTTTTTAATAAATAGAACTCCCACTTCAGTGTTAAATGGTAAGTCACCCTTTGAAATGGTGTATAAAGCTGAACCAAATTTTGAATTTTTAAGAGTTTTTGGGTGTTTGTGTTTTGCAACCAAATTAAATAATTCAGATAAATTTGCTTCTAGGTCTGAAAAATGTATTTTGATTGGTTTTTCTAATGAAAAGAAGGGCTATAAATTGTTAAGTCTTGATGATAAATCCGTTTTCTTTTCCAGAGATGTGCGGTTCTATGAGTCAGTTTTTCCTCTTAAACTGACAACCTCAAAAGGCGTTTCTGATTTGTCCAATTCTGAAATAAATCATTCAAAATTTTTTGATTGTTTATATCAAACTGTTCCTAATTGTTCCAGTCCCGAGAATCCCAATGATGTTTGTATTCAAGGTAATACTGAAAACTATCATCTTTCCTTCGGTTCAGGATGGTGAAAGAGCTCTCGCAACCGAGTCGGAGGATAGAAATGAACATTATGTTGAAGTTTCTAACATTCCTGAGGGAACATCAACACTTGAAAATTCTGAACCACCTCAATTTGATGATGCCTTAGGAACTCGTGCTTTAGGATTTAGGAGGTCTAGTAGGAATAGCAGAATTCCTTCAAAGTATGATGATTTTCTTGTAGAAGGGAAGTATAGGTTTGGTATAGAAAAGTCTGTTGGTTATGCTCATCTTGATTCTGTTTCTGCTTGTTTTACTGCTACTTTAAATAAGTCTTATGAGCCTAACAGTTTTGATGAAGCTGTTAAGGATCCAAATTGGGTTAGAGCAATGAATGATGAAATGGAAGCTTTAAATAGAAATGGAACTTGGATAATAACTGATTTACCAAAGGGGCGCAAACCCATTGGTTGTAGATGGGTGTTTAAAATTAAATACAAGTCCACTGGTGAAATAGAACGTTTTAAAGCTAGACTTGTTGCTAAAGGTTACAGTGAAAGAGAAGGTCTTAACTTTGATGAGACTTTCTCCCCTGTTGCTAAGCTTACAACTGTCAGGTGCGTTATTGCAATGGCTGTTCAATTTAACTGGAATCTTTATCAAATGGATGTTAATAACGCATTTTTTTATGGTACACTTGAAGAAGAAGTTTATATGGCTTTACCGCTTGGATATTTTTCAAAAAATGATAAACAAGTGTGCAAACTTGTTAAATCGTTATATGGTTTAAAACAGGCTCCTAGAAAGTGGAATGAAAAACTTACATCTTCTCTACAAAAATTTGGTTTTGTGCAAAGTAAAAATGATTTTTCGTTATATACAAAACAGGATAAAGATGTGTTTGTTGTACTTTTAGTATATGTTGATGATATTGTGCTAACTGGAAATAATGAGCAAGAAATAGAATTTGTTAAAGTTTTTTTGAAATCTCAGTTTTTGATTAAAGATTTAGGAGTCTTAAGATATTTTCTTGGAATTGAAATTGTAAAAACTAATAATGGGTTATGTTTGTCACAACGTAAGTATTGTTTGGAATTGTTGTATGAGTTTGGACTCTTAGCTTCAAAACCCATTAGAACTCCTTTGGATGTAAATGTCACTGTTTCTAGTAGTGGTTCTAGTGGGGATGATGATTTGCTGGAAAATGTCACAGAATATCAAAAATTAGTTGGAAAACTGATTTACTTGACTAATACTAGACCTGATATTTCTTTTACTGTTCAGACTTTAAGTCAGTTTATGCATGCTCCAAGAAAGTCACATTTGAAAGTTGCAATTCGTGTGTTGAGGTATTTAAAACTTTGTCCAGGAAAAGGAGTTTTAGTGTCAAAGAGTAGTGACTTGTTATTAACTGCTTGGGCAGATTCTGATTGGGCTAAATGTGTAAATTCACGACGTTCTATAACTGGGTATTGTTTGTTTTTGGGTAATAGTTTGGTTTCTTGGAAAAGTAAAAAACAGTCAACTGTTTCAAGATCTTCTACTGAGTCTGAATATAGAGCTCTTGCAACAGTGACTTGTGAAGTCTTGTGGTTACTTAAGTTGATGAAAGATTTAGGTCTTAAGTACAAGGTTCCAGTCAGTTTATATTGTGATAATCAATCTGCTATTCTTTTGTCTTTAAATCCAGTGCTACATGAAAGAACAAAACACATAGAGATCGATATCCACTTGGTAAGAGATAAAGTTTCTGAGGGTGTAATCAAGGTAGTAAAGGTTAACTCTTTAGAACAAATTGCTGATATTCTCACCAAGCCTCTTGGTGTTAGTCAGCATAATGTTTTGTCAGAAAAACTCGGTTTGTATAATGCATTTCCGGCTCAGATTGAGGGAAGGTGTTGAAATATGAAAATATTTCTAGCAATTGTTCAATCTGAAAGGAAATTCTATTTATTTTTTATATTATTAACTTGTTTTGTTTATTGTGTAGGAGATGGGCTAAACTAAAGTTAAATTGGGCTGAGTAGTTGCTGATTGTGGGCTTAAAGCTGATGGGTCAAGTTGCTGATGGATTGCTGTCAATTCCGGGTTGATGGAGCTAGATTCGCGGGTCATACCGGGTCGATTTTACCCGGTTGTATATATTGGCTGAATGGAGTTATTTGGACATGTTTTTACATCAGATTTTTCTCCCTCTTGTCACACTCTCTCTCGTTCTTCTCATCTGCTAAGAGTTCACACTTTGAGTTCTTTCTTTTCTTGCTTATTTTCGAGATGTATTAGAAATATGTTAGGTTTAGTTAGAATAGGTTAGATCTAGGTGAGTGTGAGTGTTATGTAGTGAGGTTTACTTGTATTTGTATGTTAAATCTGGTTCTTATCAATAAAAGAGGACTGATTTAGTGATATAGTTGTATTTCTCGGTTCTTGATTGTCATGTTGTCATTCTAAGCATCCCGTGCGTCATCCTTCTTTGGTGTCACCGTCAGTTGCCTTCAGTAGATATTATTATACCTGCTAAAAAACACTGTATTTTTAAACTTTTTCCGATTTAACCACATAAATTTTTATTTTTTTCTACTAAAAACATCTAATTTTAAAAATAAATTCCACCACAACCACTGTAATATTTTATTGCGGATAATAGGTTACTATGATAATGTGACATTTTTCCACTAAAGCCACTAAATTTAACAATATATTTTAGTTTGACCATATTAATATTTGTTGTATTTTTCATATTTTTGTTAAATTCTATATTTTTTGTTAGAAAATATTGTTGGCAATGGTATTTTTTTCGTAATTTTTTTAGAAATACTCATTTTGTTATCACAATTTAAAACTTTTGTAATTTGACTGTTTTACTTATGATAACATGTTTTCACATTGTTTTCTTATATAGAAAATAGAGAGAAGACAAAATTACAAAAAAAAAAATATACATGTTTAAAATGTCAAGAACAACTATCAAAATATGTTATAACGATAACAAAATAGATTTTCTAACAAATTAAAAAAAAAATGCTAAAAATAGAAAAATAAATGCTTCTAATAGAAAAATAAAATATAAGTATTTAAACCAGAAAAAGTATTAAAATATAATGTTTTCTTTATATATATATATATATATATATATATATATATATATATATATATATATATATATATATATATATATATATATATATATATATATATATATATATATATATATATATATATATATATATATAATAGAGGTCATCCAAATGAATATGGTGAAAGATAAGTCATCTATCTTCAACCATATTCATTTGAAACTCTCAATTCTTCATCTTATACAACTTAAATATTCATTTCTAACTTATAACTCTTCGCTGATTAATTTTGTTTCATCAATTAGAAAGTGTTGCCTATATAAGAATTATTACACATTTGATTACTCAAACTTGCTTCTCTTCTATTTTTTGTTATCTAGAATATATGCATTAGAGCTCTAGCATATCCAAGATTTAGTTTTGTTTTGGCTATACATAATTATAAAGCGGTGAGAACTCCACCATGTCATAGGTATATTTTTTGTTTTGCCTATATATAGTTTTAAATTGGCGAGAATTTCACAACGTTGTAAGTTTATCGATGCCTATATATGTATGTATGTATGTATGTGTGTCTAATGGCCGAGATTACTTCATATGCTCCTCACCAAAAATATTCTTCTAATGTAATTCGACGTGTGTGTGTGTGTGTGTGTGTATATATATATATATATATATATATATATATATATATATATATATATATATATATATATATATATATATATATATATATATATATATATATATATATATGAAACACCCTCGCTTAAGGCTTTTCATAAAACATCATTTTAACCCATGGTTTATCATCATTATTCCATAAAACCATCCTTTAGTGAAAACTCTTGTTTCAACATCTTTAAATAAGTCATTTTCTTTCAAAACCATTTTAAAAACACATGGGGTTTAATGAGAAATAATTTAGGTTTAAGTTGCGGAAAACATCGTTTGGTCCCATTTTAGATAAAACATTTTAGTTTATAAAATAGCGAGGTTGTAACAGTTCAAATACCATTACACAGTTCAAATGATACCACACAAACCGTGGCCTTCTAAACGTCCAGCTCTTCTAAAGTCATCTAAACTTCTCAACCTGAGTACACATCAAAATAAGTTAGGCAATTGAAATGCCTAGTGAGTTTACCCGAGGTTGACCCATTTCGAGTAAATAGTGAACTACCACACTCGGGACAAACCCCCAAAAATAGTTTTAACACACACTTCAAAAGTTATTTAAAACATCGTAAGGTTTACTCAAAATAGATAGTTATGATATGCAAATGCAATGCATGATGCAACTATCCCAACCCACGTCCATCTCATAAAAGCCCAACTCACCACAATGGCACCTACCTAAGTTCACAAATGACACGCACGAAGCATGTCACTCGATCCCCGTATAGGCTAAAATAGGACTAGTGGCCATCACACTAGCCCCATGAGGGTTAGCAACTCCCTCATGCGGTTCCCTAATGTCGGGAACGGTTTTCCCTAAATCCGGGACAAACATCTCATTTTGGGCATTTTGCCCATGATTTCCCTAAATCCGGGACAATCATCTCATTTTCGTCATAAGGTTCACTCGGTCAATCCCATCCTATATGAAATGCAATGCACAAATAGGATGCTCAAAACATCTTTCAAAACATCATCATAATCTTTAATTGAAAACGTCTTTAGAAACTCATTTTCATGCAATGCACAAGTAGTAATCATATAACACATTGCACATAATAACATGCATGAAAAGCAATTGATAACACACACAAAAGATAATAGTTGGGATGTGTACTCCCGGTAAACTCACTTGAAGTCAACTGAAAAGTCAACACTAATCCTGCAGTGTCCTCATTTCTGGAAATGTCATACCCTAAGCATCATCTGCTCCACCTCTAAATTCCCAATGATTCAATTGTATATAATTAATACGCGGTTTAGATGTTCACATAACTAAGGTCTCATCTGCTAGATAGGTTTACATTAGCAAGAGGTTTAACTTCAATTGTTCAGTCTCTAATTCATCTTAACGATTCATCACACTTAAATGGTCATGCATAAATGTTACCTCATTTGCTAAGTATGATTTTCACACAAAAAGGCATTGTTTGTTTTAAAATACATCTTTTATAATTTAATTCGTCTTTAAGTTCATTTTACTTCTCATGACGACATTTGATTACGTTTAATTAAATATAACTATGTTTAAGATAAACAATAGACCTAATTAAGAAAATATTGCAATTCATCTATCATACAATTAATTTAATTTAATCTAAAATTTCATAGATTTTAATCTCAAAAGTTTAATCCCATTTATCTTAAATTTAATCGTATTAAATGAGACCACGTTAAACCCAATACCAAAGCCTAGTCACTAGCCCACTTAACAAATGACTAGATTTAAAAATGGCAGCCCAACAAAGTGAACCTACAGTCCACCAGACTAATGGTCCATTACGAAACCTAAAGTCAAAATGGGTCAAAGTCTCACCTCTTCAAGCTTTACGGGGGAAACGCAGGTCGCCTCCATCACCGGCTGCACCTTCATCGGCGGCCAGCACCACTTCGGCAGCCGCAAACCACCCGCATCGGATGACGGCGATCCAACGCCACCATAACCGCACACCTACGCAACCACTAGCACCGCTGATCCCAAACTCACTGGCGTCGAATTTCACCATGTCCACCCTTCTTCCCCGCCCATTCACTTTTCCGATGGAAAGGATTCAGAACCAATCCGACGATACCCACCGCTTTACTCCTTCGTTTCCTTCACTGAGGTGGTCCACCACAACCACGGTGTCACTGTTCCATCCCATTCTCGCCACAGATGTACCCATCCAACCTTCGCCACCATCATCTCTTCCGGCGAAGGTGATTACAGTCAAGATCTCAACTCCCACTTACTTTGAAAACCCGATTCAAACCTTTATATACTAACTGATATGCATAAGGGACACCCATCATCGCCGTTTCTTCTCGGGGCTTACCTCCATCCAGCAACGACCCACCCAGCAGCCTTCACCGGAACACCATCGACTCACACTCCATTTTCTGATAACCACCGATGACTTCTGATTGACTCCTATATCTCTACACATTTTGATCCCTTCTAGCTTTTCCACAAACTCCAACACATCCCACCTTTCAACTCTTCATTACCGGAGAATCAATTTGCACAACCCTCTCGACCCTCTCTCTCTCTCTCTCTCTCTCTCTCTCTCTAACATGACACACTCTCTTTCCAATGCATTTCCACTCCTTCGGCTATAAAACAAAATACCAACAATATGAAATGATGCGATAGTGGTGTGTAACGAATCCTTGGAACCTGATTTCTATTTGATGGAATTGCTACAGCACGTACAACCATAAAGGGTGAATACAAAACATGCCTGACTTGGTGAAATTACCTTAATGCCCCTCTCATAATCTCATTTGGCTTTCCTAGAAAATTTACAAAAATACCCTCCCCGTAACTACTTCAAACTTATGTCTAATTTCCTAACTTGTATTACTTTATCAATTGCATTTATCGTACACATAAATTTACCTAAATGCCCTATATGTAAGGTTTCTCGTCTTTTTTTTAAAAAAATTATGAAGTCAACCTTTGATTACATAATAAAACGTCTAATATGTTATGATAATGGATCTTAAGCCAAATAGCAGATTAATTATCCTTAACAATAAGACTCGTTACTAAAGTACTAAATTTTATTTGCATAGTTACCAAATTGCCCCTTTTAAATTTAATATGAATAAGTTAATCATCAAAGTGGTAATTAATTGTATAATTCTTATAAAACGGTAATGTTTACAATCATATATGTAAGAAGTAGAATTGTAAAGAAACGGATTATGGAGCGTTTAGCAAATTTGAAAATCTTTTTACCTATTTATTTTCCAAATTAAATTTTATTTATCGATTGAGCTCCAAACTTCTAGGCCCAAAACACGGATGTTACAATTATCCACCCCTTAAAAGGATTCCGTCCCCGGAATCATCAAGAAAGAATAGAGTGTTAGTTCTCCTAAAATCTCAAAAGTTAACCTTGTTTGAGTCTTAAAATATTATAAAATTTGGAGTACCTTTAATTCAATTTTTGTAAAACCCCGTTACTTCCAAGAATTGTCTATCCAAAATTTTCATTTTATAAACGTTTCTCTTAAATATGAAATGTTAAATTTAAAATCTTTCCAAATTTGACCCGTTGTCTTTACAAAAAGTTAAACACTTCGCTTTGTGGTTAATATTTGGAAAATACCGTTCTTTGTAAATTTAATTGACTTCATGAAAAGCATACCTCAGATTTCGCATCCTTTGTATAAAACAATAAATTTCCAAATCTATTTTAAAACATGGTTCGATCAAAATACTAATAAAATTCTAAAGAGATCATCAATCCCAGGTATTCCTACCGATTCATGATGGCCATTTGTCATTTATTTCTATAAAAGTCTTGCATGTTGTAAGATATACTCGTTCAAAATTGTTTACAAAAATTTTCTCAAATTTTTTAACACTAATTTTGAAGATATTGGCCTTATATCATTCTTATGTTCTTATTAGAGTAGATTGTTTACTAACTCGCACACCTCAAGTCGAAGGGTGGTTTAAAACTTATTGCTTCTGATCTCATGACACATCCATGTTTCCAAGCATGAACCAGCACGTTGACATACCAATAAGTCTCTGCTGGTCAACTAAGCCATTACTAACCTCAGGGAAATTCAATAATTAACTTTCTCTTCTGAATTTCTTAACGATTTCTCTAGCTCATTCACTAAGGGTACGAACCACGCTCCTCTCACACTTCTTGATTGCTCAAAGTTGTCACCCCAATTCTCTTAGTCGGTTCCTCATGGTCAAGACCACCTCATAAACCTTGCTAGTCTTCAAGCTTCATCCAATATGAGTCATCCTTTCATCATCAATGAACATCCCTTATCCTTCAAAAGTGCTTGGCCATGAAGCCTAATCTTTTAGCAGTCGCCATCCTCACAAGGTTGTTCTTCACGTTGCAATGCACTCTTCATTCTTCAATGTCGTACTTCATATCCACATATGAAGCCTCATGCATGAATTCCTTCTACCAAGAAACTCTAACCACACCAAAACTAATTCACTAGCTAAACGATTAGAACTTAGGCACAAGCAAGAATTCACCATTAAGTTCTAAAGCCATCTACTTAAAATGTCAAACATTCTTAAGAGCGTCATAGTTTAAGTCTAAGCACTACTCCTAGTACCTAGTTCACTTAAACTCATGCTCTGATACCAAATTGAAACACCCTCGCTTAAGGCTTTTCATAAAACATCATTTTAACCCATGGTTTATCATCATTATTCCATAAAACCATCCTTTAGTGAAAACTCTAGTTTCAACATCTTTAAATAAGTCATTTTCTTTCAAAACCATTTTAAAAACACATGGGGTTTAATGAGAAATAATTTAGGTTTAAGTTGCGGAAAACATCGTTTGGTCCCATTTTAGATAAAACATTTTAGTTTATAAAATAGCGAGGTTGTAACAATTCAAATACCATTACACAGTTCAAATGATACCACACAAACCGTGGCCTTCTAAACGTCCAGCTCTTCTAAAGTCATCTAAACTTCTCAACCTGAGTACACATCAAAATAAGTTAGGCAATTGAAATGCCTAGTGAGTTTACCCGAGGTTGACCCATTTCGAGTAAATAGTGAACTACCACACTCGGGACAAACCCCCAAAAATAGTTTTAACACACACTTCAAAAGTTATTTAAAACATCGTAAGGTTTACTCAAAATAGATAGTTATGATATGCAAATGCAATGCATGATGCAACTATCCCAACCCACGTCCATCTCATAAAAGCCCAACTCACCACAATGGCACCTACCTAAGTTCACAAATGACACGCACGAAGCATGTCACTCGATCTCCGTATAGGCTAAACTAGGACTAGTGGCCATCACACTAGCCCCATGAGGGTTAGCAACTCCCTCATGCGGTTCCCTAATGTCGGGAACGATTTTCCCTAAATCCGGGACAAACATCTCATTTTGGGCATTTTGCCCATGATTTCCCTAAATCCGGGACAATCATCTCATTTTCGTCATAAGGTTCACTCGGTCAATCCCATCCTATATGAAATGCAATGCACAAATAGGATGCTCAAAACATCTTTCAAAACATCATCATAATCTTTAATTGAAAACGTCTTTAGAAACTCATTTTCATGCAATGCACAAGTAGTAATCATATAACACATTACACATAATAACATGCATGAAAAGCAATTGATAACACACACAAAAGATAATAGTTGGGATGTGTACTCCCGGTAAACTCACCTGAAGTCAACTGAAAAGTCAACACTAATCCTGCAGTGTCCTCATTTCTGGAAATGTCATACCCTAAGCATCATCTGATCCACCTCTAAATTCCCTATGATTCAATTGTATATAATTAATACGCGGTTTAGATGTTCACATAACTAAGGTCTCATCTGCTAGATAGGTTTACATTAGCAAGAGGTTTAACTTCAATTGTTCAGTCTCTAATTCATCTTAACGATTCATCACGCTTAAATGGTCATGCATAAATGTTACCTCATTTGCTAAGTATGATTTTTACACAAAAAGGCATTGTTTGTTTTAAAATACATCTTTTATAATTTAATTCGTCTTTAAGTTCATTTTACTTCTCATGACGACATTTGATTACGTTTAATTAAATATAACTATGTTTAAGATAAACAATAGACCTAATTAAGAAAATATTGCAATTCATCTATCATACAATTAATTTAATTTAATCTAAAATTTCATAGATTTTAATCTCAAAAGTTTAATCCCATTTATCTTAAATTTAATCGTATTAAATGAGACCACGTTAAACCCAATACCAAAGCCTAGTCACTAGCCCACTTAACAAATGACTAGATTTAAAAATGGCAGCCCAACAAAGTGAACCTACAGTCCACCAGACTAATGGTCCATTACGAAACCTAAGGTCAAAATGGGTCAAAGTCTCACCTCTTCAAGCTTTACGGGGGAAACGCAGGTCGCCTCCATCACCGGCTGCACCTTCATCGGCGGCCAGCACCACTTCGGCAGCCGCAAACCACCCGCATCGGATGACGGCGATCCAACGCCACCGTAACCGCACACCTATGCAACCACTAGCACCGCTGATCCCAAACTCACTGGCGTCGAATTTCACCATGTCCACCCTTCTTCCCCGACCATTCACTTCTCCGATGGCAAGGATTCAGAACCAATCCGCCGATACCCACCGCTTTACTCCTTCGTTTCCTTCACTGAGGTGGTCCACCACAACCACGGTGTCACTGTTCCATCCCATTCTCGCCACAGATGTACCCATCCAACCTCCGCCACCATCATCTCTTCCGGCAAAGGTGATTACAGTCAAGATCTCAGCTCCCACTTACTTTGAAAACCTGATTCAAACCTTTATATACTAACTGATATGCATAAGGGACACCCATCATCGCCGTTTCTTCTCGGGGCTTACCTCCATCCAGCAACGACCCACCCAGCAGCCTTCACCGGAACACCATCGACTCACACTCCATTTTCTGATAACCACCGATGACTTCTGATTGACTCCTATATCTCTACACATTTTGATCCCTTCTAGCTTTTCCACAAACTCCAACACATCCCACCTTTCAACTCTTCATTACCGGAGAATCAATTTGCACAACCCTCTCGGCCCTCTCTCTCTCTCTCTCTCTCTCTCTAACATGACACACTCTCTTTCCAATGCATTTCCACTCCTTCGGCTATAAAACAAAATACCAACAATATGAAATGATGCGATAGTGGTGTGTAACGAATCCTTGGAACCTGATTTCTATTTGATGGAATTGCTACAGCACGTACAACCATAAAGGGTGAATACAAAACATGCCTGACTTGGTGAAATTACCTTAATGCCCCTCTCATAATCTCATTTGGCTTTCCTAGAAAATTTACAAAAATACCCTCCCCGTAACTACTTCAAACTTATGTCTAATTTCCTAACTTGTATTACTTCATCAATTGCATTTATCGTACACATAAATTTACCTAAATGCCCTATATATAAGGTTTCTCGTCTTTTTTTTTAAATTATGAAGTCAACCTTTGATTACATAATAAAACGTCTAATATGTTATGATAATGGTTCTTAAGCCAAATAGCAGATTAATTATCCTTAACAATAAGACTCGTTACTAAAGTACTAAATTTTATTTGCATAGTTACCAAATTGCCCCTTTTAAATTTAATATGAATAAGTTAATCATCAAAGTGGTAATTAATTGTATAATTCTTATAAAACGGTAATGTTTACAATCATATATGTAAGAAGTAGAATTGTAAAGAAACGGATTATGGAGCGTTTAGCAAATTTGAAAATCTTTTTACCTATTTATTTTCCAAATTAAATTTTATTTATCGATTGATCTCCAAACTTCTAGGCCCAAAACACGGATGTTACAATTATCCACCCCTTAAAAGGATTCCGTCCCCGGAATCATCAAGAAAGAATAGAGTGTTAGTTCTCCTAAAATCTCAAAAGTTAACCTTGTTTGAGTCTGAAAATATTATAAAACTTGGAGTACCTTTAATTCAATTTTTGTAAAACCCCGTTACTTCCAAGAATTGTCTATCCAAAATTTTCATTTTATAAACGTTTCTCTTAAATATGAAATGTTAAATTTAAAATCTTTCCAAATTTGACCCGTTGTCTTTACAAAAAGTTAAACACTTCGCTTTGTGGTTAATATTTGGAAAATACCGTTCTTTGTAAATTTAATTGACTTCATGAAAAGCATACCTCAGATTTCGCATCCTTTGTATAAAACAATAAATTTCCAAATCTATTTTAAAACATGGTTCGATCAAAATACTAATAAAATTCTAAAGAGATCATCAATCCCAGGTATTCCTACCGATTCATGATGGCCATTTGTCATTTATTTCTATAAAAGTCTTGCATGTTGTAAGATATACTCGTTCAAAATTGTTTACAAAAATTTTCTCAATTTTTTTAACACTAATTTTGAAGATATTGGCCTTATATCATTCTTATGTTCTTATTAGAGTAGATTGTTTACTAACTCGCACACCTCAAGTCGAAGGGTGGTTTAAAACTTATTGCTTCTGATCTCATGACACATCCATGTTTCCAAGCATGAATCAGCACGTTGACATACCAATAAGTCTTTGCTGGTCAACTAAGCCATTACTAACCTTAGGGAAATTCAATAATTAACTTTCTCTTCTGACTTTCTTAACGATTTCTCTAGCTCATTCACTAAGGGTACGAACCACGCTCCTCTCACACTTCTTGATTGCTCAAAGTTGTCACCCCAATTCTCTTAGTCGGTTCCTCATGGTCAAGACCACCTCATAAACCTTGCTAGTCTTCAAGCTTCATCCAATATGAGTCATCCTTTCATCATCAATGAACATCCCTTATCCTTCAAAAGTGCTTGGCCATGAAGCCTAATCTTTTAGCAGTCGCCATCCTCACAAGGTTGTTCTTCACGTTGCAATGCACTCTTCATTCTTCAATGTCGTACTTCATATCCACATATGAAGCCTCATGCATGAATTCCTTCTACCAAGAAACTCTAACCACACCAAAACTAATTCACTAGCTAAACGATTAGAACTTAGGCACAAGCAAGAATTCACCATTAAGTTCTAAAGCCATCTACTTAAAATGTCAAACATTCTTAAGAGCGTCATAGTTTAAGTCTAAGCACTACTCCTAGTACCTAGTTCACTTAAACTCATGCTCTGATACCAAATTGAAACACCCTCGCTTAAGGCTTTTCATAAAACATCATTTTAACCCATGGTTTATCATCATTATTCCATAAAACCATCCTTTAGTGAAAACTCTAGTTTCAACATCTTTAAATAAGTCATTTTCTTTCAAAACCATTTTAAAAACACATGGGGTTTAATGAGAAATAATTTAGGTTTAAGTTGCGGAAAACATCGTTTGGTCCCATTTTAGATAAAACATTTTAGTTTATAAAATAGCGAGGTTGTAACAATTCAAATACCATTACACAGTTCAAATGATACCACACAAACCGTGGCCTTCTAAACGTCCAGCTCTTCTAAAGTCATCTAAACTTCTCAACCTGAGTACACATCAAAATAAGTTAGGCAATTGAAATGCCTAGTGAGTTTACCCGAGGTTGACCCATTTCGAGTAAATAGTGAACTACCACACTCGGGACAAACCCCCAAAAATAGTTTTAACACACACTTCAAAAGTTATTTAAAACATCGTAAGGTTTACTCAAAATAGATAGTTATGATATGCAAATGCAATGCATGATGCAACTATCCCAACCCACGTCCATCTCATAAAAGCCCAACTCACCACAATGGCACCTACCTAAGTTCACAAATGACACGCACGAAGCATGTCACTCGATCCCCGTATAGGCTAAACTAGGACTAGTGGCCATCACACTAGCCACATGAGGGTTAGAAACTCCCTCATGCGGTTCCCTAATGTCGGGAACGGTTTTCCCTAAATCCGGGACAAACATCTCATTTTGGGCATTTTGCCCATGATTTCCCTAAATCCGGGACAATCATCTCATTTTCGTCATAAGGTTCACTCGGTCAATCCCATCCTATATGAAATGCAATGCACAAATAGGATGCTCAAAACATCTTTCAAAACATCATCATAATCTTTAATTGAAAACGTCTTTAGAAACTCATTTTCATGCAATGCACAAGTAGTAATCATATAACACATTGCACATAATAACATGCATGAAAAGCAATTGATAACACACACAAAAGATAATAGTTGGGATGTGTACTCCCGGTAAACTCACCTGAAGTCAACTGAAAAGTCAACACTAATCCTGCAGTGTCCTCATTTCTGGAAATGTCATACCCTAAGCATCATCTGCTCCACCTCTAAATTCCCTATGATTCAATCGTATAAAATTAATACGCGGTTTAAATGTTCACATAACTAAGGTCTCATCTGCTAGATAGGTTTACATTAGCAAGAGGTTTAACTTCAATTGTTCAGTCTCTAATTCATCTTAACGATTCATCACGCTTAAATGGTCACGCATAAATGTTACCTCATTTGCTAAGTATGATTTTTACACAAAAAGGCATTGTTTGTTTTAAAATACATCTTTTATAATTTAATTCGTCTTTAAGTTCATTTTACTTCTCATGACGACATTTGATTACGTTTAATTAAATATAACTATGTTTAAGATAAACAATAGACCTAATTAAGAAAATATTGCAATTCATCTATCGTACAATTAATTTAATTTAATCTAAAATTTCATAGATTTTAATCTCAAAAGTTTAATCCCATTTATCTTAAATTTAATCGTATTAAATGAGACCACGTTAAACCCAATACCAAAGCCTAGTCACTAGCCCACTTAACAAATGACTAGATTTAAAAATGGCAGCCCAACAAAGTGAACCTACAATCCACCAGACTAATGGTCCATTACGAAACCTAAGGTCAAAATGGGTCAAAGTCTCACCTCTTCAAGCTTTACGGGGGAAACGCAGGTCGCCTCCATCACCGGCTGCACCTTCATCGGCGGCCAGCACCACTTCGGCAGCCGCAAACCACCCGCATCGGATGACGGCGAAGGTGATCCACCACAACCACGGTGTCACTGTTCCATCCCATTCTCGCCACAGATGTACCCATCCAACCTCCGCCACCATCATCTCTTCCGGCGAAGGTGATTACAGTCAAGATCTCAACTCCCACTTACTTTGAAAACCTGATTCAAACCTTTATATACTAACTGATATGCATAAGGGACACCCATGATCGCCGTTTCTTCTCGGGGCTTACCTCCATCCAGCAACGACCCACCCAGCAGCCTTCACCGGAACACCATCGACTCACACTCCATTTTCTGATAACCACCGATGACTTCTGATTGACTCCTATATCTCTACACATTTTGATCCCTTCTAGCTTTTCCACAAACTCCAACACATCCCACCTTTCAACTCTTCATTACCGGAGAATCAATTTGCACAACCCTCTCGGCCCTCTCTCTCTCTCTCTCTCTCTCTCTAACATGACACACTCTCTTTCCAATGCATTTCCACTCCTTCGGCTATAAAACAAAATACCAACAATATGAAATGATGCGATAGTGGTGTGTAACGAATCCTTGGAACCTGATTTCTATTTGATGGAATTGCTACAGCACGTACAACCATAAAGGGTGAATACAAAACATGCCTAACTTGGTGAAATTACCTTAATGCCCCTCTCATAATCTCATTTGGCTTTCCTAGAAAATTTACAAAAATACCCTCCCCGTAACTACTTCAAACTTATGTCTAATTTCCTAACTTGTATTACTTCATCAATTGCATTTATCGTACACATAAATTTACCTAAATGCCCTATATGTAAGGTTTCTCGTCTTTTTTTTTTAAATTATGAAGTCAACCTTTGATTACATAATAAAACGTCTAATATGTTATGATAATGGTTCTTAAGCCAAATAGCAGATTAATTATCCTTAACAATAAGACTCGTTACTAAAGTACTAAATTTTATTTGCATACTTACCAAATTGCCCCTTTTAAATTTAATATGAATAAGTTAATCATCAAAGTGGTAATTAATTGTATAATTCTTATAAAACGGTAATGTTTACAATCATATATGTAAGAAGTAGAATTGTAAAGAAACGGATTATGGAGCGTTTAGCAAATTTGAAAATCTTTTTACCTATTTATTTTCCAAATTAAATTTTATTTATCGATTGAGCTCCAAACTTTTAGGCCCAAAACACGGATATTACAATATATATATATATATATATATATATATATATATATATATATATATATATATATATATATATATATATATATATATATATATATATATATATATATATATATATATATATATATATATATATATATAATGATGAGAAATCCATCATGTCATACATCTATTAAAGTATATAAAAATATATTGTAAAAATTTATGTTGAGAGAGTTGTCTATTTATTTGCAGTGAATGACAAAATGTTAAAAAAACGTGTTATACATCTTTTTTTTTTCCATACATATCAAGTTACAGTTTAAAAAGGGTTACGTGTAAGAAATATGGTATTTTTTAAAATCTAGCAAATTATAGAATTGATTACTACTTAAATTTTTATTTTTAACACACAACTCTTCATCTTATGGTAATTAAATTTGTTTTGTCAATTAAAATCTATCGTCTTTATAAGAATTATTTCACACTTCATTACTAAAACTTGCTTCTATCCTATTTTCTTTTTCATTATCTAGAATATATGCATGAGAGCTCTACCATGTCATATGTTTATTTTTATTTTGGCTATATATAGTTATAAAGTGGTGAAAACTTCACCATGTTATTCGTTTATTTTCGGATTTGCCTATAACTACTTTTAAAGTGATGATAACTTAGTGAGAAATTCATCATGTCATACGTCTACTAAAGCATATCAAAATATATTATAAAAATTTATGTTGGAAAAGTTTTCCATTTGTTTGCAATGAATGACAAGATGTTAAAAATAATGTGTTACACATCGTTTTTCGTACATATCTAGTTGCAGTTTTTAAAATGGTTAAATATAAGAAACGAAAAACTATTTAGTGATTTGTTTATTATTATATATGAACTTTCATATCTCATATCGTATTTTTTAACATCATCCAAATTATAAAAATGATATTGAAATTCAAGGTAATTTAATTGTTGTAGTTGTGAAAATAAGTGGATAAATTATATAAAATGTATTGTGGTTTGTTAAATTTTCAATTTAACGACTATAATATAATTTTTTTCACCACAACTCGAAAAATTCATTTAAATAGTTTTTTCTTTTGTTCATAGAGGTCATTGTCCTTCAATTATATTTATTTGAAACTATAATAACTTTTCAAATGTCTTTTGTAATGATTGCTAATTTTTATATTAAAATGAGATAACTATTTAAATTTCCAACTTATGATAATTAATTTGTATTTATGGTACAATTCCAACTCTTTAACTTCCAAACTATTTATGTATTAACTAATAAAACTTTTAAATAATGATACATTTAAATCTGAGCAACTTTAGCAAATAAGCATAAGATCACCGAAAAACAATGCAAACATGTTCAAAATATATCCAAAATCTACGTCGATCTAAGTTTGATTCTTTAAAGATAATGTCATGGTTGGTTAACGTATGATTGATTTTATGTATTTTTTTAATTCATAATGTATCGATGTTTTACGTTTGATGTTTCTTGTTTAAATAAATAAACAGATATTGGAAAGAGAAATAAAAAAGGAGCTAATCATGAAAATCTTGGGGATTATGTTCTTTTCCTTTTCTCTTAGCGTTGTATATTACTACATGTAAATATTATTTATGATGGATTCGAATTTGTTGAAATAAGATAAATTCAACAAAGGAATAGTAACAATATACGTTAGAGAATGTTGTGTCTTCAATGGCAGATAAATATAATCAGAACAAGTCTACCGATTTTGTAAATCTTTCACTTAGCTTATGTTTTCTTCTTTAATGATTAAAAAGAATCTCAATTGAACAATTTTTTAATTCCTACTTATATATTAATACCGTATGATTGTTAGTAAAATAGATCATGATACATATCTACTAGCTTGATTTTTTATTCTCACTTTTTTTACTGGTACAGATACGTAAGGGGTTCCTTGGAGAAGTGGAAAATGATTAATATAATTGGTAGTTAGTGCATGTTTTTAAGAACCTCCTTGAAAACAGACGTACAACTTTAAACACATTATTTTAATGTTAGTTATATATACATAATAATGTTTAATGCTAAAAAAATATGTGAAATCGTTTTGTTGTTAACATGTGCTAGATGTAATTCGTGTATAAGGTATATTAATATTTGTATTGTATGTATAATTTTAGGGTACTAATACAAATTTGATGAATCAATATAGTTTTTCAAAATGAAGAACCATATGAAGAAATGCAAAGTTCTTTTTAAGAATAAGTTCTATGTCATAAGGAATTTCAATATAGTTGAATCGAGTGTGAGAATAATAATTGCAATATAACGTTGTTTGAGAATGTCGATCATGGTGAGGAAACGTTGCTACAATATACTCGAATAAACATCGCCACAATTATACATCAATGTTGGAAAGCTTTTACATTAATTTTTTAATTTTCTAGAACAAATATTATTTTATAGTTTACGACACTTACTAATTTATCTTCAAAACTGTACATTTGTCAATGTTATTTTACTATACAATTTGATTCCTGCGCAACGCGCGGGAATACGCCTAATATATATATATATATATATATATATATATATATATATATATATATATATATATATATATATATATATATATATATATATATATATATATATATATATATATATATATATATATATATATATATTATATTACTAGTTTAAGATAAGTTATTATAGTCTTTTCATGGATTTATTAAAACTAATGAAGTCAAAAAGGAGAAAAAAAAAAGGGTTAAGATTCTTTTGACCAAATCCCCTATGTGTTTAACGTTTGATTATGTGGTTTTCCCTAAACAGTAGAATTAATTTTTGTTTTTTAAATGTGCGCATAGTCAACCTTAAAAAAGAATTTATTCTCTTTTAAATACAAAGTTAGGGCTTTCCTTTTTATTCAGAATTACTACATAACACTTACATCATATAATAATAAGATACCTATAATGATATGAGAAATATACAATGATATAAAACATAAACATAAGATAATATACAATGATATGAGAAAATTTACATAAGATAGCTTATATTAATTTTGAATGTAATACGGTTGATGTGATTTTCTCTTTTTAAAAAGAGAAACAAGACAAAAATGATTGGTCTTTTTAATCACTTTCAAGTGTAGTACAAACTCAGATCACCAGTTTGGTTATAAATTTCGCAGACGTCATTTGAGAAATTCGCCGATCATCTGTAAAAGTAATGGAGACGCCATCGTTTTCATGATTGTCTATAATTTTCACACGAGGCCTGTGAATTTTACTGGGGTTAGCTAAAAAGACACCCTAATTTACTAACAAGACACCATAATTATTACATTAATCATTAAATAGTTATTATTTGTTATATTTAAATAATGATTACATAATAATTAATTATTTACTTTTAATTTTTAAATGCATACATGCGACGCCGCTTACGGTTCGTAAAAAGACGGTGCAAATAAAAAATTAAAAACTTGTATGAAGAAATCTTATAATTCTCTAAATTGTTCTATTGAAAAACATATATTGATTTTTATATTTTTTAATTACATATACTAATTTTATTATTTATAGAGTAAAACAAATAACTTATTATTTGTTATTTATAAAAACAAAAAGCATAACTATAGCTCAACCTTCTCGGTTTATTTTGACCTGAACATCTAAATAATTATATATTAAATAAAATTATAAATGCTGAAAAGACATATTAATTAGGTAATAATTATACTTGCTATTTAGTTAAAAATATAATTATTAATTGATGAACACGGAAATCAATTTTGACTTTTATTAGAGGTGTCTAAAAGGTGTCCTTTTAGCTTATAAATGCTGAAAAGACATATTAATTAGGTAATAATTATACTTGCTATTTAGTTAAAAATATAATTATTAATTGATGAACACGGAAATCAATTTTGACTTTTATTAGAGGTGTCCAAAAGGTGTCCTTTTAGCAACACCCTTTCACAGATGTTACCTATGAATTTATGGGCTCCCATGTTTTCAAGTATAAAATATTAGTTTTTCTCACTTTGTTTTTATTTTTACAATAATGAAGATTGCAAACATTGTAAGACACTCCCCAAACATTCAGCTGAAATCATTACCTCTAAACACATGTCTCGTTCAAATCAAAGCATTGTTAGTCAACGATTATTACTATGGTTTTTAATCAGTGGTTAATAGGATAATTAAAATTGATTTTGATTTTAAAGATTTTGATAATCACTGTTTTATTCTTAAATTAAGTAATCAAAAAATGTGGTTTACTTGCAGAAGATATGTAAGACTCTTCATCAGATGAGGCAAAGGATAGTAATGTGGTGGACTTGCCGAGTGGAAAAACCAAGTTGTGGCAGCCAATCGTACCAGAAGAATACATGTCGGATCCTAATAAAACTTATGAATCGATAGATGAAGTGTTAAAGTATACAAGTTATATGCAGAAAAAGCTAGATTTGGTGTATGAAAGAATACAGTAACAAGGTTCGGCGATGATACGATTAAGATAAGATATTTAATATGCAACCGAAGCGGAAAGATTCCAAACAAATCATACAACACATTGGATACCGAAGGAAGTGGCCGAAAAAAAAAAGAAATTCAAACTTCAAGATAACTGATTGTAAAGCATTAATAAAGTTTGAATGGAGAATATGCATACAAAAACATGCAAAATTAGGGATTTCCAAGAGTTTCATAACCATCCTCTAGAGACAAAGGAAGAACGAAGGTATTCAAAGAATTCAAGGAAATTAAGTTATAAAGATAAGAAATTTATGGTACGATCAGGTACAACAAACTTAGGTCCCACAAAGGCATATAGATTACAAGCATGTTTACAATGAGGTTATGAAAATCTTGGCCTTGAGTTAATTGATTACAGAAACTTCAGAACAAAAATGGGAAACATAATGGCGACTGGGATGCTCAAATAATTGCTGACCAAATGAATGAAAAAGAAAGAAAACGTAGACAATTACACATTCGAGTATAGATGCGTTGATAGTGTACTAAATGCTTGGTTTTAGGCTGATGCTACCGATAAACTATACTACAAAGAGTTTGGTGATGTTGTATCCTTTGATGCAACATTCAGAACAAATAAGTAAGTGATTATAAATAACTTTTTTCTATTTTTGATCAGCTAATATATGTTAATCTTCAATGATTAACCGTGTGTTTCATATGTTAGTATGGTAATCATCATTACAGTGTGTTAAGCATTAATACATACATGCTAATCATGAATGATTAGCACATATGTGTTAATGCTTTTTAAATGTTAGTCATCAGTGATTATTAGTATACAGGGATATATGATTTTTAACTATTAATCATCAGTGATTAACAGTGTACCATTATATGTGTGGATGTTAATCATCAATGATTTTGACGTAGCTTTTTATGTGTTTAAGCAATAATCATTTACATAACATATGTGTTGTTTGTTTATGTATGCCTTATGACTAACAATCTATGTTTTCATTTTGAATAGGCACGAGATGGTTTTTGTTCCATTAACAGCAATAGATAATCATAAGCGATCAATTAATTTAAGCGCTAATCTATTAAGCAATGAGACGATAGAATCGTATAAGTGGTTGCTAGAAGAGTTTCTTAAAGCACATAAAAACAACCAACATTGGTATTAACAGAGCACGATCCAACCATCAAACAAGCTGTAGAAGACGTACTACCTGGATCAAAACATAGATGGTGTATGTGGCATATTTTGAAGAAGTTGCAAAAGAAGGTACACAATAAATTTTAAAACATTAATTATTGGAATATTTGTAAATCGTTAACAGTTGTTTGTAACTGTATGTCAACTAGGTATCCAATGATTTTTGGATCAATACTGATTTCAAAGAGAGATTCAACAAATTGGTGTGGAATGTATACCTTAAACCTGATCAGTTTGAAAAAGAGTGGAACGTGCTCATAAAAGAGTACGACCTTCAACATAAAAGATGGTTCAAGGATATGTATGAAAATCGTTTTTCTTGAATACCAGCGTATTTTAAAGATATGCCTATGCATGGACTAATGAAAACAACATCCAGGTCAGAAAGTACAAATTCGTTTTTTAACAAATTTGTTCATCATGGTAATTTGTTAATATATTTCATGATAAATTATGATGCTACCATTGAAAAACAACGTAATAATCACTGCGAAGGCGAGCATGGAACAAAAGTAGCCAAATATTTGTTTAAAATAGGAACGAGGTTGGAAGTCCATGCATCTGAGGTGTATACAAAAACAGTGTTTTTAGAGGTGCAAAAGGATATAGAAAAAGGAATTTTGAATTGTTCAATTGAAAGTATGGAAGTGAAAGAGGGATGCCAAGTAGTTACGATTAGTCATTTGGATATAGAAAATAAAGTGAAGATAACATGCAAGGTACGTTGTAACGTCAAAAATGACACGCCTAGGTCGTCGTGCGGTCAAAAATAAGAGAAATACCTAACACACACTAGTATAGCGGTAGTCAGGGTCGATCCACAGGAGCTTCGTGGTTAGACTAGATGAGAGATTACCAACTAATAGTGTCACAGCTATAGTCGGAGGATCTGGTTTCTATTTTCCTATCACTAGCAAATGAGACAATGATCAAACACTCAAGCCAAGTTAAGCTATATCCAAATGGCCTAGTCACTTTCTGAAATCAGAAGTACATCTCTGACTCAGAAGCAATCAAAGACATCCAAACTAGCTAAACCAAGCAAAGCATAAACTACCACTAGTTAAAGTCCTATTGAACAGTTACTAGCCAAAGTTTAATGCTTACCAAATAACCTAATTAGCTACTGATTTCAGCTAAGGAAAACAGTCCTAACAAGGTCTAAAACAATATCCAAAACACAATCAATCAAACAAATCAAACACAAATCCAAACACCGAAAAGCTAAGATTAAATATAACCAAATGCTTTTCATTCACCAAACTGAATTCCAATCACAAAACAGTAACCAAATGTTTCTAAAACAGAAACCTAAGTGCTCAAAGTCAGTGGTTGTCACTCCCAAAGACTTTAGCTACAAAACTACTTGCTACTTAAATGAAATTAAAACCAAAAACATAAAATACCAATTGTGAGCTTGCTGAAATGAAATCCTGGAGTCAAAGTGCTTCAAGGTCGATGTTTACACCCGGTCTTTGCTAGGGTTTTCGGCTGGAAATGCATCTATTTATACTTGCAAATTTCCCGCAACCGCGCCGCGCAGAAATAAAACCCGCTGCGCCCGTATTTATCTTTTCCCGTTTTCTTCGGCATTTGAATGTGTTCCACCGCCTTAAGCCCGCGTCGCGCATAGTTGATTCCCGCGGCGCGCGTACGAGTTCTCTTGATTTTTCATTCATTCCTAACTTCTTCCTTTTGCACGCTTTTAGTCCCTGTTTCTATTCTTTTTCTCCAAACAAGTCCTGGCACGAAAAGTGAGAATACCCAGACATATTTGATATAATTTTATCAAGAACAGGGCTCAACAACGCCTAAAATACTTGATATCACTAGGCGTTGTCAAACACCCCACACTTGTGCCTTGCTTGTCCCCAAGCAAGAGAGTTTTTAACAAATTATAATAAAGACTCAAACAATTTTTGAACGTGTTTAATTTCAAAGCTTATTGCCTTAAGAGTTAGAGTGAAATAGTTTGTGAAAACATAATCGGAATATTCTTTGGAATTCATGGCTTTCTAGAGAACCATTGATTACAAATTTTCTGTCCACAATGAAGTGTACGTACTCATTCAGATTCTAAAGGCCATTAAAGAACTATCCATGACTTTCGATGTTGTCCGTGTAGCGAGCTTTCAGAAATACCATCCCAAACCAGACGATCTTAGGTGGTAAGGTGCATAAATGCCTCTTTGAGGCCACCCTTTTCGGACCTACCGGCTCGAACAACAAAGGCCACTGATTGATAATTCCTTCCTAAATTCCAATCCTAAAACAGTCCAATTTTCTAAACTCATAAAACTCAACTTATTTGACTAACTAATAGCATGCTAACAATTAAACAGTATTTCTTGAAAAATACCAATGCTAAAACATTTAGAAATTATTTATTTCAAAATTGCAATTTATTAAAAATTTTGAAAAAGTTGCTAAAAGATTTGAAAATTGATCATTTTCCGCAAAAATTTCAAAAACAAATTCTCTTTCGACCGTCCACACCCCACACTTAAAATCGTACAACGTCCCCGTTGTACAAAATTTATTTCAAAACAAGGGAGAAAGAGTTACCCCTTTTTGGACGATAGACTGCTTGGTGCTCAATATCACAGGTATAATTGCGTACAAATGGATCCTCGATTTCGTATTCTGGAGTTGTAGCGCTACAGTGAACACGCCGGTGGTCAAGACAAGTGGAGGGGAAACGGTGACCCCACACTTGTCTGAGACAACTCCTTCTCAAATTGGTATAACATGCATAACTTAACAAACACATTAAAAACACACATGACAGAAATAAAACATGAACAAAAACTATACAAATAGAAGTGTCATAGGTTTGTACATATATCCAAAAAAATAAAAAGAAAGAAAGAAAAAGATACATCAATCACTGCCAGGCGGCCTGGAGGGTCCGGCCTCATGATCGTGGGCCCTGGCTGGGAATGGTCGGGGGCGCTGGCCCTGCGCTGATGCGATCTGAAGAAGTACCTCCCCGATCCACTCGAGCTGGTCCTCGATCCTGGCAACCCTGGCTGCCAGGTCCTCCTGGTGTGGCTCTGTCGGTGCTGCGGGCTCTGGCTCCGGCTCTGGCCTCCTACGTCTCCTGCCAGGCTGAGCATACGCAGGCTGGGGTGCCTGAAGAGGCTCGGTAGGTGCCCGGATGTACTGCCCCGGGCGCTGCAGCTCAATGAGCCGCATCCTCTCCAACGTGCGTGCTGTAGTGCGCGATGGGGGTAGAGTAGTCAAAGAGGCTGCCACAGGGGCAGTAAGGATGCCATAGGAACGGGCCAGGCGGGTAATGAAATACCCCCTGGCTAATGGGCTGCTGGTGGAGGCGCCGATAGCGTGGGTGGAGAGGGCAACTGCAAGGGCGTATGGGAGGTGGAGGAATCTGGATGGGTCTAGAAGGACCCACAAAAAGGTCATGTCGTCGCCCGACACCTTCTCGCCTCCCTCCCGCTGCATGATGGAGGTGGAGACGATCCGGTGCATGAGGCGGTGAAGTGGGTCCCGAAGATGACTCTCCCTGGAAGCTCCCGCCTCATATCTGACGTTGGACAGCGATGCACAAACCTCCATGTTGGGAGCCCTGTCTGGCTCCCCCTGAATACAGGACCCGAAGAATCGGGTGAAATAGCGATGCTGGAGGTCCGCTGGGGTGTATAACCCCACTCGCCTCCCGAACTCCCGGAGGTTGCACTCCCTGTGCTCACCTCCCAAGCGAAATCGTACCAACCTGGAGCGCGGGTCTCCCGCCCGGGGTGCGAACTGGATGGTGGATATGAACTCCAGCAGCAACTCCGTGTAGACCACGTCCTCGTCTGTGGCCATGATCCTATCCCAGCCACGGCATGTGAAGGATGCCTCCTCGTGGGTCCAGGTGCGATGTAGGAATGGCTCAATCGCACCCCAGAGCCCAGCGTCTCTCAGAATATCTCGATCGATGACTGTCGCCTCAAGGACCCGGCGACGAGTCAATGCGTCTCTCCGTGAAGTGTACTCCACTGAACTGGCAAGCTCTGCGGGGAACTGGAGGAAGGGGTGGTCCAATCTGAACATCATCTGCAAAAGAAAACACATAGCACAAAACAAAATTTTTTGCAAAATTAGTCCTTTTCCTCCCCACCGCACCGCGGCGCGGCCCAAGAGCAATGGCGCGGCGCGGCGTACGGCTGTTTCCAAACCCCGGTCCAAAATCTCGATTTAACCTGCTAGAATTCAATCCAATCACACCACAAGGTAGCCTAAGTGCCGACTAGCTCATCTAGGGTCTCTATTTGGCAAAACAAACACCCTATAAGCTAGCATTAGTGATTCTAAGTTTTGAACTATTTTGGGCAAATCACTAAAATTAACTACCTAATCGCTAGTTTTAACGAGTAATAGATAGTTAGAATGGCATACCTTGGTAGTAGAAACACAATAAGCAAGAAAAATCGCAAGAAAATTTCAATAACCAGAGCTCCGAGTCGCGTGTGGGTTATGCGAGCCGCGGTTTACCTTATAAAGGAGAAAACCGACTGATCGTTTACCGCGTCGCGGGTTTGCTCTTTGCGCGTCGTGCGTGTCCAAATCAACCCCTGCGCATCGGGTTGGTTTACGATCCCGCGTCGTGTAATTCCAATACCCGCGGCACGGACTTCAAAAATTTCAAAACTTCTCAAATAACCCCACACTTATTTCAAACCACTAGTACCTGCAGAAAGTTTGATGTATTTTTGTATTTTATTTTTAAGAAATATATCCTAACTTATGACACCAACAAGCGCTAAGTTTAACGTCTTCAGCCAGACGTTCTGCTCCTAAGCTGACCCTTCTTCTTCTTCTTGACCTCTTGATGGCATTTGCTGGTATTCTGGCATGAAATTATTGGCCATCATTGTCATAAGGGATGTGAGTTGTGTCATCCGATCACTCACACCGCTGATCCATTGTTGTTGAGATTTCAAGAGCTCAAAAACATTCGCCTCTCGTTTTCTGGATTCTTTTTCGTATTGCTGATGCCTTGCTTCCATCATCTCTAGCATGTCCAGCAATTGTTCCTTGTCGATGGTGGACAACGGGTGGTCCTTGATTTCCTTTAAAATTTCCTCTTTTCCTCCTTCTCCCGTACGTGTCCATATCTTTTTCTTGCTCCTGATTCCTGGCTCCATTAATGTTTTCCTGTCTGCCGGTTTGCCATTTTCTTCCGAAGGTAATGAGATTGGGTTCCCGAACATATTCAATCTTCTTTTCCTGGTCCCGAAGAAAATATCCATATCTCCAGTCTTGCAGTCGATCACTGACCCGGCAGTAGCTAAGAATGGACGCCCTAAGATAAGCGCGGGCGCATCGTCCGGACTCTCATATTCCATGACCAGAAAATCTACGGGATAGAAAAAGTCCCCTACTTTGACTATGACATTTGTTAGCTTTCCCCTAGATACCTTAGTTGATTGGTCAGCCAGTTGCAGTATAACTTCTGCTGGCTTAATTTATTCGTTTTAGGACTTGTCGTACAGGTATCCTGGCAAGATGTTAACACTTGCTCCCAAATCTAATAGGGTGTTCCGAATAACCACGTCCCCTACAGTTGTAGTGATCAATGGTGATCCGGGGTCCTTTTCCTTTTTGGGTAGTGTTCCCAATAATGCCTCGCTGGCTCTCACAATCAATCTCACCGTTTTTGGTGTAGGTGCCTTGCTCTTCCCATTCTGTTCACACATCTCTTGCAGAATCCTGGTGTCTTCAGGGGCATCCTTAAGCTCATCCCATAGGGGCTGATTCATTAAGGGTCCCGTTGATCTGGTTGCTTCCTGCTTCTTCTTTTCTTTCCTATTCTTCTTCTTCTGTTTGATCCCTGCTATTGTTAATTGCTCTTCCTTTTGGATCTCTTCATCTGTTTCTGGTTGAGTGCCATTCTCAACCGGAACTCCTCCTTCCTTGCCTCCCTCGCTTTCTAAAGCCTTTCCTTCTTCCCCTGGTCTCACTTCACTCCCGACTTCGAACAAGTCCTCTAGAGTGACCTTTCGCCATCCTGATTCAACAGTGTTGACTTGTTCCTTCCCTGGACGCTGATTATGCGTAGGATTGACTTCAGTAGCACTTGGTAACTTGCCATTATCTCTCTTTTGCTGGTCTGTAGCCATTTGACCTATTTGTCTCTCCATATTTGCGATGGCCTTTGCATTCGCTTGAGATTGTTGTTGTGTCGTAGTGATCATATCATACATCTTTGCTATCATCTCTTCTTGGGTCCCTGGGGCGTTGTTGTTGGCATTAGTGGGACCCCTATTGTTGTTGTTGTTGTTTCCATTTCCACTGTTCGCAGGCTGATTGTTTCTAGGCTGACTAGTCGACTGACCCTGATAATTGTTATGCCTAAAGTTTTGCTGTGGTCCCTGGTTGTATGGCCTGTAGGGTCGTCCATTATTGTGCTGGCCTTGACCCTGGCCATAAACTTGATTTGCCTCGTGAGTCTTAGGTCCTCCTTGACCTGCTTGTGATGAACTTGACGGTCCATTCTGTAATGTTGACATAAGTCTGTCAAACTTCTTGTTTAGTTCACTGATTTCCTTTTTCACTTCCTTTTTCCAATCAGCATCGACTCCTACCGCTGCCGCCGTACTTACAGTTTTCCTGGTGGAAAAGTTTGCTTTGGAGCCATTGCTCAACTGCTCCAAAAACTGCCAGGCTTCTTCTGGGTCTTGCCACATAAATGTCCCACTGGATGAGGCATTTATCATGGCTTGGTGTGTCTCACTGACTCCTTCGAAAAATAGCTTGACCAACTGCCACCTGGGAATCTCATGATGTGGACAAGATCGCAACAACTCCTTTAATCTGTCAAAGGCTTCATGAAAAGCTTCTCCGGGCTTCTGCTGGAAATCCTGGATAACTCTTCTGATTTCAGTTGTTTTGCTCGCTGGATAAAATTCCTGAAGGAACTTTGCCTTGAGCTGATCCCACGTAGTGATGCTGTTTGATGGCAACGATGTGAACCAATACTTGGCTTTATCCTTAAGGGTGAACGGAAACTGTCTAAGCCTAAAAATATTTCTATTTGTGTTTCTGGGATTATTAGCATTAGCGATCGCTAAGAATTCATATAAATGATTATAGGGATCGTCCTGCTTATACCCTCTGAATTCTGGTAATATTCCTAATAACTGAGGTCTAATCTCTACTTGCGAATCTATGTTGTCAGGAATATAGATCGGCGATGAATCATCATATTCCCGCGGTTGGAAATGTGATGCAACCGATTGCCGTCTCGGTTGTGCAAAATGTAAAGGTTGGGCGGGGTTACCGTAAAGATGATCATTGTACTCCCGCTGACCTGGTGGTGGATATGGTGGTGTTCTTCTAAGAGGTCCCCGACCTCGGTTCCATTGTGGTTGTGGTGCTGGTGGCACCCATCCTTCATCTTCCTCGTCATACACTTCCTCCGTCTCTGGGTAATGATATCGTGGCTGAGGCGGTGGTTGAAAGTGTATAGGTTGTGTTGTTTGGTATGTGGTTTGAGGTTTAAAAAGGGCTGGTTGTGGTTGGGATGTTGGTGTATGCTGTCTAGGAGCTGGGGTGCCATCTCGGGTCGGCTCTCCCCAAGTCATAGCAGAAGTAAATGGATTGGTGGATTGGGGTTGTGAAGCGGGTGTAAATGGTGGGATAGATGGTGGAGTGCATGATGGTATGGGTGCAGGGGCTGAAACTGCACCACCAGAAGCACTCGTGCTCCCAAACTGAAATTCTGAAAGTGGGGGAATGGAAAACATCCCCGTTGCCTCTCCTGACGGATCCTGGGCAACACTGACCGGACTACTGCTGACTTGAGTATAATTCATGATGCTTAAACGCCTACGGGCACGGAGTTTGCGCGCAGTACGCTCAATCTCAGAATCAAAGTGCAATATGGATAATTGCTTTCCCCTGCGGGTACGCATGCACTAGTGCAACACGCCCACAAAAATCAAAAATCAAACTTACGAAAATGAAATTTCAAAAAGCAAGAAACTAGTTCCTACTACTCACCTAACCTAAGCTCACAGCTCCCCGGCAACGGCGCCAAAATTTGACACGCCTAGGTCGTCGTGCGATCAAAAATAAGAGAAATACCTAACACACACTAGTATAGCGGTAGTCAGGGTCGATCCACAGGAGCTTCGTGGTTAGACTAGATGAGAGATTACCAACTAATAGTGTCACAGCTATAGTCGGAGGATCTGGTTTCTATTTTCCTATCACTAGCAAATGAGACAATGATCAAACACTCAAGCCTAGTTAAGCTATATCCAAATGACCTAGTCACTTTCTGAAATCAGAAGTACATCTCTGACTTAGAAGCAATCAAAGACATCCAAACTAGCTAAACCAAGCAAAGCATAAACTACCACTAGTTAAAGTCCTATTGAACAGTTACTAGCCAAGGTTTAATGCTTACCAAATAACCTAATTAGCTACTGATTTCAGCTAAGGAAAACAGTCCTAACAAGGTCCAAAACAATATCCAAAACACAATCAATCAAACAAATCAAACACAAACATCCAAACACAGAAAAGCTAAGATTAAATATAACCAAATGCGTTTCATTCACCAAACTGAATTCCAATCACAAAACAGTAACCAAATGTTTTTAAAACAGAAACCTAAGTGCTCAAAGTCAGTGGTTGTCACTCCCAAAGACTTTAGCTATAAAACTACTTGCTACTAAAATGAAATTAAAACCAAAAACATAAAATACCAATTGTGAGCTTGCTGAAATGAAATCCTGAAGTCAAAGAGCTTCAAGGTCGATGTTTATACCCGGTCTTTGCTAGGGTTTTCGGCTGGAAATGCATCTATTTATACTTGCAAATTTCCCGCAACCGCGCCGCGCAGAAATGAAACCCGCGGCGCGCGTACTTATCTTTTCCCGTTTTCTTCGGCATTTGAATGTGTTCCACCGCCTTAAGCCCGTGTCGCGCATAGTTGATTCCCGCGGCGCGCGTACGAGTTCTCTTGATTTTTCATTCCTTCCCAACTTCTTCCTTTTGCACGCTTTTAGTCCCTGTTTCTATTCTTTTTCTCCAAACAAGTCCTGGCACGAAAAGTGAGAATACCTAGACATATTTGATATAATTTTATCAAGAACAGGGCTCAACAACGCCTAAAATACTTGATATCACTAGGCGTTGTCAAAAAACATTATTAATATTACAACTTTATAATTATAAATTATTAAAATTTGAAGGGCATGTAATCATTAAGGATTGGAAATTTAGTATATATTAATTCTCAACGTTTACAACTGTGCTAGTTTTAATCATTAGTGATTAACATTGTGGAATTGTTAACGATTAAATATTATAAGATTTAATATGTGTTAATCAATAATGATTAACTTTTAGTAAATGTTAATCATTAAGGATTAAAACACAAAGTCGAAATGATTACTGATCACATATATACATGTTTTAAAATTTGATGATAACTAGTGAGTCAATTATTACATTTATAGTTGGTGATTGCATATTATTAAAATAGTCGGTTATATGTTCTATTTATTAGGTTGAGCTAAATTTATCAGATATGGACGTCAACTGTTCGTTCCAGCACTTCACCAGAATGGGCATACTTTGCAGACAGATTTTTTCAGTGTTCAAGAATAAAAGGATAGAGATGATACCTGATAAGTATATTCTTAGAAGTTGGCAAAAGGACATAATTGAGAGTCATTTTCTACATAATAAACATGGATGTGTTGAACATGAAGATGAAACAGCCAAACTTATAACAGAAGCATATCAAAACTTTGAGACGTGCATAGAAATGGTTAAAGGGCACAAGGAGAAATTGTTAGCTTTCGTAGAAACAACTCGGACTGCAAAAAAAAAATTGAGAAGGACTGTTCAAAAAAACCTGAAAATGATAAAACTAATGAAGAATAAATTATGGATCTGTTAAGAGTGAAAGTTCGACTAGCATACAAATTGGAGTGTCAAAAGCAATATGTAACAAGGGATGTGGAACCAAAGAGAGGTTGATGAGTGTTACAGCAAAATGGGGTTCGTCTAAAAAATCCAAAACTAGAATGTGTACGAGATGTAACCAATACGTCGGTCATAATTTGAGGACCTGCGCAGTACTTATTAGAATAGAAGAAAAATAATAAATGCTTGACAATTGAATTTATTATTTGTGATTTTATACACGATTGTGTTCTACATTATGCAATAAATAGAGAAATTATATATGGCTCAAGTGTGTTTCCTAATTGTGATGTAATAAAATAAAATTAGATGATGGAAATCAGAAATGAGTGATGGAATAATAAATGGATGAGGAATAATGCCTAATATATATATATATATATATATATATATATATATATATATATATATATATATATATATATATATATATATATATATATATATATATATATATATATATATATATATATATATATAGACTAAATATCAAATGGGAACCAATATTTTCCTAGAAACCGTAGGAACTTTTTTACTGAAAATTTTTTTTCAAAAAAAATGACATAATACATCTAATCGCTTATATTTAAGACCTCTTGTAAAAAAAATTTGAAAAAATAATATATATACACGAAATGTGCACATATGCACGAAACGTGATCATATACACATTTGCGAAAAAAATGCATATATGCACATTTCGTGTATATATATTATTTTTCAAATTTTTTTTGACAAAAAGTCTTAAATATAAGCGACTAGATGTATTATGTCATTTTTTTTTGAAAAAAAAAATTCAGTCAAAAAGTTCCTACGGTTCCTAGGAAAATATTGGTTCTTCCTTGAAACGGACTCTATATATATATATATATATATATATATATATATATATATATATATATATATATATATATATATATATATATATATATATATATATATATATATATATATATATATATATGTATATGTATATATATATATATATACATATATATATATATATATATATATATATATATATATATATATATATATATATATTGTGATCATCGTCGATGATTAGCAATGGGACAACAAAAAGGCTAAAATGAAGCTACTGTTTAATATCAAACAAAAGGATCAATGAATACTAATCATCGATGATTGTCGCATCTTTAGCATCAATAAAAACATGCATCATTCTACATCGAATAATATTGTATGTAATAATAATCTTTGATGATTAAAAACTATTGATGAATAATAATCATCAATGAATATAACTGTTGGATTAGGTGTCTAAGTCATAACTATAAGGTAGGAATATATTTGAATTGATGGCAGCACGGTCCTTTTGGGTTGCCCTCAAAACCTAGCAGAGGACAAGATAACGTATAAAGAGAAAGAGAGAGATTGATTTATTAATATATTATGAGGATAATATATTAATTAGAAATAGTTATATTTAATTAATAATTTATCAGAAATTAATTGAAATTAATTTTGGGATTAATTGGATTAATTAAAACTACAGGGGCTGACTTGTAATTGTTCAATAGTTGAACAATAGACAATTAGGGTTTGTATATTGGGTTGGACGAATTCCAAGGCTTAGACCTTATGGAATTCAAAACCCACATATGGATACAAAGTCTAATTATGGTAATGATAAGCAGATTGAATTATATGATAAAAGCCTTATCATATCAGAAATTCAAATAACACAGTTATATGCCTTATGACTTATCATTCCGGGGCTATAAATAGGGAGCCCCAGCACCCCCATATGACACGCCAATTCAAGGAGTCTCTCCTTCTTCTCTATAGTTTCTTGCTTGCTAGTGTTCTGGGTGTGAGCCATTAGAGGCATGACACTTGTGGTGCTTGCTTCCAAAGGTCAAAGGTATGAAAACATCCTTTGTAAATTTCGATTATGCCCTTTGTGTTCTTAGTTATATATTCAATAGTGAAAACATAGATCCTATATGATGCATGTGAACTTAAGTGTTTAAGTTTGATTGTTTGCATAGAACCCATCAGTGGTATTAGAGCTATGATTGTTTTTTGTTGAATTATTATAATTGTAGAACTGTTGTTAGGGTTTAATGAAATTAAACCCTAGCCACCATGGATGTCGACTTGGGCTAGGGTTTTAGAAACCCTAGCCTCCACCGCTTATTTTCGAAAAACATAGTGGAAACCCTTGGCCTTATTTTTGGAAAACTTTGTGGGCAAGTATTAGGATTAAATTAATTGATTTAATTTGATAATCCTAAATTGATTTAATTTATTTAATTGTTAATTAAAGGATAAATCAATATGGTTTTAATTTAAATTCAAATTAAAATAGTTTTAATTTCGAAAAATTTAAGTAGAATAAAACCAAATATTTTAAATGTTTAAAAATACATCTTATATATATTATTAAAAGTTAATATTTATATGTATAAGATTAAGTCAGTCAAATCGCTAGTATGCCTCCTCACAAAGCTGTTCTATAAGTGGGTATAAGGAAACTGCCTATAAAATGGCAGTTGAATGGGTGACCACTCTCACCCACCGCTTCCTTGATCAGTGGAGGGTCGTTAGCAGAACGGATTTGATAGGACAACATAATCTCATTAAAAGTATAATGCTATTAAACAAAGTACTAAACCTTTAACAAAATCCCAATCTAGTTACTTTTAGGAAAATGTGAAAAGTATGTTAATCCATGAAATTGCACGTTGCACTTTGGGAGTTGTTAGTGGAGTATGTGTGGTTTACCGGCACACTAATAGAGACTTATAAAGGGTGGTAACGGGTATCTCATAATTTTTCATTGTTGATGGAGCGTGTGTGGTTTACCGGCACATCAATCGAGATGGTGAACGACATTGAGGTTACCAAGCAGATTTGCATGGTTATTCACATCTTGTTTGTGATCCTCGGCATCCGAGTCACAAATAGAAGAGCATAATCCGAGATTAAAACATGTCATTGAATAGTTTCAATGAATCTCAAAGTTTTAGGAATTTCACTTAATATGATTATCTTCCGCGGTGGAATTGGTAAATCATCATTTACCTACCTTCATATAATTTACGATTAGATTACGACATCCCTCTTCTAAGTTGTGAATTATAGTGTGAAGGATTTTGAAGCGATCAATGAACAAATAATTCTTATGGTTCACATGCAACCCTAGAAAGATCTATGTTTTCTTCTATGAAGATTATAAACTAAAACCTAAGGCCAACAATTTAAATTTAAAGTATAAAACAGAAGAACCAACCTTTGATTCTTGATCTTGAAGCCAGAAGCACAAATGTCCTGCCTCAAATGGTGTCACACCCAAGCAAAGGAGGAGAAGACAAAATTCCAGAGTTTCTTTAGGTGAAAGTGGCACAGAAAATGGGGAGCCAGGAGGTTCCTTTTATAGCCTTCTAGGGTTATAGCTGAAACCCTAGAGGAGCCTCCTGAATGGACAAGCCTGTTGACCATTTGGACCAAGCCTTCTAAACCCTACTAGGTTTTTCGAAATCCCATGGAGGCTATCCATGATTTCGCCAACTTTAGCCCTTCTACTGGCTAGCCAGTTATTCAACTATTAAATAAATACAGACCAGTCCCTGCACATTTAATTAATTAAATTAATCATCGAATTAAATCCAATTAATTCTAGATTAATTTCTAATTAATTAATATAGTTTCTAATTAATATATTATCACTCTAATATATTAATAAACTATTTATTTCATCTCTATTGATTTATTAAACAATTAATAAATCAACCTTTCTCTCTATTGAACTCTGTACCAAACCTCCAGCTATGAGATCAACCCAAATGGACTTTGCTTCTATTAATAAGATAAAATATAAATATAAAGTCATGGCTTAGACACCTAATCCAACAGTCTCCCACTTGGATAAGTCTATGACTTTAATTTATGTTTTGATTAATAAACAACTTGCAGTTTCCTAGAAACTGCTGCCGAACTCTGACCCAGTCAGTTCTGTCCATAGATAAGTGATCATATGATCCTTCGTCCAACAAGATATTTTCAGACACGAGACATGGATTGAGATCAATCTCTGTCCGATACTCTATTTCCCGATTTCCGATTCTGCTTATGACTTTCGGACTTCTAATTGAACACATCAATTTAGTCCAGGCTGGCCAGCACTTTTAGTCAACTTCAAAATCATCGAGCGGCCTACAGATATATGTTTCCCATCAGGGTCAATGAACGAATAAGCTTTGACTCATATGCTTGTGTCTTTTACTTATCAAAATCGTACACAACAATGCGTTTTATAACATCGAGTTACCGATGCGTTTACGCATTATCAATGCACAACCGACTCGCAAATTTCAACTCATATGTCTCCGCTTCAAGACCATAGGATATTATCGTCTCAATATTGCTCGTGATGTAATCCATGAAGCAATCTATTGAGCGCGGGTTTATCCAATACACAAATCTCTATTTCTAAGTACTCGTGAACGTTGTAGCAGTCTTACTGCAATGTCTAACTCCTTAGACAATCTATAAACCAATTCATGACAGTCTTCGTTCATACTTATTCCCGAAAAGTATGAGCGACTGTGGACTTTTGAATAATCAAATTATTCGGGAAGTGAAACATGCAAAATTGAAACTTAAAATATGATTGGTAGCTACTCTTGCTTATTACCAAGTCTCCACGAGGTTATCACCAAGTCGGATTCTTCATAAAACTATTATCGGTTTCTAGATTCCTTTTAAACTTTTATTTCATGTTATGTATCTATGTATATATGACCTTTCACTCTTTCTATGTATCCAAATGTCATACATTGATACACTTTATCCAATTGGACATTCATCCGATGATATCTCAATTTAGTCATATACTGTCATTCTCACTTACCTCTCCATTCTGTGTACTGTGACTTTCCATGGTTCTTGGGATCTTTAGTCTACATGACTGCACCCTAAGACTATTTCGAGGTGTTATGATGTGCCGGTGACCCACACGCGCTCCATCGGAATACCAACGAAATTCTTTAACCATTAAGTCATTTTCTTATTTGAAAACCTTTTCAAATTACTATTAACATTCACCCCGATCATTTTTCAATGATTTCTCACGTATGTACTGAATCCATTAAGTATTCCCAGCCAGGTCATATCCTGAATCTGACTCACTATGCTCTAAGCATTAAGTCATCAGGACATGACACTTCTGATCAATCCAAGAAGCTCGTGGAATTCGATCTAGTCCAAACTCCTTTGGAATCTTAGGATTACTTACAATCCCAGTGTCATGACCTTTAATAACTGTTTCCTTTCGGAGACTCTTTCTCATGCATCTTGAATCTTACCAAGATTATGCTTACTATGGCTAGGTCTATACTGATGATAACATCTATCTGATAGATGTCTATGGATTATGTGAGTATGTTGCACCTTCTTTATATGCGAAATCATCACACTTTGCAATGATATGAAACTCCTTTCTTGGGCTATGCATCTTGAATCTTATCAAGATCATCTTGGCAGAGTTTCGATCTATCTCATGGACGTTTACAACCACCTGAGTATGTCGTATCTCTATTAAGTCTTTCATAGCGATCCGTCTCTTAACACCAAGTCATTACACTTTGTAATGAAAAGAGACGTTTCCTAGAAACAATATGTAACCCACATACAGTGATAGTAGATAACAGCGACACTCCCACTGGCTTTGACACGGTTATAGACTATTTACAAAATCCAGAACATTTGGAACATTTTGAGAATCCAAACCTTTCTGACATCTTACTGGAAATCTCTCAGCCCTTTCTCAAAATCCAATCCTTTGGCATATTTTGAGAATCTGAATATCCTTTCTTGCCAGATGCCCGTGGGGTAATCCCGGGTCCATGTACCTTTATACTGGGACACTCTTTGTGAGTCCATATTAGTATGTCGGTGATCCACACGCGCTCCACTAACGACTTTCAATGTGCCATGCGGTATCCTTTCAGATTTCATCTTCTATTGAGAGTGCTTCTCTCGGAATCAATTACTTGACTCTGGGTATCTTCTCACTCAACCAGATGTTTTGAAGGTACGTTTCTGTCCATGTTGCTTTCTTTTGATGATTCAATTACTCCCACTGGTTTTTAGACCAGGTGTAAAAATCAATCAAAATGCCACATAGACTGTATCTCGTCCTAAGGTTCTCTGAATTGGCAGCAACCGGGCTCACCAATGCTTCCAAGTAATCGGATTGTAAATCCGTACCAACTATAATGTTTCACCACTATTCGATGTGCCACCCCAATCATAACAACTTATGATGGTGATCAGTACTACTGGTCAAGAGAAGATTATGTCAGTGTTGAAACAGAAATCTGATTTCTGCTCTAAGCCTAATGATGACTAAAAGGTTCTTTCACTTGGCTAATCCTGAACTCATTCAGTACTGTCCTAACTCCCACTGTTTCCTTAGAACATGAGTGCTTTCTAAAAGAGCTCTTCTTTACAGGTATAGCGGGATAGCCAGTGAAACGACATTGTTGATCAGGTTCAGGCTAGTCATGAGGTTCAGACAAACACTACAAGACCCTGGACTCTCTATGTGCAAGTGGGATAATCCCAGCTTCACATTTTAGGCAGTGTCTCCAAAACCTACTTAGTCTAGAATGTGGTCGGAATATGGTCTGACTGGTTTAATATTCAATTTATCGGAAATTGATTGACAATGTATCTCATACATCGAGGATCGAATTGTTCCGACCAATGCTCCATCATCTTCCCTAAGACACATTATAACCATTAATGTTCTTGGAAGAGAATGAACTGTGAAACATTTTCCCGGTTTGTATTGTCACTCAGGTTCTGTGGATCTTGTACTTCCTTTGAAGTCCTTGAACTGTTCAAGGTTTCAATTCAATCGCTTATTCTGATAAGCGTAGCAATATTCGTCATACCAAATGACGAATATCGTGAAGTACAAACAATTGTGTTCTATTTGAAGATTCGAGCAATACACAGTAACTGATGTGTTTGTTGCTCCTAATCTTGATGTCTTTTACATCTCTATGTAAATTTTATGACTGTTAATCCTGGTCAAGACTTGCAATCTTTTGTTGACTCCAAGTTAACCGATTCCAAAATCCTATCCTCTGGATCTTTGGGTGATTCATTTCTTGCCATTTATGCCTTATAAAGAACTTAATCATCATCTGACTCTAAGTCAAATGATTCCAAAGTCCTGTCCAACTGGATCTTTGGTTAATTCATTTCTTGACACATTAAGAACTCAATTCATCATGAGACTCTAAGTCAAATGATTCCAAAGCCCTGTCCAACTGGACCTTTGGTTGAATTGATTCTTATTACATTAACAATCATAAAGGACACAATTCCTGAATCCAAACGCTTTGGATTAATATTCAAGTTATTACTATTCATGCATTCAACACATTCATACAACATTTCAAGGATAATTTCAAACAACATGTGTTAGAAGAAAATTGATAATTTTATTAAAACAGAATCCTTGAACAATGTAATATATGATAGACAATGTTGAAACACATCTAAACGCTAATAACAATATTTTAATATCTATCTAAACTTCAAAATTGCAAGAGCTGGAAATCCAATCCAAATGTGCTCCTATGCGCCAGAGTCCCGTACCTTACTTATTCCCTGCATACAAACCACAATGTGACTATCACATTATGCATCAAGGAATTATGGAACATGAGTTTTGAGGTTTTTTAGATATACCTGAGCTTTCAAAAGATTTTGATATTGGAGCGTATTCCAATCTTTCTGTGACTGTATCCGATTCCGTAGATTTCCAGTTTAAGACATGTCCAGACGATCTGGATCGTTTCTTGCTGCGACTTTTCACTGGACTTAATCCAGAAGTAGCTGAACCATTGGAGCCATGCCTATCCAAGAGTGACTCGTATAAAGTCAACAGTGGACGCATTTCCATAAAGGTCTTTTTCTAGTCTTTCTTTTCTATACGTCTGAATGAACAGATCGTACTTACTAGTCAGCGAAGCGAGTAGAATGTTAACACTCATCTCCTGACTCATTGAATAACCAAGTTCGTACAATTCGCCTATGTATGCTTCAATCTGAAGAACATGCGAGTCGATGCTACTTCCTTCTTTTAGCTTGCACTTTGCAAGTCTTTTTGAAGATCCTAGCTCGTTCCTCTTCAACTGGTTTTTGGAACTTTTTCTCAACCGATTGCATAAACTCATATGGCCCCAAGGATTCAAAATCCTTGCGGAACTCGGGGTCAATGGTCAATAGCATGAGGTCACGAATCTTTTCGGATTCAACAACTAAGAAGTCATGCTTATCATAAAAACTCTTTATGATGACTTGTTCCGGTGGAACCGGGATCGGATACTTGGTGAGATGAAGCTTGCCAACAATGACGAGAACCAGTCTGTAATTGCGAAGCCATTCGTTACAGTTAAGGCCAGTCAGCCTTTCCATATTTGGTAGGTGCCTTCTGATGCTCTCAGAAATGGGTGAGGAAGGAGAGGGACGAGAATAGACACTTGATTCAGACATCTACAATAAACAGAATTTATTAGTTTAATTAATCCTTTTAAATAATTACCCAATTTATTATTTATTAAGGCTGGGACCCAAAATACCCCAACTATGATGTGAAGAGGGATGCCGTAATCACAACATAATGGTCATTAAGGTAGATAATACACTTATCAATTTCATCTTATGAAATTCCTAGATCTGTTGAGACACATTGACCTATTCAATGGCATGTTTAGTCTCGGATGTGCCCCACTGTTTGTGACTGGGATACCGAGGATCACAAACCGGGTGTGAATAACCATGCAAGTTAGCTTGGTACTCTCGAATATAATTACCATCTCTAATTGACGTGCCGGTTAACCACACACGCTCCATCAATAATGGTAAAATCGAGAAACCCATTGCGACTCTTCGTGAACCCCTATTGGTGTACCCGTTAACCACACACACTCCACCAATGTTTCACAAAGCGCAATGTGCAACTTCATGGATTAGCAACTAATTCACATTTTTGACCTAAAGTAACTAGATTGGGATTTTGTTTAAAGTTCTAGTACTTTCAATTATAGCATTATAATTTTAAGAGGCTTAGCAGTTCTATCAAACTCGTTCGGCTAACGACACTCGACTGACCAAGAGAGCGGTGGGTGAGAGTGGACACCCATTAGACTACCATTTTATAGGCAGTCGCCTTATACCCTTTTTATAGGACAGTTTTGTGAATGAGGCCTACTAACGGTAAGACTAACCAGTTTTATCTTACATATAAATATTAACTTTTAATCATAAATATATAAGATATATTTTAATCTTATTAAAATATTTTAGAATTAATTATTTCATAATTTTCGCTAATTTAAAACTAGTTTTCGAAAATTTAATTAATTCTTTAAACTGATTTAATTGGTCTTTTAATTAAACAATTTAATTAAACTAATTAAATCTAAGATAGATTTCATAAATTAATCAAATTAATTTTCTATCTAAAACCCTAGTTGGTCGAAAATTGCATGCAAGGAAATTAGGGTTCCAGTTATTCAATTTAGTAAACTACCAAAAATAACAACCAACTAAACAAGGCAAGCAAATCAAGGGGGGGGGGGGGACCAAGGGTGGCGGCTAGGGTTAGGAAACCCTAGCCTTGAAATCGATTTTAGGCCATTTCCAAGGGTTTATTTTCGAAAACCCTCATGATCAAATAAACAGTTTATATCAAATCATAAGAAAACAAGCCATAGCTCTGATACTACTGAAGGGTTTTGAAGCGATCAACGAACAATTAATTCTTATGGTTCACATGCAACCCTAGAAAGATCTATGTTTTCTTCTATGAAGATTATAAACTAAAACCTAAGGCCAACAATGTAAATCTAAAGTATAAAACAGAAGAACCAACCTTTGATTCTTGATCTTGAAGCCAACAGCACAAATGTCCTGCCTCAAATGGTGTCACACCCAAGCAAAGGAGGAGAAGACAAAATTCCAGAGTTTCTTTAGGTGAAAGTGGCGCAGAAAATGGGGAGCCAGGAGGTTCCTTTTATAGCCTTCTAGGGTTAAAGCTGAAACCCTAGACGAGCCTCCTTAATGGACAAGCCTGTTGACCATTTGGACCAAGCCTTCTAAACCCTACTAGGTTTTTCGAAATCCCATGGAGGCTATCCATGATTTCGCCAACTTTAGCCCTTCTACTGGCTAGCCAGTTATTCCACTATTGAATAAATACAGACCAGTCCCTGCATTTTTAATTAATTAAATTAATCACTGAATTAAATCCAATTAATTCTAGATTAATTTCTAATTAATTAATATAGTTTCTAATTAATATATTATCACTCTAATATATTAATAAACTATTTATTTCATCTCTATTGATTTATTAAACAATTAATAAATCAACATTTCTCTCTACCGAACTCTATATCAAACCTCCAGCTATGAGGGCAACCCAAATGGACTTTGCTTTTATTAATATGATAAAATATAAAAATAAAGTCATGGCTTAGATAGCTAATCCAACATAGAGTTGGGTCCTAACCTTAATATGTCTTTTGGGTTAACATGTTGAGGACTATCTATATCTAATTAAGACTATCTTCTTTTATAGATGTCTACTCTTGATGCTTCTGCTACTCCGTCCGCTCCCCACTCCAACAATAACACCAACTTCACATCGCTCCTTTTGCTCTGTTCGAAGGTGACATTGGATGACACCAACTATAACGACTGGTTGCAGAATATTAAGATGGCTCTTCGTTTCGAGGACAAAGAGTATGTGCTCGAAAAAGAACTCATCGAGGTTGAATCTGAAAAAGCTACTCCTAAGGATTATTCCTCATATAAGAAACACTATGACGATACAACCAAAGTGGCATGCATCATGGTCGCTACTATGGTCCCAGAATTATAGAGATTCTTTGAGGACTACTGGCCATACGAGATGAACAAGGACCTTATGGAAAAGTTCCATAAGCGAGCTCGTCAAGAAAAGTATGAAGTGGTCAAGGCCCTCATGGCATGCAAAATGAAAGAGGGAGAGTCTGTACGCAGCCACGTACAGAAAATGCAAAGATACGTGGAACGCCTGGTGAAACTGAATGTGCATTTTAATGAAGAGCTGGCTATTGATATAGTCCTTAACTCCTTGCCTGGTTGTTATGATCAGTTTATTTTAGCTTATCATTTAAACAACAGTGAGACTACCCTGGCATAGTTACACAACATGTTGTAGACCACTGAAGCATGAATGAAGGGTAAAGGTTTAGCCTCCACTTCTGGCAGCACTCTCGTTCTGGCTATTGGACAGGGAAAGGGGAAGAAAAGGAAGGGTTATCCAAGACAAAAATGGAAGGGGAAGTCCCGTGCCGGATCATCCAGCAATGGTCCAAAGGCAAAATCCAGTTTTGACATTCCTCCCGTCCCGAACCCCAAAGAAGTCGATTGCTTCTACTGCAACAAAAAGGGGCATTGGAAACGAAGATGCCCAAAGTACCTGTAAGATATCAAGGATGGCAAGGTAAAGCCGTCATCTGCAGGTATATACACTATCTCTAATAACTCATCAGCTTCCCGTTCTTGGGTCCTTGGTACATGATATGATTTTCACATTTGTTCTGATTTGCAGGGACTAAGAGAAAGTGGGGAGATGGAGCATGGAAGGATGAACCTGATCATGGGAAATAGGCGATCTTCTCTTGTTAGCAAGATTGGAGTTTATAGTCTAGTGCTTAGTAGTGATGTTTGTTTAGATTTGATAAATTGTTGCTACTCGCCAGAAATGGCACGTAATATTATTTCGTTTCATGCATTATTTAGACAAGGATATAGATATCCATTTGATAATGTGAATGGATCTATTTCGGCTTATAAAATGGTGTTTTTATATTTAATGCTTTGCCTTGTGATGGTGTATATGAAATTGTGACGTGTGTAGACAACTTAGGTAATTGTGTATTTCAAATTGATTCATCTAATTGTATAGACAAAGCATGCTTGTGGCATTATCGTCTTGGACACATTAACAAGAAACGCATCGCCCAACTCCAAAAGGATGGAGTGTTTAAGAATTATGTGACCTAAGGTCAGATGATGCATACGAATCTTATCTTGTGGGAAAGATGACAAAATCACCTTTCACAGGGTCTTATGAAAGAGGTGAAGGTTTGTTGGATCTCGTACATACTGATGTATGTGGACCCTTCAGATCGACCACAAGGAATGCAAATCGATTTTATGTGAGTTTCACTGATGATTACGGAAGATATGGCTATATCAACTTAATCAAGCACCAAAAACCTTTAAAAAGTTCAAAGAGTTCAAACATGAAGTCGAGAATCAACTGGGCAGGAAAATAAAGATGCTTAGATCCGATAGAGACGGCGAGTATCTTAGTATCGAGCTCTTGGACTATCTCAAGGAATGTGGAATAGTTTCACAGTTGAATCCTCCTAGGACACCACAATTAAATGGTATGGCTGAGAGGCATAACCAAACCTTGTTGGACATGGTTCATTCCATGATGAGTCTAGCTTCCCTTCCCATTCATTTCTGGGGGTATGCCCTAGAGACAGCCGCCCACATCCTCAATCTTGTCCCTACTAAAAAGGTTACCAAAAAACCTCACAAAATGTGGACGGGGAAAGTTCCCTCGTTGGCACATATTAAAGTCTAGGGTTGTGAAGTCTTCATAAGACGAGAGACTCATGACAAACTCGCAGCCAGAAGTGAGAGATATTTTTTCATTGGCTACCAAAAGCATTCCTTTGGATATTTGTTCTACAGACCTAGCAAAGGTGTGGTCTTTGTAGCGCGAAGAGGAGTCTTTTGAGAGAGAGAGAGCTCATATTCAAAGAGGACAGTGGGAGTACCATTGACCTTGAAGAAATTCAGGAGTCTGCTAATGAAGGAGCCTTAGATGATGCTAGCATTCATCCAAAAGAAGTAGTTCCTGTTGAACCGATAAGCGATCTGTTACCCCTTAGACGTTCCGGTAGAGTTAGCATGCCACTTGAGTTTTATGGTTTCCATATTACTACGGGTGGCGACACGTTTGTCAGTAATAGAACACTGGTAAATCTGGATGAGCCAGCTAACTACAAGGAAGCAATGACAGGCCCTGAGGTTACTAAATGGAAAAAGGCAATGGACAATAAGATCAACTCCATGTATGACAATCAAGTTTGGAACTTGGTTGGCAATGTACCAATCCGAAAGACAGTTGGGTGCAAATGGATATTCAAGAAGAAAACCGACATGGATGGAAAGGTACACACTTTCAAGGCTCGGCTGGTTGTGAAAGGTTTCACTAAAACCCCTGGGGTTGACTATGACGAAACTTTCTCATCAGTTGCTAAGATTAAGTCTATTAGGATAATGCTCGACATAGCTGCATTTTATGATTATGAAATTTGGCAGATGGATGTCAAAACCGCTTTCCTTAACGGGAAGTTGACTGAGGATGTTTACATGAATCAGCCAGAGGGTTTTGAAGATGCAAAGTTTCCTAATAGAGTGTGTAAGCTTGAGAAATCAATCTACGGATTTAAACAAGCTTCTCGCAGCTGGAATCTCTGCTTTCATGAGATAGTCAAACACTTTGGATTCTCTAGGAGCGAAGATAACTCCTGTGTGTATATTAAGGCTAGTGGGAGTATAGTCACTTTTCTGGTGCTTTATGTCGATGACATATTGCTCATGGGAAACAACATTCCAACCTTGCAAGAAGTTAAATCTTGGCTTGGGAAGTGTTTCCCCATGAAACACCTTGGTGAAGCTGCCTATATTCTCGGGATAAGAATATTGAGAGATAGAAAGAAAAGGCTAATTGGACTTGGTCAAAATGTTTACTTGGAAAAGGTACTAAAGATGTTTAGTATGGAAAATTCCAAGAAAGGAGAGCTACAAATCCAAAGTAATGCCAAATTGACTAAGACTCAAAGTCCTAATACAGATGAAGAGATAGCTGAAATGAGTCGGTTACCTTACGCTTCGGCTGTAGGGTCGATCATGTATGCTATGACATGTACTCGTTCTGACGTGTCTTTTGCCTTAAGCATGGTCAGTCGCTATCAGGACAATCCGAGCAAGGCTCATTGGATAGCAGTCAAGAACATACTCAAGTATCTACGAACGACGAAGGACATGGTTCTAGTCCTTGGTGGCGGTGATACATTGAGATTAAGTGGTTACAGTCACGCCAGCTTCCAGACAGATAGAGACAAGTTTCGATCTTAGTCGGGCTGGGTGTTCCTGTTGAACGGTGGAGCGGTTACGTGGAAAAGTTCCAAACAAGAAATAGTGGCTGATTCAACTTATGAATCAGAGTACATAGTTGCAAGTGAAGCATCAAAGGAAGCGGCTTGGCTGAAGAATTTCATCGGTGACCTTGGAGTAGTCCCGACCATTCAGGAGCAAATGAAACTGTTCTGCGATAATGAAGGAGTGGTTTCCTTAACCAAGGAACCAATAGATCATAGAAAGTTCAGACATATCGACAAAAAGTACCATTACATCAAACATAGAGTAGAAGAAGGTCACCTCATTGTAAAGAGGATATCATCTAAAGACAATCCTGCAGATCCTCTGACAAAGGTTCTGAGTAAGGTGAAGCACTATCCGCATGCTAGGAGCATTGGCCTGAGAGATGATATTAGTTTTAATAATTAGATAGGTATCTCGAAACTTGTAACAAGGAAAATGTAATTGACTTTTGGTGATTAAATAATAGACAATTATTTATGAGTATTTTTTACTACTATTTCTCAATAGTTCATTATTGTGTTTCAATCTTTTGCATGTTTTACTTCCCGAGTAATTTGATTATTCAAAATTCCACAATCGATCATACTTTCGGAAGTAAGTAGTGAATTAAGGCTGTCATGAATTGAATTGTAGATTGTCTAAGTAGTTAGACATAGCAATAGTGTTGCTGCAATGTTCATGAGTACTTAGAAATAGAGATTTGAGTATTGGACCAACCCCCGCTCAGAGAATTACTACATGGATTCTATCACGAGTAATTCTGAGACGATAATATCTTATGGTCTTGAAGCAGAGACATATGAGTTGAAATTTGCAAGTCGGTTGTTCATTGATAATATGAAAACGCATCGGTAACTCGATGTTATAAAACGTATTGTTGTGCGCAATTTGATGAGTAAAAACACAAGCATATGAGTCAAAGTTTATTCGTTCCTTTTGCCCTAACGGGAAAAGCGATATCTTTGGTCCCCTTGGTGATTTGGTGGTGACTTATAGTGCTGGGCCCAGCCAGAACTAAATTGATGTGTTCAATTAGATGTCTTATATCATCACAAATAAGGAATCGGGAAACAAGGTATCAGACTGAGATTGATTCTAATCAATGTCTCAAGTCCGCATGATATCTTGCAGAACAAAGGATCATATGATCACTTATCTTAGGACGCATAACTGACTGGGTCAGAGTTCGCCAGCGGGTTTTGGAAGCTACAATTTGTTGGTTAGTTTAGAAGCTATATTGAATTATAGTTATAGACTTATCCAAGTGGGAGACTGTTGGATTAGGTGTCTAAGCCATAACTATAATTTAGGAATATACTTGAATCGATGACAGCACAGTCCTTTTGGGTTGCCCTCAAAACCAAGCAGAGGACAAGATAACTTATAAAGAGAGAGAGAGAGAGAGATTGATTTATTAATATATTATGAGGATAATATATTAATTAGAAATAGTAATATTTAATTGATAATTAATCAGAAATTAATTGGAATTAATTTTGGGATTAATTGGATTAATTAAAAGTGTAGGGGCTGAATTGTAATTGTTCAATAGTTGAGCAATAGACAATTAGGGTTTGTATATTGGGTTGGACGAATTCCAAGGCTTAGGCCTTAAGGAATTAAAAACCCACATATGGATACAAAGTCTAATTATGCTAATGATAAGCAGATTCAATTATATGATAAAAGCCTTATCATATCAGGAATTCAAATAACGCAGTTATATGCCTTATGACTTGTCATGCTGGGGCTATAAATAGGGGCCCCAGCACCCCTATATGTAACAACGCCTAGTAATATCAAGTATTTTAGGCGTTGTTTAGCCTTGTTTTAGTTAATTTATCTTTATTAATGGGCTAATATCACTTACTTTTGTGTCAAGGTGCTTGGAAATGTTTTTAGTGTAAATGCAGGGGTTTTAGTGCAATTCTGGAGAAGTTACGGAGCAAAACGGACAAGAAAAAGAAGTCAGCAGACATTAGCGTCGCTAACTTTTATAGTTAGCGTCGCTAGTGTTCGCTGGAGGGAAAATCTGCAGATTTAAATTTCAAACACGCGCCAGGAATCCTCTAGAAGCAATATTAGCGACGCTAATTTCCACATTAGCGACGCTAATGTCAAAAAAAGATAAAATCTCCGTTTTTGACTTTTAAACTCCGAAAAGTCGGGATAAGGCAACACGCGTGGCGCGGGAAAGGCTTGGCCGCGATGCGGCAACCCTAATTTCGCACAACTATAAATACCGGAGTCCCGTCCGACTTTTAGAGCATCCCGGTACGCGAAGGGGGGATCCGAAGGCACAATTTCGTCAGTTTTTCAGTGGAAATCAATATTTTGGTTAGTAATTTAGTTTATCTCTTGTTTTATCAACTCGGTATCGAGGTATTCCACAAACGGGATTTCCGTCGATTACTCGATGTTTGTTTGGATTCATAATTTCTGATTTCAGTAGAGTAGTTTATAGTTTAGATCTGATATTCGAGTGTTTGGATATTGGTTTGAGTTTGATTTGTATTTATAAAAGTTAATCATTCGGTTTGATGTTATTGATGTTTGGATGTGTTTGATTGTACTGGATTGATTGTTTGCTTCTGGATTCTGAATTTAGTTTCTGATTTCAGTAAGGAACTTTAGTCTAGGACTTGATTTGGGGTTAGTTTAGTTCATGTTTGATTTGGTTTTGGCACTTGTTTGGTATTTTGCTTTTATTGGTTTTTGGGAAAGTATAAACAATACCGCCGACTGTAGAGTGACACTACAGTTGGTATACTGTCGTCTTGTCCTAACCACCAAACTCCTACGAATCGACCCTGACTTCCACTGTGCTAAGTGAGAGTGAGGTTATTTTACTATTTTTGACCGCATGACGACCGCTGCGATGTCAAATTTTGGCGCCGTTGCCGGGGAGTTGTGCGCTTAGGATAGACGATCATTAGGGTTGTTTCTTTTGATGTTTGATTTTAGTTTTTTGATTTTTGGTATGTGTACGTCTTCATAATGGGCGATTACATGTACCCGGATCAGTATTATGAGTATTATGAAAATCCGGCCGACACCTACTACGAGGATGATTGCTACAATGGATCATTCGATGACAATGGATGGCGGACCGAGGAGTCATCTCAGCCTGAAAATCCTGCAATTTGGGCCCAACTTTGGGTACTCATGTATAACACCTACCAAGTGAAGAAGGACCAGGCTGATGCTCTTGAAAAATTGCAAGTTTCATTAGATAAGTTAGAGGAAAATTGGAAATGTTCATCACCCTCGCCAGAACATGAGGCGAGTGATTTTAATACCAATGATATGGTGTGTGAACCTGCATCACCTGAGCATGTGATGGAAGGGCATGCACCTTGGGAAAATCAAGAGACCATTGAGAGGGTCGAAAATGTTGTTGAGGAAGAGGTTGTAGGTGACAATGCTACCTCTGACTCAACAGTTTTTGATGTTTTTGAAAATATTGATAATGTTGAGCTGGTGATGAGTAAATCCATACCATCACCAGACAATTTGGTTGATGAGGATGTTGAGGAGGAGGCTGCTAGTGACAGTACAGACGCCAGCCCAACAATTCCTGAAAATTTTGAAAATTGTGAGCTTTTTGAAAGTGAGGATATGGTGATGAGTGAATCTGTACCATCACCAGATAATAGCAGTCCCTCACTCTTGGTACCGATCCACCTGTTGGACGATGATCAAGAAGATGATGCCGACGAGTTGGTCTTTGAACATAATAAACATGATTTTATCGCCACTCATGATCCATTCATGAATGGAAAATTAGATGTGATCAATACCATCGATGAGGATATATGGAAGCATCCCGATATGTTGCCTTCCAATCCCATTCGATCGAAAAAAATTTATTGGTACTGCAGGCCGAAACCACAAACTGCAAATGACACGCATTATGTGAACAAGGACTTTGCAAAACAATTACTGGGAGCGGCACTTGGCGCGCTTCATGTCAAGCCTATGATCTTGAAGAGATATCGAAGGAAGGACCAAGCTTGGAGGTTTAAAGCTATTTCTAAGCATTCGCGCGAAATAATCAGAAAACGACAACCAGGCAGCAGCAGAGGAACCGGCAAACCATTTGACCCGGGGAAAATGGAGTATGGAATCAACGAAGGGACGGTGGTGACTGGAAATCAGTGGAGTCAAATGGCGTATGATCCACCGTAGCCGCAGGAAGGATGGTCCAGCTAAAAGACCGAACAAAGAAGCGCTTTCGGGAGGCAACCCGGCATTTCGGTAAGTATTTTTAATTTTTAGTTTTTATTTTGTCAAAATATCACTTGGAAAATTTTTTAAAAAATGTCCTGACATAACTCGAGTGTGGGGTGGTCGAACGGGTTTTAAAAATACGGAAAAATCGCGAAAAAAATGGAAAAATACAAGTTAACGCCACTAATTTTTAATATTAGTGATGCTAACCTTTGGTCAACACGTGGTCAACCCTCCTCCACCCTCTTGTCGCTAATCTTGAACCCCCTCCCCCTTTTCGTTGCGTCTGCCGAGCCGAACACGTACACAAACTCCTGATTTCTTCGATTTTCTTGCAATTGCTGGGTGTAAAGTCTCGATTCCACCACTGTTACATGTCCTAAACATCCTACTCATGATCACACACACGAAATCAGGCTGAAATCGAGGTTTTTGGGCCGTTTTTGGGGTTTTTGTGAATCGCACCTTCAAACCCAAATCAGGCCATTTCTTGCTCGTTTTTCATGAAATTAAAACCTAGGGTTCCTTAATCGCACCTATAGAAAGATATTGGTAGCTTCAATTGGTACTTTAACAGGTTGAATCAAGAATTTTCGAAATTGGGGGCTCGGTTAGGGTTCTTCAGCGAAATCGATAAATTGGCGGATTTCTTGTTTGTTTTTCGATAAATTACCACCTAGGGTTTCTTAATCGGTTCTATAGTTACTGAATGATGCATTCAATTTGATGAAAACAACAAAAATTCAGGAATTTGTGAATTAGGGCTCAAATTTAGGGTTCTTCGGGTTTTTGCCCAATTTGGTGGATCTGTTGCTTGTTTTTCTGAAAATTGACAGAGGGCTTTTGTTAGTAGTTAGTTTAGGATGCTATTGGTGTGTTCAATTTGATAAAATCAGGTTGGAATCGAAAATCAAGAAATCTAGGGTTCATAATTGGGGTTTTTAACCTAAATGAGATATTAGGGCACTTTTAGCTTGTTTTTCTGAAATTAAACTTAGGGCTTTTGTTAGTCTCTAGTTTAGGAACATATTTGTGCAATCAATTTGAAAAACGGACTAAAATTGAAAAATCAAAAAAAAAAAAAATCTTGGGCTTTTCGTGCATACTCGCGACGCGGTCATCTTCATTTGGCGCCGCGGGCCTTCAAACTTGATCGACAGACACCGGACTTCATCGCGTCTATGCGTCGCGGCCTTGACACTTCGGCGTCGCGGAGACTGGGAATCAGCAAGGACAACAACTCGCAATATATAATTTTATTTTGTGTATTTTGTAATTTTTATGTTTGTTAGTATCTTGCCAAATTGTGACTGCTGCACCAACTGATGGAGTTGCATAACGCAAGTGTAGGGTCACCGTACCCCTACACTCGTGTTATGCCGGCGTGTTTACTGCTGCGCCCGACTCCCGGATTTCATCGTGAATGACGCGAACAATCGACCCTGTTACAAATGGTCCCGACAATCAAGCAATTTACCGTTCCAAAAAGGGGTAACTCTTTCTCCCTTGTTTTGAATTATTTTTTACAACGGGGACGTTGTACGGTTTTAAGTGTGGGGTGTGGACGGTCGAAAGAGTAGTGTTTTTTGAAATTTTTTGCGGGAAATGACCGATTTTCAAAATCTTAGCAACTTTTTCAAATTTTTTAATAGGTTATAATTTTGAAATGAATAGTTTGTGATTGTTTATAGCATTAGTATTTTTCGAGAAATACTATGTAGTTGTAATCATGCTATTAGTTGAGTTAAATAAGTTGAGTTTTATGAGTCTAGAAGATCATACTGTTTTAGGATTGGAATTTAGGAAGGAATTGTCAATCAGTGACCTTTGTTATTCGAGTCGGTAGGTCTAAAATGGGTGGGCCTTATGCACCTTGCCAGCTAAGATCGTCTGGTCTGAGATGGTATTTCTGAAAGCTCGCTACATGGACAACATCGAAAGTCATGGATAGTTCTTTTATGGCCTTTAGAATCTGAATGAGTATGTACACTTCATGGTGGACAGAAAATTTGTAATCAAGGGTTCTCTAGAAAGCCATGAATTCCAAAGAACATTCCGATTATGTTTTCACGAACTATTTCACTCTAACTCATAAGGTAATAAGCTTTGATACTGAACACAGTCAAAAATTGTTTTGAGTCTTAGTTAAAATCTGTTAAAAACTCTCTTGCTTGGGGACAAGCAAGGCACAAGTGTGGGGTGTTTGACAACGCCTAGTAATATCAAGTATTTTAGGCGTTGTTTAGCCGTGTTTTAGTTAATTTATCTTTATTAATTGGCTAATATCACTTACTTTTGTGCCAAGGTGCTTGGAAATGTTTTTAGTGTAAATGCAGGGGTTTTAGTGCAATTCTGGAGAAGTTACGGAGCAAAACGGACAAGAAAAAGAAGTCAGCAGACATTAGCGTCTCTAACTTTTATAGTTAGCGTCGCTAATGTTCGCTGGAGGGAAAATCTGCAGATTCAAATTTCAAACACGCGCCAGGAATCTTCTAGAAGCAATGTTAGCGACGCTAATTTCCACATTAGCGACGCGGCAACCCTAATTTCGCACAACTATAAATATCGAAGTCCCGTCCGACTTTTAGAGCATCCCGGGACGCGAAGGAGGGATCCGAAGGCACAATTTTGTCAGTTTTTCAGTGGGAATCAATATTTTGGTTAGTAATTTAGTTTATCTCTTGTTTTATCAACTCGGTATCGAGGTATTCAGCAATCGGGATTTCCGTCGATTACTCGATGTTTGTTTGGATTCATAATTTCTGATTTTAGTAGAGTAGTTTATAGTTTCGATCTGATATTCGAGTGTTTGGATATTTGTTTGAGTTTGATTTGGATTTATAAAAGTTAATCATTCAGTTTGATGTTATTGATGTTTGGATGTGTTTGATTGTACTGGATTGATAGTTTTATTCTGGATTCTGAATTTAGTTTCTGATTTCAGTAAGTAACTTTAGTCTAGGACTTGATTTGGGGTTAGTTTAGTTCATGTTTGATTTTGTTTTGGCACTTGTTTGGTATTTTGCTTTTATTGGTTTTTGGGAAAGTAGAAACAATACCGCCGAGTGTAGAGTGACACTACATTTGGTATACTGTCGTCTTGTCCTAACCACCAAACTCCTACGGATCGACCCTGACTTCCACTATGCTAAGTGAGAGTGATGTTATTTTACTATTTTTGACCGCATGACGACCGCTGTGATGTCAATATGACACACCAATTCAAGGAGTCTCTCCTTCTTCTCTCTAGTTTCTTGCTTGTTATTGTTCTGAATGTGAGCCATTAGAGGCACGACACTTGTGGTGCTTGCTTCCAAAGGTCAAAGATATGAAAATATAGATCATATAGGATGCATGTGAACTTAAGTGTTTAAGTTGATTGTTTGCATAGAACCCATCAATAACATCTTCATCATGAGTGAATACGTATAGGAAAAAAACTAAGCAAATTCTAAGTATGTTTGAAAAAAATACATGTGAATATTTTAAAAGTTGTAAGTTGTTTATCTGTAGACGATATATACATGCAAATCATTAAAACATGTAACATAAGCATTGATCAATGTTAAATATTTAAATGAAAAGGTACGTGTTTCTATGATTCTTATGTCCCAATGTTAATCACCAATTATTAAAAGAAAGTATATGTAACATAAGTATATGTTTAATCTAAATCATATATCTTGAAAAATAAAGGGTCTAGATTCCTTCTCATGTTCTCAATCTCTCTCTTTCTTCTCTCTCTCTCTCTCTATATATATATATATATATATATATATATATATATATATATATATATATATATATATATATATATATATATATATATATATATATATATATATATATATATAGGCAAAAGTTCAACAATGGACTAATATAAACCATGGTACCAAGGGACTAATCTCATCCACACAATTATACACTTTATGGTGGACGTGCATCTACCCGATTATAAAAAAACCCACTTTATTTTTTCGTTTTTTTAAATTTTAGGGCTTATTTTTTATCGAAAAAAAAATCTGAATATATAGAAATTTATAACTTTTTGTCCTCTACAAATAGAGATCTATATTGATATACAAAAATGATTTTTTTTTCGAAATTTCCGCTAATTGAGATTCACATGTGAATCTAAACTGTTATTCTATTCACTGTTGACATGCACAATGGCATATGATATTGTCATGTGAATTTGAATTAATTTTTGTGTGAATGTGAATGGAATTAACTTATAAATCATCGTATATTTATTATAAATGATTAAAATATTGAATTGTTAAAAATTTTCTAACTAAATTAATCATATTTATATTTCAGAGTATATATAATATACCATATGATATTGATATGTGAATCTGAGTAAATTGTTGTGTGAATGTAAATAATTTATATTGTGAATGAGAGTAAAATCATTATAAATGGTTAAAATGTTGAAGTAGTAAAAAACTGTTAAGTAACTTCTCAATACAATATGATTTTGATATGTGAATATGAATAAGTTTTCGTGTAAATATGAGTAAATCCATTTGTGAATCAAGTATATTACTTATAAATGGTTATAATATTGAAATAGTAAAAGTTTTAAAAGTAAAATAATGACTCATATTCAAATTTTTATAATTCAGATTCACATGTGAATCTATTCAGAATCACATGTGAATCTGAACTATTATTATATTATTCTCTGTTAGCATTCACAATGACATATGATACACTCAAATGAATCTGAATAATTTTTTGTGTGAATGTGAATGAAATTAACTTATGAATCATAGTAAATTAATTATAAATGATTAAAATGTTGAAGTGTTAAAAATTTCCTAAGTAAATTAATCATATTCATATTACAAATTATATTTAAAATACCATATGATATTGATATGTGCATATGAGTAAATTGTGTGTGAATGTAAGTAATTCAATTGTGAATCAGAGTAAATTCATTATAAATAGTTAAAATGTTGAAGTAGTAAAAAACTTATAATTAAATTCTCAATATTATATAATATTGATATGTGAATATAAATAAATTTTCGTGTAAATATGAGTAAATCCACTTGTGAATCAAGTATATTACTTATAAATGGTTATAATATTGAAGTAGTAAAAGTTTTAAAAGTAAAATAATTACTTATATTCAAATTTTTACAGTTCAGATTCACATTATGAATCTAGACGAGTTATACTTATAAAAAAAATTATTTTTTATATATCAATATGGATGTCTATTTGTAGAGGACAAAAAATTATAAATTTTGGTATATTCGGTTTTTATTTTTGAAAAAAAAATAATGTCGAAAAAAAACACGAAGTGGGGTTTTTATTATAATCTTCTACATGTGCGTCGACGTAAAAAATTTACAACCTATTTTTTAGCCGTTGATGATTTTGATTCCGACGATCGAGATTAATCCCTTGGTACCATGAATAATTTTAGTCCATTATTGAACTCAACCCTATATATATATATATATATATATATATATATATATATATATATATATATATATATATATATATATATATATATATATATATATATATATATATATATATATATATATATATATATATATATATATATATATATTACAATACCAATTACGTATTTTTGGGTACTTTTAAATGACTACTCATAGTGTCTTGTCTTCTTTTGGCAAAATAAGACCACATGGTCCTTAAAATCTTTATTTTTCACCCACAATATTTGGTTGAATATCATCACCATTTTGGGACCATGGAGAAGTTAAGTTGTCGGATTTTGACCATTCCACTTAATTCTTCATTCAAACAAACAAAAAAACAATAATGACATTTATGTGAAAATGTTAGTGGAAAATGGGAAAACAACATTTCTTCGAAAAAAGATTTGTAGATTATGATTACCGATAGAATATCGTCAAATTTTTATTGAATATGCATAGTTTTAAAGGATTATCAAAATAACAATAGCATAGTCTTATATCACATAGTAATTCGTATAGTTGTATACTTGTATATAGCTAATGGTTGTAAGACGATCATGAACTTTATTGTTTTATAACAATTAATGGAGACCAACGAATCATGCCTAATAATTTTATAATAGTATAAAAAAATTATGTTAAATTGTTATAAAACAGCATGAATTTTATTTTGACTTAGAAAAGAAGCTTTGGGGTTTCTCTTATCAAAGAAGCACTTTCGAACTTTTTGAATGGGCTATTGGAAGGAATTCAACATTTAGATCAATATATCTTTTTGGTTTTTGGATGAGTTAGATCTAAGGGTGAGAAAAATACAACAGTGACTTTATCAAACGCAACAGCTACTATACCTTATACTTCAGTTTGCTATCTAGTTCTTACTTTTGTGCAATTTCGGCTTCAGTGTTTTTTGTTCGGTATTGGTTCCGCCCGGTTTCAGTACTTTTTCCACTTTTAAGTCAAACTAAACTTATTTTCTCAAAACGAACCGATAGCATACCTACTTTGATTTGGTATTTAGTTGTTACTTTTCTTCCACTTCGGGTTCAAGACTTTCGGTTTGGTTCGGATGCGATGCCACGCTCACTGTTAATAGGATGAAAAAATATATATGTGGATCTAACAGGGGCTATTTCCTTCTCATGGACTTGAGGAATGTGAATTTCACTATGAGACAGACCGCTTCAAAGCTACCTCATACAAAGTGAAAAATACGAGAAAACATGGATGCATAACCAACACATGTTTATACAATTCAAGTTTGATATTTATTGTTTTCTAACACCCAAGGCTCTGGAGCTCATCAATGTATGTGTGATAGTTATGATTTTCTAATATGAGAGGTCGGGGAGCTCATCAATATAGACCAACAAGTTATTCATAGTAAGGTTATGATCTCAAGGCCTCCGGATATGGTTATAAAAAATGAAGTTTTATGGTTCAAAAATGATTAGTGAACTCGGCTTTCTGCAAGGAAGTGATATTTCCACTTGAAATTGATTCATCCATGCAGTGGCGGACCTTAGTGGTAGCCTGGGGTAGCACGGGCTACCACTGAAATTTTCCTGAGAAGTAGAAAAAATTTTGAAATTTTTTTTAGATATAGGTGCAACTACCGAAGAGAAATTGTGCTACCTCTAAATTATTAGTCCAAAAATTAAATGTACAAACTAAAGTTAATTGAAAGAAATAATCATTTAATAGTTCAAATGAATTAAGCCCAAATGTCAAATAACTTATTAAAATAGCCCAATTCAGATTTAAGTAATTGAGATTTGAGGCTTTACAATTGGGTTAGGGCTGCTAAGGCACTAATTAATTTGGTCTAGAATGGGGAAAAAGAAAGGAAAGAGGTCTTGATTAGAAGATGTCGTGATTGTGATTTGTCCCCTCCCTCCTATTGCTTTCTAGAGGACTTTTCATAAAAGTATATATTTGATTAGAGAACATAACGAGAGTATTTATAACGTTACTTTATAAAAGGCTCCCAAAAATGAAAAATTGACATCTTCGAAGATTCAAAAAGATATTGTTGAATGCTTTTCAAAAGAAATAACCATGTCTATTTGTGATGAAATTGGTGATGATGTGTTTGGTATATTAGTTGACGAGTCTAGTGATATATTTAAAAAGGAACAAATGACAAAAGTTTTGAGATATATTGATAAACTTGGAATTGTGAAGGAACGATTTATTGGAATTGTTCATGTGACGGGATTCATCTTCTTTGACTCTTAAAGCGGCCATCGATTCTATATTTGCCGAAAATAAGTTGAGTATGGCTCAGGTGAGAAATCATGAACTCTTTCTTCATTTCTTATGTCTTACATTTTTTATTGATTATGTTATATAGGTGATAGGGAAAGGTTATGATGGAGCAAGTAATATGTGTGGTGCATTCAATGGTTTGACGTCATTGATATTAAGAGAGAATAGTTCAGCACATTATGGACATTGTTTTGCACACCAACTTCAGTTAGTGGTTGTGGCGGTAGTAAGGAAACATGAAGGTGGTCATGACTTCTTTGAGCATCTAGGTTTGGTGGTTAATGTGGTTTGTGCTTCCTGCAAGAGAAAAGATATCATAAGAGAGAGGTCCAAAGAAAGAGTGGAGCCAAAATTGGTAGTGGTGAAACCGAAGTTGAATCAAGAGATTTCTCTTAGTCGAGCTGGAGATACAAGATGGGTTCATATTATAAAACCATCACAAGTTTGATAAATTTGTTTCCAGAAGTTGTTGAGGTACTTAAGTATGTTGAAAAAGACGCATCTACTTTATCTAATCGTAATCAAGAAAAAGGGTATTTGGGCATATTTCAAGACATTTGATTTCATGATTTATTTACACTTGATATCGGAAATTCTAGGCCTCACAAATTCCTTATCAAAACATCTTCAAAGAAAAGACCAACATATTTTGGAAGCGGCGTCATTGGTAAAAGGGACAAATGAAGCATTGCTATCTTAAAGAAATGATGGGTTTCCACGAATTTTGAAGAAAGTAAGTTCTTTTTGTCAAAAATTTAATATTGCAATTATGGAAATGTTGGAAAATTTTGTTACTTCAAGAAACCGTACGACCAATATTACTAATCAACATCATTTTGAAGTTGTGACCTTTAACACGATTTTGGACATGTAAATTGAAGAATTTGGGGATCGATTTAGTGAAGTAAGCACCGAATTGATAGAAAATATGGCGGCTTTGAGTCATTGTGACTCATTTTCTAGGTTTGATAAAGAAAAGTTGTTGAAGTTAATTTAGATATATCAAAATGATTTTAATGCATCAAAACGGGTTCATCTTAGCAGTCAACTTGATATTTATTATTACTCTTTACTACGTGATGAAAATTTTGCTCAATTGAAGGGAATTACAGACCTTTCTCGTTTGATGGTGGAAACATGGAAACATCAGTTTTTTCCGTTTTATTTTCCACGTCATCTTTTTATTTTACGTTTTCTATAATTGAAATCAAACATTATATTAAATTAAAAAAACATAATATTAAATAAAAACCATAATATTAAAATTAAAATAAAAAGACCTTACATTAAATTAAAAAAAACATTAAAAAAATTAAAAATTTCCTAAATTAAAAAAAAAAATACTTATTTAAATATTTTTTGCGAATACTTTCGCTCATCGCTTGGATTGTCGCGAGGTCTTCTTCGGTCCTCGATTTGCTCATAACTTGAAAATCCAACCGTGTTTCTTGAATTTCGTTGTAGCGGTTGAATTGTTAACGAGCACGTCGACCTTCTCCACGACTTGCTCTTTGGAAGACGAGCCGAAGGCGACTCGTTTCGTTCGGTCACGACCGATCGGGCGGGTAGGCGGAGGCATCTCGTTTCGCGGTAAAGCGTCGTCATCGAGGTCGATCGGATCTAGAGCGTCGGAAGCGTCGTTGTTGGATTCCGAGACCCTCGCTCGTTTGGATCCCGAGCTCCAGCCGACGAAATCGGGAGTTAGTAGACATTTCAGACTGTTTCGCATCGTCTCCCAAGCTTTCAAATGAGCAAACAGTTTCCCAAGTAGTTGAGCGTATTGTTCCATCGCGGTGTTGAAAATTTGGAACTCGTTTTCGCCGTTTCGGCGAATGTTGGCCAAGTTGTTGAATATTCCGTTGAACTTGGTACACAATTGGCGGAGTTTCCGCCATTTCCCGGTGATACCGTCGTTGTTACTGTACGCTCCACGGCACATCGCTTTGTGATAATGGGTTAAAATACGGTCCCACAACCCTTGGGAGCTTTGGCTATTTCCTTTTTGTGAATCGGTGGAAATAGCGAGCCACGATTTCACCAATCGCACTTCTTCGTCTTGCGTCCACGGAACCTTTGCTTCTTGGCCGTTCCGTGTTTTGTTTCCCGAACTATTATTCTTCTTCTTTTTTGATGAAGACGCAGGTGGTGGTTGTGTTTCCATGACGACCTCGTCAGGAGATGCTTGTAGCGGTGGTCATGGAATCGGTGGTGATTGCACGGGCGGGTGGTGATGGAAACGGTTGTGACGGTTGTGGAAAATGTGGGTATTGGTAAGGTGGCGGCGGGTATGGATATTGGTTGTGTGGTGGTGAGTATGAATACGGGTATTGGGGTGGAGACGAACCCGTAAGCAAGCTCGTAAAAGTGCAATTCGGCGAATAATATACGTTATATTCGCTTACACGAAACGGGTTTGGGTTTGACGGCAGGGTGTTGGGATCGTTTTCCATTCTTGGATGTAAAAGATGTTTGATTGTGTGTGTAAATATGAGATGTAAAATATGTGATTTGTGTGTATAAAAATAAGATGTATATATAGTTTTTATAGAAAAAAAATTTTCTATTCCCCAACCGATAGAATTTCGAATTCAATGGTCAAATGACCGTTCTAACGCGTTATGCAGATGGCGTCCTCAAGACGCGGTTGTCGTAGAACCGGAGTGGGGAGGGGGGGGGGGGGTGTTTGCCGCATCCTCCTTGCTGAGGTGGCAACACGCGGGGGGCTGCGTCCCTCCACACCCCACAGCCTAAATATTCATTTTCATAATAATAATAATACAACTTGGGAGATATATATTAATAGTCTCGTTTTTCTTCTTATATCATTAGAGTTTTTTAATATCAACAAATATTCAGTTACTTACATGAGATCCGCGCATGACTCATGTAGCAACACAAGTCATGTTAATATATTCACCTCGAAACTATAGTGTAACTTTCGATAATCCATTTATCAGGATAATTTGTTGTCCTCATTCGTTATAAGGGTGGACGGAGTGGTCATCGGGTTGGGCGAAAGATCGGAACGGGATGGGGCGGTACCGCCGGTACCTCCGGTACCGCTGCCCCTTCTCCTTCGGGTTGAGCGGGCTCGACAATGGTGGCTGGTGTGGGATGAAGGTGAACCCGATGAACCCATCCAATTTTATAAAAAAATTTTTTTTAAATCCCTCAATAATTACCTTCCCCTCATCCCTATAAATACCACATCTCCACTCCTTCACCCTTCTTTCTTACTCTCATTTTCTCTCAAAAACCCTTTGCCCTTTATTTTATAAAAAACTCTTTTTTTATAAAATGGATTCAAATCGTGGTAAATCCAAACGTCGCAGTTCCTCACAAAGCAGGAGCCGTGAAGTTCCCCCAACCCCATCCCCACACATTTACAGTTACACACAATACCCCAACCAATTCCAACAAAACTTTTCACAATACCCCAACCAATTCCAACAATATCAAACTCAGTTTCCACAATACCCCAACCAATTCCAACAATGCTACGTCCCAGACACTTCTCATTTCCGTAACCAAGTAGAGTCCAGTGATGAAACCATTCCACCCTCGGATAACGAGGAGGAGCAAGAGGACGAGCAAGTGGAGGAGCAAGAGAACGCGCAAGAGGACGAGCAAGAGGACGAGCAAGTGGAGGAGCAGCATGCAGATGACCAGGAGGACGCAGAGGAGGTTATCCCAGAGACACAACCCTCTACGCGTAAAAGGAATTACACCCACCGAGTAAAACGCAGAAATTGGGAGGAGAGGGAGGAGATCGCCTTGGCGAAGGCATACATTAGTTGTTCTGAGGACCAAGAACGCGGAAACACCCAACGGTCCGACTCTTTCTGGCAGAATGTTTTGGAACATTTCCAGGCGTAAATTCAAGGTACCGATCGGACCAAGCATCAAATCAACTCCAAGTACAAAGATATGCTAAATAAGGTAAATAAGTTCAATTGTATTTACAACAATAAAATGAACATGCGTGTCAGTGGGAGGGGGATGCGGATGTTTTACAGGCCACCCATTCAGAGTACCGGAAATTGTACCGGTCCAGTTTCTCACATACAGGGGCATGGGAAATACTCAAAGAGCATGCCAAATAGGAAACGGTCAAAGAAATGGGGATGCATTCCCCACATCATTCCGCCAAACGAAGTAAGACATCCGACTCCAACCAATTCACCAACTCTCCTTCTGATGCACACTTTTCGCCTCTACCAATCGATCTTGATGAAGCTTCCCCACAACCATCATCACATTCCCGGCAAAGAAAAGGGAAAAATGTGGCTGGATCTTCATCAATGCCAGATGGTTATCAGACCATCGTCGATAAGATATCCGCACTGGCGAATATTAATGAGGCAGAAGCGCAGAAGAAGGAAACCCTCCGTGCAAAGAAAATGGCTGTTTTGGAGAAACAGGAGGAAGAATTGACGAGGAAATCGGCCCTCCTTGAGCAAGAGATCGAAGCGCTCAAAAGGTCTCGTGAACAAAAAGATTTAAAATTGTTCCTTAAATCTCATGATCATTTGACCGGATCAAAATTGGCATTGGTTCTTGGGAAGAAACGGGAAATTGCAGAAATGTATGGGTGGGAACTTTAGGATTTTTATTTCCGTATTTAGGTTTTTTTTTTCTTGTACCGGTGTGTTTTTTAATTAAATGTAATTTGAATTTTCTTTAAATTTTGTGCATTTTATTATTATTTCTAATATTAAATTAAGTGTTAAAATTAATTTATCCATTTAATTAAGACATTTAAATATCAAATATATGATGTGGCATTGTGGGTTCAGTGTGTACTGGTTACATGGGTGAAAGATTGGTGAAAGATGGAGAAAATGGAAGTGAGAGGAGAAAGAAAAGCTAACGTAGCACGTGAGTTCAGTGGGATGGGAGGGATCTACACCCCCCACCCTAATACTCATAGGCAACCTTTTTGACTATTAATAAGTGAATTACTATGCGAGATCGATTCCTAGTTTGTGCGGGATGATTGTAATTATTTTTCAATTTTATAATAGAAGCAGTAGGCTGATTAAAATAATAAAATGATTTTTTTTCTATAATTCTACTTTTTGAATATATCCCGTTCTATATTTTGATTATTTTGTTATTAGTGTAATTTAACTTCTATTAAAATATGATTGGATGACTAATATAATAATTAGAATGTTTACAGTAACTACGATTTATTTAACAACATCCAATAATATATAATTAGCAATAGCTTATACATATACGATGTAGGTTATAACTGACTAAATTATATAAAATATCTTAATGAAGGCCAATAAATAAAACTATGAATCAAATTCATAACAAAATAATGAATAAATTTTTTTTATACCACTTAAACACATAATTTTAAACTATAACGGGTCGTAGTTGAAAGATTTGAAGTATCAATTGTTACATCCATATCAACCCATTCTCATTTTCTGAAAATTGTTATCCGTTTAATACAAGATCCGATAAAAGAAACTTAAGAAACCAATTATGTCTTCTTTTTTTTTTCTTCTTTTTTTTTTTTGTGTACCACATGGTAATACAGTAATATATATGATAAAATTGTTCTTTAAGGTCGTCCAAATAATATAATTTAGAAATTTATCCAAAAATTACGGTTGGAATCCCTATGTAGATCCTAGGAGATTATAATAATATATTTGATTTGATTTATCTTTAAATATAAATATTTGTTTTAAAGGTTAAAAATTTTAAAATGAGGCTAGATGGACCGTTGATCGGCGATTTTCTTAGTAAGTCGTGACTTTACCAATTCCACGTACGACTTGACGGCGGCCACAGTCAATTGACCGAAGGTCAATACCGATCTTTTTAAGAAAGTTTGAGCAATTAATATAATTTTATCAATGAACGAATCACGATATGATCATATCCCCCGAATCTCTCGAATATCTCATACCGTACTCTCGTTATTTTCAAATTATATTAAATAAAACAAAATAATGATATAATATAGTGTCTTGTTTACCATCTTATTCCGGTATTACTTATACGTGAACTTTATTGATTTTAAAAATCAAGAGTATATCTTCCTAAAAAATCTTCTTAATTTTATTCCTAATCGCATGATCAAGACATGTGTCAAAATCAAGAGAAGAAATTAAGAGAGAAAAATAATGGATTCCACATGTCAAAATTTAGTAGGTTAGGAGGATGAATTAGGAGGATAAAGTAGGAAGAAATAGAATTTTCCAAAAATCAATGGATATATTGTTTTTTTGAAAACAAAAAAAAATAGTATAATTATAAAAGAAAATGTAATATGGTAGACTTAGGCCTTGTTTGGCAGCCACTTAATTTTTAAGATCTGAATTTTTAAGAGGTCTGAGATTTTAAGAGGGTCTGTATTGTTAAGAGCTGAATTTTAACATGTTTTTTGGTTGGAACCTCTTAATTGTTGTACTGAATGAAAAAATGACCATTTTACCATTCTGTGTTATTTTATTCAGATTTCAGGAAATCACAACTTCATATTTCAGATTAACAACTTCAATAATACCAAACATGAACAGATTTTAATCATACAACTTCAAATTTCAGCAAATCACAAAAGCAAACATGAACAGATTACAGCAAATCACAAAAGACATCATATTTCACGTTTCAGATTAAAATCACAGAAGCAACACTGGTGTTTAAATTTCACAGAAACATCATGCTTCCCAAAAACAATTCATTAGAAAAATACACTTGAACAAAAATTAGAGCACGTGATAAATAACCAGGCTTGCTGGAAGCAAACAATGACAGAGGAAGGAAGGAGAATAGTAGAAGATGAAAGCAATAAATTCATTTTACACATATTTATAGGATAATAAGAACTTGAAGTACCATTGTGTAAATAGATTTTCTTAATAAAAAAGATTGAAAGGAGGCATCGATTTTTTCTAAGGGTCGTCTGATTTCCCACCAATGTGTAATCGTCGTACCAATTTCCGAAATTATCATCCAAATCGTTTGTTTTAAGACGAGGAATGACATAAATTTCGATCCAAAAATCGATTTGAAGTGCGATCGGGATTTTCCCTAGGGAGCACCGCTGGAGACTGCCAACCGGAGAGGAGCACCGCTAGAGACTGCCGATCGGAGAGATGGCTGATTGCTGGCGACCGGAGACGGCTGATTGCTGGCGACCGGAGAAAGCTGATATCCTCGATAGCTTTTGTGGAGGCAAGAATAGAAAAGAGAAGGATGTGAGCCGAAGTGGAAACGGTAGCACAAGGGCAAAGGGGGGAGAAGACAGCCTCTTTTTCAATCAGCGCCTCTTTGATATCTGTCTTGTTACGAGGCAGTTGGCCTGATTAAGAGGAAATTTTTTTTGCAAAATAAAGAGTCTGATCTGCTTGATTCAGACCTTTACCTCTTAATAAGCCCAATCAGATGCAAACCAACATGGCCTTATTGTCCATCTTTTCTGTTGGCTTGTAAATACCGTAAATACCTTACGACCATGTATAACAATGAGCCGTATTATTTTAGATAGAGGTGGAAGATTCAAATGAACATATTGAACATATTTCAACCCGACATGTTTTATTAGATAATTTGGGATTTTCTGATCCAACATTAGATAACCTGGTGATATTAGTTAATCAATTTTTTTCAACCCAACATGTTATATAAATGTGTTAGCTCTTATATCTATGTGTTTAGAACAATCCAGTTTTAAATTTGAAGGGTTTTCTAGCAAACAATGAACAAATAATCTCTTATGGTTCACATGCAACCCTAGAAAGATCTATGTTTTCTTCTATGAAGATAATAAACTAAAGCCTAAAGGAAACAATTATTTCTAAAGATCAAAACTGAGAAAACCAACCTTTTGATCTTATGATCCTTGAAGCTAGCAACACAAATGTCCTGCCTCAAATAGTGTCACACCCAAGCAATGGAGAAGACAATCCAGCAGAGTAATCTTGGTTGAAAATGGCACAGAGAATAAGGGTGCCAGAAGGTTCCTTTTATAGCCTCCAAGGGTTACACCTGAAACCCTAAGGGGCCTCCAAGGTGGGCAAGCCTGTTGGCCACTTGGACTAGGCTTCCTTAAACCCTATTAGGGTTTTCGCCAACCCTAGGAGAAGCCTCTAGGGTGGTGCCATTTTGGCCCCTAGCTTATCTCTTGCCAGTTATTCAACTATTGAATAAATACAAGTCAGCCCCTACACTTTAATTAATTAATTTAATCACTAAATTAAATCCAATTAATTCTAGATTAAATCTCAATTAATTAATATAGTTTCTAATTAATATATTAACACTTAAATATATTAATAAACCATTTAATTGATTCTATTGATTTATTAAACAATTAATAAATCAACCTTTTACTCTACTGAACTCTATTCTAACCTCCAGCTATGAGGGCAACCCAAATGGACTTTGCTTCAATTAACAAGATAAATATAAATATAAATTCATGGCTTAGACACCTAATCCAACAGTCTCCCACTTGGATAAGTCTATGACTTTAATTTATCTTCTAATTAATAAACAACCTGCAGCTTCCAAGAAACTACTGCTGAACTCTGACCTAGTCAGTTCTGTCCATAGATAAGTGATCATATGATCCTTCGTCCAACAAGATATTTTTCAGACACAAGACATGGATTGAGATCAATCTCTATCCGATACTCTGTTTCCCTATCTCTGATTCTGCTTATGACTTTAAGACTTCTAATTGAACACATCAATTTAGTCCCGGCTGGCCAGCACTTTAGTCAACTTCAAAATCATCGAGAGGCCTACAGATATCTGTTTCCCACCAGGGTCAAGGAACGAATAAGCTTCGACTCATATGCTTGTGTCTTTTACTTGTCAAAATCGTACACAACAATGCATTTTATAACATCGAGTTACCGATGTGTTTACGTATTATCAATGCACAACCGACTTGCAAATGTCAACTCATATGTCTCTGCTTTAAGATCATAAGATATTATCGTCTCAACATTGCTCGTGATGTTATCCATGAAGCAATCTATTGGGCGCGGGTTTATCCAATACTCAAATCTCTATTTCTAAGTACTCATGAACGTTGTAGCAGTCTTACTGCAATGTCTAACTCCTTAGACAATCTACAAACCAATTCACGACAGTCTTCGTTCATACTTACTCCCGAAAAGTATGAGCGACTGTGGACTTTTGAATAATCAAATTATCCGGAAAGTGAAACATGCAAAATTGAAACATAAAATCTGACTGGTGGCTACTCTTGCCTAATTACCAAGTCTCCACGAGGTAATCACCAAGTCGGATTTTACATAAAACTATTATCGGTTTCTAGATTCCTTTTAAACTATTTAATTCGTGTTATGTATCTATGTCTAATTGACCTTTCACTCTTTCTATGTATTCAAATGTTATACATTAATACACTTCATCCGATCGGATATCCTTCCGATGATATTTCAATTTTGGTCATACTGTCATTCTCACTAACAACTCCATTCTATGTACTGTGACTTTCCATGGTTCTTGGGATCTTTAGTTCACATGACTGCACCCTAAGACTATTTCGAGGTGTTACGATGTGCCGGTGAGCCACACGCGCTCCATCGGAATGCCAACGAAATTCTTTAACCATTAAGTCCTTATTTGAAACTCTTTTCAAATTGTTATCAACATTCACCCCAATCATTTTCCAATGATTTTCATATGTACAAAATCCGTTAAGTATTTCCAGCCAGGTCATATCCTGAATCTGACTCACTATGTTCTAAGCATTAAGTCATCAAGACATGTTCATGACACTTCTGATTGATCCAAGAAACTTGTTGGATTCGATCTAGTCCTAATTCAAACTCTTTTGGAATCATAGGATTATTTATAATCCTTGTGTCATGATTTTCAACAACTATACCCTTTTGAAGACTTTTTCTCATGCATCTTGAATCTAACTAAGATCATGCTTACTTTGGCTGGGTCAATACTGATGATAACATCAATCTAATAGATGTCTATGGATTATGTGAGTATGTTGCACCTTCTTTACATCTCTCATGCCAAATCATCACACTTTGCAATGATAGGAAACTCCTTTCCTGACCTATGCATTTTGAGTCACATCAAGATCATCTTGGCAGAGTTTCGATCTATCTCATAGACGTTTGTAACCACCTGAGCATGCCGTATCTTTATTAAGTCTTTCATAGCGATCCGTCTCTTAACACCAAGTCATTACACTTTGTAATGAAAAGAGACGTTTCCTAGAAGCAGTATGTAACACACATATGGAAATAGATAACAGCGACACTCCCACTGGCTTTGACACGGTTATGGACTATTCACAAAATCCAGAGCTTATGGCACATTTTGAGAATCCAAACCTTTCTGACATCTTAATGGATATCTTCCAGCCCTTTCACAAAATCCAATCCTTTGGCATATTTTGAGAATCTGAATATCCTTTCTTGCGAGATGCCCATGGCGTTATCCCGAGCCCACGTACCTTTATACTGGCATACTCTTTGTGAGTCCCCATTAGTGTTCCGGTGATCCACACGCGCTCCACTAACGACTTACATTATGCAGTATCCTTTTGGATTTCATCTTCTATTGAGAGTGCTTCTCTCGGAGTCAATTACTTGACTCTGAGTATCGTCTCACTCAACCAGATGTTCTGAAGGTACGTTTCTGTCCATGTTGGTTTCTTTTGATGATTCAATTACTCCCACTGGTTTTAAGACCAGTTGTAAAATCAATCAAACTGTCACATAGACTGTATCTCATCCTAAGGCTCTTTTAATTGGCAGCAACCGGGCTCACCAATGCTTCGGATTGTAAATCCGTACCAACTATAGTGTTTTACCACTATTCGGTATGTCACCCCGATCATAACTACTTATGACGGTGATCAATACTACTGGTCAAGAGAAGATTATGTCAGTATAAAACAGAAATCTAATTTCTGCTCTAAGCCTAGTGATGACTAAGGGTTCTTTCACTTTGCTAATCCTGAACTCATTCAGGATTGTCCCAACTCCCACTGTTTCTTGAGTTCTTTCTAAAAGAGCTCTTTCTTTTCCAAGTACAGCGGGATAGCTAGTGAAACGACATTTCTGATTAGGTTCAGGCTAGTCATGTGGTTTGGACGAACACTACAAGACCCTGGACTTTTAATGTACAAGTGACACTAGTACAAAAATGCACATTGGTCACACCGAAAAAATGTGACCATATGCGTTTGGTGACAATTTTTTTTTCCCACTAAAAGTGTTGTCATAGGCTTTGCGATATTAGGTTTCATATGGTCACTTTATAATATTGTGTCCGTATGCCATGAAAAAATGTGGCGGTATCATAAAAGTGTGGCCATTGAGTCGAGAAATTTGTTCCAAAATCACTCAATTTTTTCAATATTGTGGCGTTAAAGCGTAAGTAGACACACAATTTCAGTATTGTAGTGACTATATATAATGAATGGTGACATACAAGTAAATTCAATGAAGCGTTATACTAGTAATTTGTCACACAATTAGAAGATTGTTAAGGCTATTGGGTTATGTTTGGTGACAATTATTTGCCATGAACATGACCATGTTTACTAAATGGTGACATGTATGTAATTTCAAAAGTGACAATTTGGTAACATCTAGTCATACAGACAATATATCTAATGTGACCAATATTAGTTTATAAAGACATACAACGTCAATATTGTAGTGACTATATATAATGAATGGTGACATACAAGTAAATTCAATGAAGCGTTATACTAGTAATTTGTCACACAATTAGAAGATTGTTAAGACTATTGGGTATGTTTGCAGACAATTGATTACGATGAACATGACCATGTTTACTAAATGGTGACATGTATGTAATTTCAAAAGTGACAATTTGGTAGCATCTAGTCATACAGACAATATATTTAATGTGACCAATACTAGTTTATAGAGACATACAATGTCAATATTGTAGTAACTGTATATAATGAATGGTGACATACAAGTAAATTCAATGAAGCGTTATACTAGTAATTTGTCACACAATTAGAAGATTGTTAAGACTATTGGGTATGTTTGCAGACAATTAATTACGATGAACATGACCATGTTTACAAAATGGTGACATGTATGTAATTTCAAAAGTGACAATTTGGTAGCATCTAGTCATACATACAATATATTTAATGTGACCACTACTAGTTTATAGAGACACACAATTTCAATATTGTAGTGACTGTATATAATGAATGGTGACATACAAGTAAATTCAATGAAGCGTTATACTAGTAATTTGTCACACAATTATAAGATTGTTAAGACTATTGGGTATGTTTGGAGACAATTAGTACGAGGAACATGACCATGTTTACTAAATGGTGACATGTATGTAATTTCAAAAGTGACAATTTGATAGCTTCTAGTCATACAGACAATATATTTAATGTGACCAATACTAGTTTATAAAGACACACATATATAGAATACAACTAAAAGTAACCATAAACAAAAAGGCAAGGATAATAAAAAAGAAAATGATATTATAAATAATTCAAATGACATTCTGTACATTAGATACCCAAATAAAGTAGGTAAACATAAGTGTTTGTAAAAACCAATGTAATAAATACTTAATTGAAGGAAAACGTCATAAACCAAAAGGAAAAATAGAAAAAACTACTCTTTCATGTTCAGGGAACGGTTCCTTGTTCTCTTGGCAAGCATCTACCTCTACCTTCTGTCTTTCATCACCGGTTATAGCTGCAAAATCTCGCTCCTTGAGTCTGCACTCGCTACTTCAGCATCCCCAAAACCGATGATTTCATATTAGTGACAAGTAATGTTTCAGATGGTTCATCGATCTTCAATCCCTATTACTCTTTCATGTGAGATGCATTCGTCATATTTTCCCATTCAAATATCAAAGTCAGCAAGTACATCAAGGTTTATCTACAAGTCTGTGTTTTAATCTGTACCATTCCATAATTTTCAATCAGACGGTTATAATTAATGAGAAAATGTCAATACATAATATTAAAAATAAAAATATATAACAAACCTCAAGGAGTTGCATGATTGCTTGGTGAACACCTCCTTGATCAAGTGGAAGAATGTTAAAATCATAAAATTCGGATCTTCCTTTAACGTCATTATCAGTTTGGGACTAGAAAGAAGATAGAAGATAATCGAATATATAATAACAAAATAAATGAAAAACGAAGCTGTGTACCAGCAGCTTTAGTGAGTGTATTTGATACTTCATATAACACAACAGCAATTGCACCAGCTTTAATCAACGCGTCCCTGTTCTCCAAAGTACTTTCTCCGCCATGTTTGATGATATAATCTTTGTATTCACGATAAACACGTCTGACTTCATGCACATCGCTCTTTTCCTTCCTTTTTCTGTAAGTAACGTCTTCATCCTATAAATCTCAGGTGGCAAAAGAACATGTAAGTCAACGGTGGTGGGTCCCTCATTGCTTAAACTATATCCAATAGATTCATTTGTCTCATCAAAAATTGATCTTTTGGATTCAAAGTAAGGGGTAGCTAATGCTATTTCTGGTTGCTGACTTAAAAAATTAAGTCTAGGGTCACACTTGAGGACACTCTAAACAATGGCGCATCAGCTTTTCATAGTGCTTTCCTAATAGCCCTTGAGGACACTCTAAACAATGGCGCCTATTTAGGCTAGCCTGTCCACCTGTAAAGTCTGACGTGGCCTGCCATAATGTGTGCTTTCTAGGCTGTGGATTTGTCTCTCTAAAGAAAAGAGGTTGCCTAGTTAGCTGCAGAAAGAAAAGCAAACCCATCAATTCAAGACTCTTGATACTGATAAATGATAAGATCAAGGGGTAAAAATGACAATTACCACTATATTTAAAGTTCGAGGGCCATCATCTGGATAAGTTGCCTTCAGAGCCATGATGTCAGACCATTGAATTTCTATCTTGTTCTTGAGACCACCATCAAGAACTTCCCATACGAGTTTATGTTTTGCAAAGTATCATTTTGCTACCAGGTCCCCTTCAAGGAGGATACAAAGATCAAAAATTAGATTTAAGTAAGAGAGCAAAAGATCAAAATCAGAAACTTAGATTTAAGTATATTATTGTTTCTATTTGGTCAATTTGCAAGTCTGGTGTTGATTTGGGTGCTAGGTTAGTCGTTAAAGTACATTGTTAAAAGGGTGCAAGTTCTGAATTGGTTGTTACCAGCCATTCGATCTCATCGCACTACAATTATTCTGAATATTCCCAGGTAGGCCTAAAACACAATCCATAAATTCTTGAATTATTATTACAAATTCTTATCTCCTTTCTTCTTTATTTTATTATCATCACCATACCTCAAAGTGAAAACCTGCAAAGCAATAGGAAAAGGTTTTTCAAAATTGTTCAGGTTGTTGATTTAATTGTCAAAGAAGAAAACCTGCAGATGAAGATAAATTGAGAAAAAAATGTGCATAGAGAGAGCATAGATCTGATGAAATTAACAACACCTTTGGTGTTTTTCCTTCGAACACCTTCAATTTATGGCCTAAGAAACAGATCCTATATACACATAAAGAGTTAAAAAATGCAGTAAACACACAAGGACACACACATTGTTAGAAAGACAATTTAGAGGGAAGGAGAGAGACCTCAGGAATGGTGATTTTTGATTGAGAGTACTTTTGCTGCTCTATCTCGTCATCCTCTTCTTTTTTGATTTGTATTTAGTAACACGATCAAACTCTTATTGCATGCCCAAGAATATGTGCACCATTCAGATTATCTGCTATTATTAGTAATTCAGTTACTCAAAGAATCATGAACTCTTTTATCTAAATAAAAACCATATTGATAGATAGAGAGATAAAATGACAGGAAGAATTGTACTTTGGTATGCAACAAAATGGGAAATGTGTTGATCATACCTGTTTTCATCAAATAAAGTCATTAATTACCGTTTGCACAAAAAAAATACCTAAAAGAATCTTCGTTTGTTATTTGTTTCATATTTCATATAAATGAAATTAGATCTACATCAAGACCTATAAAACATAGACAGAAAGTAAGAGGATAAGGCGCAGTATAAGCACCAGCATATTATTGCTAATTACAAATGAATATGACATTAAAAACACAGGCATATAACGTATAGTAGAAGCAATGGTTCTAAAAGCTTACAAATTGTGTCATGTCGGCAGTGCTCTGCTTAGTATCTCCTGAATCTTGCCCATCCTGCCAGCAAAAGAAGCCCAATCAGTTTCAGATGAACACACAAATAAAAACATAGGCATATATGTGTGTGATCTATTACAGACATGAAATCAAGGAAAACAACTCAAAATCGAAAACTAAAAAAATCTGTCATGGTTTGCAAATGCATTTTCTTCATCATACAAAAGATCATGTCAGATAAGCAGATGTAGAATGTGCTCCACCTACTCTAAATAAAGTTGATACAGTTAGGAGGAAAAAGATTGAATATGTGAGGTGGACAATAACATCACTCTAAATCACTCAACTATAACGCATCCCTTCTCTTAAATTCCTATTAACCCTAACATAATGAAAACAGAGATTCATACCGTTTTAAGAGTTTAAGTCAGAATCAAATCTTATTAAAGGGATCAGTATCAAGCATAACAAGAAAACATTCAAACCAAGAATCAATTATTTCTTCCTCTGTAAACCGCAAACTTAATGTCTCTTATGGCGTATTCGGGAACTCCGAATCCATGGCTTGGAATCACAAATGGAGTAAAATCGGTACAAATTACAACTAAGGGATCTCAATATCCATATGCAAGATCTCGAATTCGAAGGTCCTAAATACCAGTTTCCAGAGATCGACAACTTTTATATCTCGAATTAATTATCAACGTACCTTTTCCCTATTCAGCGATTAAGATGGCGGTGCTCCAGAGTGGTAACTTGATGATGCTTCCACTCTAGCAATTAATCAGAGGGAGAGTTACGGTACAATCAATTCACAGTCGCGATTAACACAATGGTGGTGAGAGCGTGGTGGTTCGATAGTTGATGATGACGTTCGTTTAAAGTAGCGTTGATGTCCAAGGTTTCTTTAGGGATTTTCGATGATGCTGAAGGGTGATGTACAGCATCTGTGAAGTATAATGGTGTGTGGCCGACGACTGTAAGAGGTGGCAAAAGAGACCCGAGGTGTCGCTAGGAAGGAAACAGAGAGAAGCAGAACCCAGCGAATGCACATTGGTAATGGTAATTAGGGCTTCCTGCGGTCAAAAGGGGATTGGTATGTCAAGATTGTGATTACGGTTGGGTGTAAAATTCTAAAAATTTTGGGATGGGTGAATTAAAGTGCGCCAAACGAAAATTTAAATTTTCAGTCAAAGAATATAGGAGGGATGACAGAAAATTAAGTTTAGTATTTGAAAATTTGGTGTTTAAAATAAAGAAAATAAAGACAATTTTTAATATAAAATAAATATTGAATGGCGTATCATTTATGTGCTATAAATATATTACTTATAATGGCATTTCAAAATATCTGTTGCTAATAAATGGAAAATTTAGTGAATTGCATATTAAGTTTTTTAAATTTTGATTGTAAACCGCGTTAAGCCATAAGCACATAGCTAAGCCATAAGACATAGGGCATAAGCCATAAGCCATAAGTGGTGAGGCCCTAGTACTTAAGCGTTAAGACTTAAGCAATAATTCATAAGTCATAAGTCATAAGCCTTAACTCGTAAGGCATAAGCCCTAAGCCCTATGCATAAGTCATGGGCCTCAGGTTGTACGCCCCAAGACCTAAGCCATAACCCCTAACTCATAACCCTTAAAACCTAAGCTAGAAATCATAAACCCTAAGTCTTAAGGCACATACATTATAATCCTTAAGCCCTAAGCCATATGGCATAAGTCATAAACCCTAAGCGCTAAACCATAAGGCATAATCCTTGAGCACAAACCCTATGAAGTTGGGCATATGTCATCATCATACACTTATATACACACATAGACATACACAAACACACATATAAGTCATATTACGTATGCCCTAAGCTTTAAGCCATAATCTTTATGCCCTAAGCTAGAAGCTATAAGACTTGAGACCTAGTCAGGGTTGTGATGGGTTATGGTCAACCAGGTAGGGTTATGATGGGTTATGGTCAACCAGGAAGGGTTGTGATGGGTTATGGTCAACAAATAAGGGTTGTGATGGGTTAAGGTCAACCAGGTCGGGTTGTGATGGGTTATGGTCAACCAGGAAGTGTTGTGATGGGTTATGGTCAACCAAGAAGGGTTGTGATGGTTATGGTCAACCAGGAAGGGTTGTGATGGGTTATGGTCAACCAGGAAGGGTTGTGATGGGTTATGGTCAACCAGATAGGGTTGTGATGTGTTATGGTCAACCAGGAAGGGTTGTGATGGGTTATGGTCAACCAATAAGGGTTGTGATGGGTTGTGTTCAACCAGGTAGGGTTGTGATGGGTTATGGTCAACCAGTAAGGGTTGTGATGGGTTATGGTCAACCAGGTAGGGTTGTGATGGGTTATGGTCAACCAGGAAGGGTTGTGATGGGTTATGGTCAACCAGTAAGGGTTGTGATGGGTTATGGTCAACCAATAAGGGTTGTGATGGGTTGTGTTCAACCAGGTAGGGTTGTGATGGGTTATGCTCAACGAGTAAGGGTTGTGATGGGTTATGGTCAACCAGGTAGGGTTGTGATGGGTTATGGTCAACCAGGAAGGGTTGTGATGGGTTATGGTCAACCAGGTAGGGTTGTGATGCGTTATGGTCAACCAGGAAGAATTGTGATGGGTTATGGTCAACCAATAAGGGTTCTGATGGGTTGTGTTCAACCAGGTAGGGTTGTGATGGGTTATGGTTAACCAGGAAGGGTTGTGATGGGTTATGTTCAACCAGTAAGGATTGTGATGGGTTATGGTCAACCAGGTAGGGTTGTGATGGGTTATGGTCAACCAGGAAGGGTTGTGATGGGTTATGGTCAACCAGGTAGGATTGTGATGCGTTATGGTCAACCAGGAAGGGTTGTCATGGGTTATGGTCAACCAATAAGGGTTGTGATGGGTTGTGTTCAACCAGGTAGGGTTGTGATAGGTTATGGTCAACCAGGTAGGGTTGTGATGCGTTATGGTAAACCAGTAAGGGTTGTGATGGGTTATGGTCAACTAGGTAAGGTTGTGATGGGTTATGGTCAACCAGGAACGGTTGTGATGGGTTATGGTCAACCAGGTAGGGTTATGATGGGTTATGGTCAACCTGGAAGGGTTGTGATGGGTTATGGTCAACCAATAAGGGTTGTGATGGGTTATAGTCAACCAGGTAGGGTTGTGATGGGTTACGGTCAACCAGGAAGGGTTGTGATGGGTTATGGTCAACCAATAAGGGTTGTGATGGGTTATGGTCAACCAGGTAGGGTTGTGATGGGTTATGGTCAACCAGGAAGGGTTGTGATGGGTTATGGTCAACCAGTACGGATTGTGATGGGTTATGGTCAACCAGTACGGGTTGTGATGGGTTATGGTCAACCAGGGAAGGTTGTGATGGGTTATGGTCAACCAGGTAGGGTTGTGATGCATTATGGTCAACCAGGAAGGGTTGTGATGGGTTATGGTCAACAAATAAGGGTTGTGATGGGTTGTGTTCAACCAGGTAGGGTTGTGATGGGTTATGGTCAACCAGGAAGGGTTGTGATGGGTTGTGGTCAACCATGTAGGGTTGTGATGGGTTATGGTCAAACATGAAGGGTTGTGATGGGTTATGTTCAACGAGGTAGGGTTGTGATGGGTTTGGTACTGCCGCTACCACCGTCACCACCTACTATCAACCACTACCACCAACCCCCACTACCACCACCACCCATCACTCCCAAGCCATATGCCCTAAGACCTAAGACCTAAGATGTAACCCATAAGCCATAAAATAGAAGCTACAAGCGATAAACCATAAGACATAGGGTACATACCTTAAGACGTAACCCATAAACCAAGAAACATAAGCTACAACCCATAAACCCTAAACCATAAGGTCCATACCCATAAGCCTACGCACTAAAACACCCATAATAAGCCTATGCCTTAAAATATAAGTCATAGACCATAATCCCTAAACCCTAAGTCATAATCCTTTCCATTTATTTTAGTTTTTAGTAAAATTAATTGAAAAAGTTAATTTACTTCAAAATTTTGGTAAAATTAAGTGGTGGAAAGAAATCCCGCTTTAAGTGGCGGGAAAATGAAAATAAAATTATTAGAAATCCCGCTTTAAGTTCGTAGGTTAGAACGATTACCGCATCAAATATTTTTGACCCTCTCTCATCGTTTCTACACTTTTTTCCCAAATCGAACCCAACATAATCGAACCCTAATCGCTAGCGAGGGTTGTTGCTACGCTATCTCCTTGAGCGAATGATTCATCGGACTTCGAGCTTGTTAAACTCATGGTCATGGGGGAAGGCCTAAACCTTGATGACGCTTTAGCCCTACATTATGCGGTGGAAAATTGCAGCCGGGAGGTGGTGAAAGCGTTGCTGGAATTAGGAGCTGCCGACGTCAATTACCCGGCGGGACCAGTAGGGAAAACCCTACTTCACATCGCTTCTGAAATGGTGTCGCCGGACATGGTGACAGTTTTACTGGACCATCACGCAGACCCTAATGTTCGAACCATTGAAGGAATCACTCCTCTTGACATCCTCCGAACCCTAACATAAGATTTCCTATTTAAAGGCGTAATCCCAGGACTAATTCACATCGAACCAAACAAGCTCAGGCTTTGTCTGGAGCTCGTTCAGTCTGCTACATTGGTGATCTCGAGGGAGGAAGGGAATGCAACTGCAAATGCAGCTTCAATTTCGACACAGATTTATCCACAGATGAACGATGATCATTCACACACTCATACACACAGTATCAGTTCAAATAGCAGTGGGAATATAGGTAACTTGAATATGGATTAAAGATTGGTTTATTTGAATCTTGGAGCAGCAGCAGCATAAATCAGTTGCAACAAGATGGATGTAGGTGGAGGAAGAGAAGACAACAGCCATCACAACACTCATCATCATCGACATGGATCTTCGCATGGTGGTTGTGACACATCAATGTACCACCATCCTCATCATGAGTATTAGGTCAACTATCTTTATATATTTATCTTTCTCTGTCTATTTCATTCTCTAGAATTACCTTTATATATTCACCCATGTTGTGGGACTGATCAAGCACAAATATATCAACCACAAATGTGTCAAGCGCACATCTCGCACATTATTGATTATTGTTAACTCACTGATTGTCACTGATTAGTTGAATGTATCGACTGTTTTAGGATACCTTATTTCAAGTCCAGGTTCAATACTCAATTAAACAAAAGTAAGATGCTGTAATAGAAAGAAACCAAAGTAGAATGCTATTATAATCAATGATTCAAACCTGTAATTTACAGGTTTGACTCATTGATTATCATAGCATTCTACTTTCGTTTCTTTCTATTACAGAATTGGTCCCTGTAGCATTATAATTTTATAAAAATGGTCACTGTGATATTAAATACTTACAGAATGGTTCATGTGCCAGTTAATACTTGTAGAATTTGTCCATGTGGCAGTAAACTTGCAGAAGTCCATATCATAGCATCATAATTTCATTTCTATCTTATACAACATCCTACTTTGGTTTATTTCTATTACAACATCATACTTTAGTTTGAGTTTTTCTGCATCAAATATCATAATTTATGTAATCTCTCTCTCTCTATATATATATATATATATATATATATATATATATATATATATATATATATATATATATATATATATATATATATATATATATATATATATATATATATATATATATACTTGTAAATGATCTAAATTGTTTGAACTCTTTTCAGGTTAATTGTTATTCTTTGAATTCCATTAGACCTACCATGGAGCATCTTAGTGGGCCTAGAAGATACCTTGTCATTTATATGGCCTCTGCAATCTCAAGTAAGAACATTAACTTATGTATGCATGTATGTGTGTATTTACCAGAAAAAATTCATCTAATTTGGTATTTTACAATGATAGGTTCGACAATGTGTTATTAGCTTAGTAAACCCCCAGCAGTTGGCGTGTCTAGGGGAATTCTTTGTTGTGGTAGAAGAGAAAGCATGAAGTTTGATAGAAAACAAGCAACATTATCGATTGTGCTCCTATGAAGGAGCTGTCGTTCAAGGTATGTGAGGTGAATCTACTTGGCCTTTTTATGATCATTAGGAATATGAATTATTTTATGATAAATTTCTTTCCTTGGTAACAGTGAAGTTGATCGGTAAGCTGCAAGATGGCACAATATTTGTCAAAAGAGGCCATGATGAAAAGGATCCTTTTGCGTTCAAGACAGTTGAAGAGCAAGTAATTGACGAGCTTGATAGAGATATGAGAGTGGGGATAGAGATGTGAGAGTGGGGATCTAGCATGGGCAAAGGATGAACCTAAATTGTATTTTAGAAAGATTGAATATAATACAAATTACTAGATTTAATGTATTTTGAACATTGCAAAGTACTTTTAATTTGTTTATTGTTGTATTAAAATATTATATTTCTTTGTAATAATATTTTGTTTGTGGGATATTCAATATTAGTGAAATAATATTTTTTTTAGAAATTAAATAATGAAATAATATTTATTTTAGCTATAGTGGCATAATAAAAAGTGCCACTAAAACCCTTAAGAGCTGCACTAGATGGCTCTTTTGTGTTGGCAAGCTTATACAAATTTCTGATTATAGTTTGTTGTTTTGTAAGATATTTGATTATAGTTTGTTAATTTTCCACTAATATATAGTTTATAGTTTGTTACAATTGTCGTTTGTGCAGTGAAGATTATGGACAGATTTTTGGCGACACAACTTTAAGCACTTTCAATGTAAAACATACTAAGAGACGAATTTTTTAATCAGGGATGAAAGATTATGCACGCCGACAACATGAAACATACTTTCTTATTCGGTATTGTAATAGGGATGAAACATACCTATATAAACATTTTTAATTTTTATGATGACCATTTTTTACCTTTGGACATAACATAACACAAAACACATGACAATTACATATCGATAGTCATACTTTCAATGAACATAAAATATGTATACTACCCATTAGTCACCATTGCATACCTACATACACATTTTTACTTTTTATGATAATCATTTTTTACCTTTGGACATAACATAACACAAAACACATGACAATTACATATCGATGGTCACACTTTCAATGAACATAAAATATGTAGACTACCCATTAATCACCATTGCATACCTACATAAACATTTTTAATTTTTATGATGACCATTTTTTACCTTTGGACATAACATAACACAAAACACATGTCAATTACATATCGATGGTCACACTTTCAATGAACATAAAATATGTAGACTACCCAAACAATGGTTTTCTTATTCAACTATATATATACCTATGGACACGCTTTTTAATTCTACGCTCACCAAATCCTACATACAGTCACACGTATTTAAATTTTACAATGCAATTGATCATATTTTGACACATGTAATAAAAATGCATATGACAATAAAGCACTTAAACCGACTTCTTTGCTTACTTTTAATATGTAACCAATAAACACCATCCTATGGACACACGACTATTTTATGTGGCCATATTTGTTATCTTTTTGGACACATTAGATTTGATGTGGCCATATTTGTTATCTTTTTGGACACATTAGATTTGATGTGTCCAATATTGCACAATCACACAGTCACATGTACAATTTCCTTATGTGACCATTACGTATCTATAATCTCTAATAAAATAAATATCACATTCTTAAACCGGTAAATGTGGGTGATTGTATCATTTGGTCACATTGAAGTCCAGTGTCACGAATGAGTGTCACATTTTTGTAAATAAGTGTGGTCATTGTTTTGTTTCTCCATAAAATGGTCACACAAACTAATTTACATGTATCCATAAACGTTCTCGAAATTTCATCAGTGCCCTGTGGCCACACTTTTTTTAAAAAATGTCGCACGAATTTTTCGATCAAGTGTGACCAATGTGCGATTTTGTACTAGTGTGAGACAATCCCAACTTTACATTTCAGACAGTGTCTGCAAAACCTACTTAGTCGAAGGATGTGGTTGGAATATGGTCTGACTGGTTTAGTATTCAATGTATCGAAAACTAATTGACAATGTATCTCATACATTGAGGATGGAACTGTTTCGACCAACGCTCCATCATCTTCCCTAAGACACATTATAACTATAAATGTTTTTGGAAGAGAATGACTGTGAAACATTTCCCCAGATTATGTTGTCACTCAGGTTCTGTGGGTCTTGTACTTCCTTTGAAGTCCTTGAACCGTTCAAGGTTTCAATTCAATCACTTATTCTAATAAGCGAAGCCATATTCGTCATACCGATTGACAAATATCGCGGAGTACAACTGATATTGCCTCATTTATACATATAATTCAGACAATATCGAGTGTCCAAACACGTGTTTTTGGTATAATATCAAGATAAAAGGTACTTATATGTTTAAATTACCAAAACACAGGAAAAATGGCTTTGCGGATAAAGAAGGAGCTGAATGCGAGCCTTAAAGTGAACAAAAGAAGTTGAAGGCAGCTACAGCAGCGATCGCGACGCGATCCCCTATAGGGTCGCGACGCGACGAGTGATGACACGGTGATGTAGTGCTGACCACAAGATCGCGACACGAAGGGAAGATGGCAACCCGACGCGATCGCGACGCGACCTCCACATGGATCGCGACGCGACCCACCAACCACAGTCCACAAAGTCAGAATAGCGGCCAACTGAGTCACGCGTTTCACACTAGTTCGCGACGCGACGCCCTCTATGGTCGCGACGCAACGGGGCCTGGACAGCTCTATAAATAGAAGCCTTCTCTTGTTGTTTGAGACATCCAACACTAACCATAAACACCTACACCCCATTACCAACACCAAACTCGGGAGTTTGCCCACTGCAACTGCCAGAAGGCTTGGAAGAGACGGTATGGTGCGTATGGAATCGAGAGCTTGAAGAATGTTCGGCCGGGACTTCATTCGGTTTGCTTTATATATGTTTAGCATTCTACTATGATTTCCTAGGCCGTATTCTTCAGATCATGTTATATTTATCTGCATTATTTATTACTTAGATTTGAATACTATCTAGTTATGATTTGATTGTTATTTATCGGATATTGAACGTTTTATATTTTATCTTGCATAATTTATTTGATTATCATATATGTTAAGGAACCTTCCTTTTGGACTTATTGCTGAGTTATTTTAGTCTAGAGGACCAATCTGACTATATGACTTTTATCATAACTGTGCTATGACCATTAGGCAGATATGACTAGTGATGGACCAAATCCTAGGGTTAAGTCACGAAGGTAGGAACTTATATGTGTATGACAAGTTTGTACTAGAGGACCAATCTGTACAAACCATTTGATTTTCATGACCATTGAGATCAAAAACTCGAATGAATCTTGTATGATACGAACCAATACATGATTATTTGGAATATGTAATTGCATGACCATTGCCATTAATGACCTTATAATCATAGGATTAGGTAGTTGGACCAAAACATCTAATCACTCTAGAAATCGATATTTAGCTTTCAATATCCATTGCACTAATAGCATATCAAACATAACTAGATGGTTGAATCGAATCTAAGTATAAACGTTTACTTTTATGTTTTGTAATTTATATTTATATTTTCCGATTCTAATAAACTTTTGCGTTGTCTCTTGACACGAGTCAATGCATTCTCTCAAAACCCCCCCTCCTTTTTAATTACTGTTTGCTTGAATAATTGTTAATTAATAATTGATTTTCTTAACTTAAAAATATCCGTTTTCCCTTGGGTTCGACAACCCGGATTTACCAATACTATACTACAACCGATTAGGTCCACTTGCCTAATTGTGTTGTTCTATTCATACATGGTATATCCTTGTTCAAGAAATGTAAAACTAATGTGAAAACCAATTGCTAATATCATATATACGCTCGTAACATACCAAGTTTTTGGTACCGTTTTCTGGGTATTTTATATGTATGTTTGAAAACACATCAAGTTTTTGGCGCCGTTGCCGGGGATTACGGTTTTATTTTTTTGTATAGAAAATTAAATTATTAGTTAATATTTGTGTGATTGAAAATTTGTTTTTATGTATTATGAACTTTTATTGTTTTGATTGACATATCACTAATCATAAAATGGATATTTGCACACCTTAAGCATATTTTAAGTGTGGGGTGAATATTTCGGGAAAAATGAAGTGACAAAACTTTGAATTTTTTTCTGCTCACGCAATGCGACGTGTATGCCATCCGGACGTGACGCGTCGACAATCCGGATCGCGTTGAGAAAGAGACAACTTCAAGTTATGCGACACGTAAACGTGCATAACGTGTAAACAACCGAGGCAGATGCTGGTCGTGCATAATGATACATGGTTTTTCAGGCTAACATTCAGTCACTACTGAGAAGGGGGACGCTTCTTTACAGTGGAGGCAGCGATACTGACGACGGTCAGGAGTCGCACAGCCAGGACAACACACCACAACCGCAAACCAGTGGCCACGGATTTGAAACTTCAGGAACCACAAAATGAGTGATATTGTTTCTTTTATTATTATTAATTTTATTTATTTAATTTTTGTGTGTTTATTTGTGTATGAATAATATTTGTCTGAGTGATGTGTATGCAGATTTGCTAAGATTCAATGCTGGCAGCATGTTCAGCGAATTCTTTTCTGTGGAAAGAGCCTCATATATGACGTCGACCGGTACCCAAGGGGAGTCTGTTCCATTTTGCTCCCTTTACTATTTTGAATTATATATACAATAAAATTATTGTATAAAATAAGTGTAGGGTAAGAGCGTCATACTGCAATAATTAACTGAGCCAAATTAAATTTTTTATCTTAAACATCTATTCCAAAATTGAACGCTAAAAAGATAATTGTTAAGAAAAATGTTTTGAAAATAAATTTGTAGGTTACATTTAATCTTATGTATGTATTTTTAGTTTTTCATTGTTTTATATAAAATTTAGTTCTATAGAGGACAAGTTTTCAGCTTGGTAGTTGCAAAATGTTTTGCATAAATAATGAAATAGACCCATTGAAAATTTATCAGTTGTTAAAAATTGAGTTTTTGCCAAAACAGATTGAGTCAGTTTCCCTACTTGCGAAACGCACGAATTATATGCTGTTACTAAATTGAGGAAAATAAGCCTCGATAAATGAACTTAAAATGAGAAAAATTCTCAAGAAATATGATGTGCTAAAAAGCAGAAGTCAAGTAATGTGATACCATAAGATTGAGACTCAGAAAGGAAAATTCAATCAGTGGCCTTTGACATTCGAGCAAGTAGACATAAAATGGGTGGTCTTCGGGCATTTATGCACCTTATTACCTAAAACCAACTGGTTTGGGATAATATTGTCGAAAACTCGCTACACGGGTGTCATCGAAAGTCATGGAATTTCCTTAGTGGCCTTTGGAATTTGAATTAGTAGACTCTGTACAGTCTTGAGTCGAAAATTTGTAATCAAGAGTTCCATCGAAAGTCACGAGTTTCAAAGGTGCGGAAAAATGGAAATAATAACTAAACTTGATAAAATTAGTCCAGCATGATGTTTATTTTAAATATGGGAAATTCGACAAAAAGTCTTGAGGTGGAAGAATCTTTAAAGGGTGTATTCGATGTTATGTAAAAATGAGTATTTATCAATCTAAAGACTTGTCGTTTATAGAAAGAGAGTTTGTGTAAAGTTTTGAAAAGTTAGAAATATGTACATAGGGCTAGGTATAATCTACTATGTTTATTCTTAATTCATTATTCTTAACATCGGTAATAAACGCTAGATCTGTGATAGCGTATGGAAAGTTGTTTGGACATCAAGTTTCTCGGCTTGGTTTTAAATTGTAGTTTGCTTGAGGACAAGCAAAGTCCAAGTGTAGGGTATTTTGATATTGCCTCATTTATACATATAATTCAGACAATATCGAGTGTCCAAACACGTGTTTTTGGTATAATATCAAGATAAAAGGTACTTATATGTTTAAATTACCAAAACACAGGAAAAATGGCTTTGCGGATAAAGAAGGAGCTGAATGCGAGCCTTAAAGTGAACAAAAGAAGTTGAAGGCAGCTACAGCAGCGATCGCGACGCGATCCCCTATAGGGTCGCGACGCGACGAGTGATGACACGGTGATGTAGTGCTGACCACAAGATCGCGACACGAAGGGAAGATGGCAACCCGACGCGATCGCGACGCGACCTCCACATGGATCGCGACGCGACCCACCAACCACAGTCCACAAAGTCAGAATAGCGGCCAACTGAGTCACGCGTTTCACACTAGTTCGCGACGCGACGCCCTCTATGGTCGCGACGCAACGGGGCCTGGACAGCTCTATAAATAGAAGCCTTCTCTTGTTGTTTGAGACATCCAACACTAACCATAAACACCTACACCCCATTACCAACACCAAACTCGGGAGTTTGCCCACTGCAACTGCCAGAAGGCTTGGAAGAGACGGTATGGTGCGTATGGAATCGAGAGCTTGAAGAATGTTCGGCCGGGACTTCATTCGGTTTGCTTTATATATGTTTAGCATTCTACTATGATTTCCTAGGCCGTATTCTTCAGATCATGTTATATTTATCTGCATTATTTATTACTTAGATTTGAATACTATCTAGTTATGATTTGATTGTTATTTATCGGATATTGAACGTTTTATATTTTATCTTGCATAATTTATTTGATTATCATATATGTTAAGGAACCTTCCTTTTGGACTTATTGCTGAGTTATTTTAGTCTAGAGGACCAATCTGACTATATGACTTTTATCATAACTGTGCTATGACCATTAGGCAGATATGACTAGTGATGGACCAAATCCTAGGGTTAAGTCACGAAGGTAGGAACTTATATGTGTATGACAAGTTTGTACTAGAGGACCAATCTGTACAAACCATTTGATTTTCATGACCATTGAGATCAAAAACTCGAATGAATCTTGTATGATACGAACCAATACATGATTATTTGGAATATGTAATTGCATGACCATTGCCATTAATGACCTTATAATCATAGGATTAGGTAGTTGGACCAAAACATCTAATCACTCTAGAAATCGATATTTAGCTTTCAATATCCATTGCACTAATAGCATATCAAACATAACTAGATGGTTGAATCGAATCTAAGTATAAACGTTTACTTTTATGTTTTGTAATTTATATTTATATTTTCCGATTCTAATAAACTTTTGCGTTGTCTCTTGACACGAGTCAATGCATTCTCTCAAAACCCCCCCTCCTTTTTAATTACTGTTTGCTTGAATAATTGTTAATTAATAATTGATTTTCTTAACTTAAAAATATCCGTTTTCCCTTGGGTTCGACAACCCGGATTTACCAATACTATACTACAACCGATTAGGTCCACTTGCCTAATTGTGTTGTTCTATTCATACATGGTATATCCTTGTTCAAGAAATGTAAAACTAATGTGAAAACCAATTGCTAATATCATATATACGCTCGTAACATACCAAGTTTTTGGTACCGTTTTCTGGGTATTTTATATGTATGTTTGAAAACACATCAACAACCAATTGTGTTCTATTTGAGGATTCGAGCAATACACAACAACTGATGTGTTCGTTGCTCCTAATCTCAATCTCTTTTACATCTCTATGTAAACTTACGACTTTGTTAATTCTGTTCAAGACTTGCAATCTTCAGTTGACTCTAAGTCAGCTGATTCCAAAATCCTATCCTTTGGATCTTTGGGTGATTCATTTCTTGCCACATGTGCTTTATAAAGAACTTAATCATCATCTGACTCTAAGTCAAATGATTCTAAAGTCTTGTCCAACTGGATCTTTGGTTGATTCATTTCTTGACACATTAAGAACTCAACTCATCAAGTGACTCTAAGTCAAGTGATTCCAAGGTCCTGTCCAACTGGACCTTTGGTTGAATTGATTCTTATAATATTTATCTTAACAATCATAAGGGACACAATTCCTAAAATCCAAACACTTTGGATGCATTCAATATTCAAGTTATCATCAATCATGCATTCAACAGAATCATACAACATTTCAAGGATAATTTCAAACAACAGATGTTAAAAGAAATTAAACGACAATTTTATTAAAAAACAAAATCCTTGAACAATGTACTATATGATAGACAATGTCATACGCATCTGAAAAGCTAATAACAATATTTCAATATCTAACTAAACTTCAAAACCGCATGAGCCGGAAATCCAATCCAAATGTGCTCCTATGCGCCAATGTCCCGTACCCTACTGATTCCCTGCATACAAACCAAAATACGACTATCACATTATGCATCAAGGAATTATCGAACAGGAGTTTTGAGGTTTTTAGATATACCTGAGCTTTCAAAAGATTTTGACCTTGGAGCGTCTTCCAATCTTTCCGCGACTGTATCCGATTTTGTGGATTCCCAGTTTAAGACATGTCCAGATGATCTGGATCATTTCTTGCTGCGTCTTTTCACTGGACTTAATCCAGAAGTAGCTGAACCATTGGAGTTATGCCTGTCCAAGAGTGACTCGTATAAAGTCAACAGTGGAGGCATTTCCAGTAAGGTCTTTTTCTGGTCTTCCCTTCTGTACGTCTGAATGAACAGATCGTACTTACTGGTCAGTGAAGCGAGTAGAGTGTTAACACTCGACTCCCGACTCATGGAATAACCAAGTTTGTACAATTCGCCTATGTAAGCTTTAATCTGAAGAACATGCGAATCAATGCTACTTCCTTCCTTTAGCTTGCACTCTGCAAGTCTTTTGAAGATCCTAGCTCGTTCCTGTTCAACCGGTGTTTGGAACTTTTCCTCAACCGATTGCATTAACTCATATGGCCCCAAGGATTCAAAATCCTTGTGGAACTCGGGGTCAATGGTCAATAGCATAAGGTCACGAATCTCTTCGGATTCATCAACTAAGAAGTTTTGCTTATCATAAGAACCCTTTATGATAACTTGTTCTGGTGGAACCGGGATCGGATACTCGATGAGATGAAGCTTGCCAGCAATGATGAGAACCCGTCTCCAATTGCGAAGCCATTTCTTACAGTTAAGGCCAGTCAGCCTTTTCATATTTAGCAGGTTCTTTCTGATGCTCTCAGAAATGGATGAAGGAGGAGAGGGAGGAGAATAGACACTTGATTCAGACATCTACAATAAACAGAATTTTATTAGTTTATTTAATCCTTTTAAATAATTACCCAATATATTATTTATTAAGGCTAGGACCCAAAATGCCCCAACTATGGTGTGAAGAGGGATGCCGTAATCATAACATAATGGTCGTTAAGGCAGATAATAGACTTATCAATTTCATCTTATGAAATTCCTAGATCTGTTGAGACACATTGAACTATTCAATGGCATGTTTAGTCTCGGATGTGCCCCACTGTTCATGACTGGGATGCCGAGGATCACAAAACAGGTGTGAATAACCATGCAAATTAGCTTGGTACTCTCGAAGTCAATTGTCATCTCTAATTAACGTGCCGGTTAACCACACACGCTCTGTTAATAATGACAAAATCGAGAAACCCATTGCGACTCTTTGCGGACCCCAGTTAGCGTGCCGGTAAACCACACACGCTCCACCAACGTTCCATAAAGTGCAATGTGCAATTCCATGGATCAGCACCAATTCACATTTTTAACCTAAAGTGACTAGATTGGGTTTTGTTCAAAGTTCTAGTACCTTCAATTATAGCATTATACTTTTAAGAGGCTTAGCGGTTCTATCAAACCCGTTCGGCTAACGACACTAGACTGACCAGGAGAGCGGTGGGTAAGAGTGGATACCCATTAGACTGCCATTTTATAGACAGTCGCCTTATACCCTCTTTATAGGACAGTTTTGTGAATGAGGCCTACTTGCGGTAAGACTAACCAGTTTTCTTATATATAAATATTAACTTTTAATCATAAATATATAAGATATATTTTAATCTTATTAAAATATTTTAGAATTAATTTAATCATAATTTTCGTAAATTTTAAACAATTTTTTGATAATTTAAATTAATTCTTTAAGCTGATTTAATTGATCTTTTAATTAACAATTAATTAAATTAATTAAATCTTAAGATAGATTTTATAAATTAATCAAATTAATTTTCTATCTAGGGCCCCTATGGTTCGAAAAAAGCAAGCCAACAAATAAGGGTTCCGGTTATTTATTAGATACAGTTACCAAAAATAACAACCTACTTAAAAGGCAAGCAAATAAAGGGGACCATGGGGCTTGGCGGCTAGGGTTAGGAAACCCTAGCCTTGGCAACGAAAATTATGCCATTCCAAGAGGGTTTTATGCAAAAACACTCAAGGCAAGAATCATTCAAGCAGTTTATATCAATTCATAAGAAAACAAGCCTAAGCTCTGATACCACTGAAGGGTTTTCTAGCAAACAATGAACAAATAATCTCTTATGGTTCACATGCAACCCTAGAAAGATCTATGTTTTCTTCTATGAAGATAATAAACTAAAGCCTAAAGGAAACAATTATTTCTAAAGATCAAAACTGAGAAAACCAACCTTTTGATCTTATGATCCTTGAAGCTAGCAGCATAAATGTCCTGCCTCAAATGGTGTCACACCCAAGCAATGGAGAAGACAATCCAGCTGAGTAATCTTGGTTGAAAATGGCGCAGAGAATAAGGGTGCCAAAGGGTTCCTTTTATAGCCTCCAAGGGTTACACCTAAAACCCTAAGGAGCCTCCAAGGTGGGCAAGCCTGTTGGCCACTTGGACCAGGCTTCCTTAAACCCTATTAGGGTTTTCGCCAACCCTAGGAAAAGCCTCTAGGGTGGCGCCATTTTGGCCCCTGGCTTATCTCTTGCCAGTTATTCAACTATTGAATAAATACAAGTCAGCCCCTGCACTTTAATTAATTAATTTAATTACTAAATTAAATCCAATTAATTCTAGATTAAATCTCAATTAATTAATATAGTTTCTAATTAATATATTAATACTTAAATATATTAATAAACCATTTAATTGATTCTGTTGATTTATTAAACAATTAATAAATCAACCTTTTACTCTACTGAACTCTATTCTAACCTCCAGCTATGAGGGCAACCCAAATGGACTTTTCTTCAATTAACAAGATAAATATAAATATAAAGTCATGGCTTAGACACCTAATCCAACAAAATTTATAACCGCAACTAACCAAAGCTAAGATTAAAACACAATCAAGCAAGTGTACCCAATCGTATAATAGTATAGAGATAGTAAGTACGAGTATTGAACTCTTGGATAATCGGCATGATTGATAAAAACAAACACAATTAATGGTCAAACAAAGCTTAAAATAAAGGGCGAATTTTGCAAAAATCTATAAACTAATTTAATATACAAAGATAGCTTTGGATTCCAGATTCAAACAAGGTTTTGAAGGATATTCTTCGTGTTTTGATTACTTTAGTTATATAGTTGACTTGAGGCAATGCAATGGTTGATCAAAATTTCTTACAGATTCCTAAATTGATTAGCTTTTTGGTCTGAATACTAATTCTACTGACTCTACAGACTTCTAATTACAATTTTCATGTTAAGAAATTACCCCTATTTCCAATTATTAATTTCATATTACACAATATTTACTTTGTTAATCCCAATGATCATGCGAATTTACTAAATTGCATGAAATGGTCATCTAATGCAAACACGTACACACACATTGAAGTTTTGATATTTATTACTTAACGGTAGGATTTGGTCTATCACCAAATATTCTACAACAAGAAACAATTAAAACTCATATTCAGAGAGTCATAAGAATAGAAAACACAAACCAAAACTGAAATTCATTGTTCTTAAGCTAAACCTTTAATTCCATTGCTTGGAATCCTTCTTCCAGCCATTGATTATGCTAAAGTACCTTAAACAACGACCTTGAACGTTTAAATCGTCGACTACGGTAAATATGGGATGAGAAAAGTCTGATTTTTTCAGCTCTCCCTCTTATTTGATAGAAAACTCCTATTTATAATATATTAAACCGACATCAGAACGCGTCGCTACGTCCTCCGGATCGCGGCGTGTTTATTATGTTTGTCCTAATTTTAGCCCAGTCGTTATCCATGTTCGTGACGTTATCCAGGTGAGCAAGGCGTTGTAATAACTGTAACATGGCGTCCCGATCTTCAAGTCAGCAGATTTTCTTCATAGCTTTGATTCCACTCCAGTTCATTCCTTCTTGGATCAACAACTCGTAACTCTATAAAATAGCAAATTTCAAGTATAATGAGTACCTTTTTCCAAATTATGCCAATGAAAATCCAATAATACCCTCATATCGCACATAATATATGTATAAATATGCCAATATCAAAATATCCCAAACTTGGCTTTTGATTGCCCTCAAGAAAACTAATGTTAATCCAGCCCTTTAAAACATTTACCTCAACATTTTTCAAATGTTGTATTCAACTAAAAGTCACAAAAATAAATAAGTAAACCACACGTAGAATCATATACATAACTGTGTACAGACCCGCTTTAGCGAATCATGAACCAAACAAACTCACTTCCTATACGCAATAAGCTGCTAGTATTACAACTACTCGATTTTGCATTCCCTAGAAGTATACCCTTTAAAGAATCCCTAATGTCAAGAATTATTGCTAACTTTCCAAGATTACCTTGTACCACACAATCTACAAAAACTTTTGCATATATTTCTTCATTTGATTTTTACTTTTAGCACTTTATTGCTATTCATTATTATTTATCAATTTTCTTTTAATAGCTAATGTGATTATGAAAATTTTGTATCACAAGCTCTTATGATGCACTGATTATACCAAATATATTTAAAATTTATTACTTTTCCCTTACCTTTTGAAACTCGTGACTTTCTATGGAACTATTGATTATAAATTTTCGACTCAAGACTGTACACAGTCTACTAATTTAAATTTTGTAGGCCATTAAGGAAATTCCATGACATTCTATGAATATTGTGTAGCGAATTTTCAACAAAATTATCTCAAACCAGTTGATCTTAGGTAATTAGGTGGAAGAAACGCCCTTTTCGAGTCTACTGGCTCAAGCATCACCAGGCCACAGATTGAATTTCCTTCTTGAGTTTAAATCTTATGGTACAATTTCACAATTGGTATCATTTTCAGCACTTTAAATTAAACTTTTTTGAGATTTTTCTCGTTTACGCACATATATTTATAGAGGCTTTTTTCCTTAGTTCAATAACATCATAAGCCCCGTATATTTGAAACCACATAAATCTAACTCAACCTATTTTGACAAGGAATTTGTTATGATGTACTCATAAGTTTTAATGTGGTTTAATTCATCAACAATGCAAAACCATATTGTAACTACCACATTGACTACTTACTAACTTAAAAGTCAGAAATCTATTCAGAAAAATGATTAGCCAGAGTTCCTATATATGAAAGCTAAATATAACCTAAATACCTATTTTTATAACATTATTCTTGATATATTTATATTAAACGTTAAATTACTGAAAAATGTTAACGCAAAATTTTAAAAATTGGCTAAATAACCATAGATACTTGATTGTGTACCTTTTTTGACCCCTACCCCACATTAAATTCATATGATGTCCCTATTATATGCTTAACAATTAAAATAAATAAAATAGGAGAAAAATGAGCACACTCCCCTAGGGTAGATGAACAATATAAGCTCTAGTCGATGCTTGTAGAGTTGTTGTAGCATAAGAACTTCAGTGTACCAAATGCTTTGTTAGATCACCGGATAGAACGTTGAACGGAATGCTAGTGTTCTATAACGGTTTACTGTGAAAGTCTAGCTATCCTCTCCTTATCATGCTTGGTTATTCTGCATTGCTCCTTCTTCTGATCTTGATTTTTGCGTTATAGAACTCACCTTTGTCCCCTCCTTCCGATTTTCACTCACTTAAAGTCCATTCCTTGCTCTTGCCTAGTATGCCGCCCCGCGAGTTAGGATAAAATTATCAGATGTCCCTTTCGTTTTCCTGAAAAATTCAAGTACTAGAAGTAAAATGACTTATAAAACATAAATATTTCTTTTTGGTTTACAAAAATTACAATTACAAAGAAATAAATACTAAAATCTAAAATAACTAAAATACTAATCAATCCACATCTGAGTCATGATGAGCTCTAAAAGGATTGACGTAGTGGGGGTCTCTGTTTGGAGATAGGCCCAATGGTTCAATCCCTAACCGTTACATCAACATAAACATAGACTTGGCTAGCCATCGCTGTTGAGCCCGAATGTCACCCAGCGTCGCCTCAACTGTGTCAAATATGGTGAGAATTCGTTCCATCTATCGTGAATCACCTCCCTCCTCATCCGGCTGTGGGGCAGGAGATCGTCGGTTCACCTCTAGCGTGGTGCTGGAGCTGGCTCCTCCTAGATAGGAGCATCAGCTGCTGCAGCTGGCTCTTCCGGCAAAACCTCATGCCCAACGCTCGGAATGGCCGATCGTTGAACCATGTGCATAACCTCAAAAAATAAGGCATCCTTAGGCCTCGGATCATAGCTGACTATGCCTCGGATAACATTAGCAAACAAGACCCTATATGACAGTGCAAGGTGGGTGATAAAGTGTCGTCCGTAAAGCAGGCTAGTCGCCTTCTTCCCCTTGGTGTCCCTCGCAAGGTAGACCACCATAAGAAAGTGAAGATGTAAGAAGACCATTGGAGAAAAATGTCCCCAGATATAGAAGATATTCATAATAGGCACCTTATCACCGCCACATTGGTGAGCAATAGATGATGTCATTAGGTATTGGAGTAGAAGGTAGACTAGTGTCCTCATCATAATTTCCTTCGCCGAGGAAGAAAGGTAAACACCTGGTGCCACGAGTGCCTATGTGTCCTGATCTTGGAAGAATTCGGGTTAGACGGTACCACATGATGCTAAGAATTGACCAACGTGCGTGCTAGTTATGTTAGTGTGCGTGTAAATCCTGACCCTCCAGGCTAGCTCGTGTAGTTTACTCTCTCGGCTAACATCGCCAAGTCTGAATCTAAATGCCTACTGATATGGGTAGGTAGATCGAGTGGCATCATATGAGATGGTGCGGAAGGACTCGAGTACGAGCTCTTTATAAACGATGTACCAACACTCAAAGAGGTTCCGCCATCCGTGGCATGTAAACCGAGGTACTCCCACCTAGTCGATGTAGACTCTAGTGAGGTGGGGCTCCATGAGGGGTGTAATGCCCACCTGTTGGAAAAACTAGAAGTCAAGAGATGGTGCTATCTCAATGTCCCTCTATAGAATCTTCCTGAACCTGCACTCATAGTTGGCCCGTGTATGATCCGCAAGTGTCTTCATGAACGTCAGGAACGGGTGTACCGGCATGATGTTTGGTTGTGGTACGAGCTGAGTTGGCTGTTGTATCCTCTATCTGCCTGCCATCTAGAAAACATTAGACATACCTTGTAAGTTGGAATAATAAATGCAAGCAAAATGTCAAATCTGGCAATCATCGCGTCGCCATACCCTAGAGGCAGCTTTGATATGATGCTGCTAAGGCTTCGTGACGTATCTCAAGTATGGCATCCTTGTGGTTGAATATTCAAAGGTAGCGGGGATACCATAGGGTAGTAATGTCGTGTCCAATGAATGACCGAGAACCAAGTTTAGGATTTTGTGTTCTAAAGTCGAAATTACTATAGAGGTTGTGCTCGTGCTAGTCTACTAAGGCTAATTATGTAGTTAATTTGAACAAAATCACCCAAACAAAGCCTACAGTGGGGTTGAAACCCTCGGTTGGTCGAGAGCCCTAATTCGGGGGTTTCAATACCCCTAAACTAAAATTAAGCACATGGGGTGTTTAAGGATGTTACCTCTAACAATTATAATACACGAATAGTAAGAAAAATGGAGACATTATGCATGATTCTTCGCTCGAGCTCGATTTAGCGACGCGTTTGGTTATTACATTGGTGTATGTGCGGTGAAATTGAAAAAGGTTGGAAATTAAACCAGATTTACCCTATGTCACGACACGGTCAACAGATGGATACCGGCGCATTGCAGAAATGAACCATCGTAACTGTCTGGTGTCTCAGACGTTACACGGTGCTACCCGCAGTAGGACGCATCGCGTGGTTACTGTAGTAAATCGAATTTTTTCAAAACCTCATTTTTCCTAACCATGTAACACCATACACTTATTTCTTGCTAAAACTACAACATAACTCGTTAAACCCAATAGGAGTGATTAATAGTTCAAAACAATCCAATGAAAATCATGTTGGATTAGGTGTCTAAGTCATGACTAATAATTTGTATTCATCTAATTGATAGTAGCAAAGTCCATTTGGGTTGCCCTCATGGCAAGAGGTTTGATAGAAAAACCAGGAGAGAGAAAGATTGATTTATTATATGATTAATAAATGGATATGAATTAAATAAATAGTTTATTAATATATTATGTTGATAATATATTAATTAGAAATTATATTAATTAATTATAAATTAATCTGGAATTAATTTGGTGATTAATTGAATTAATTAAAGGTGTAGGGGCTGAATTGTAATTATTCAAGAGTTGAGTAGTGACAGTTTTGGCAGCTGGTGGTTGGCGAAATTATGGATCAGATAATCCATGAATTTCGAAATTAATATATAGATAAATAGGTTTGAATGAAATGATAAAAGGTTTATCTCGATTTGAATTCAAAAGGTTTATCTGTAACCACCTGGAGCCTATAAATAGGGACCCCTGGATCCCCATTATCTGCGCCAACTTAACTCTGTTCTCTCTCTGGATTTCTAACTTGTTGCTGCTGGGTGTGATTCCATTTGAGGCACGACACTTGTGGTGCTTTAGCTTTCAAGAAATCAACAAAAGGTTAGTTTTTCTTTTATAATTCTTTTAGTAATTTTTCGATTGGCCTTAGGGTTTATATTATATGTTCAAATAGTAAAAACATAGATCCAAATTAGGTTGCATGTGAACTTAGGGTTTGAGTTTATTGATTTGCATAAAACCTATCAGTGGTATCAGAGCTTTTCGTTGTTTTCTGTTTGAATTGCTATAATTGTTATTCCTTGATTTTAGGGTTTATTGAAACTAAACCCTAAAAAGGGCCAAATCGTTTTTTAGGGTTAGGGTTTTCAAAACCCTAACCCCTCCCCACCTTATTTGCGAAAATGACCATTAGGGTTTAGAAAGTTTTTCTATTTTTGGTAATTGTGATTAATTAATAAATGGATAACCTTAAACCCTTTATTTTCGAAATCTAGTGGGTTAAGGATAGGATTAAATAATTTGATTAATTTGTGATGCTTATCTGATTTAATTATTTAATTAATTGTTTAATTAAAAGATTAATATTAAATCAATTTAAGGTTTAAATTTAAATTTAAATTAATAGTTAATTTTCTAAAATATAAATGATTAAACCAATAATATTTTAAAAGTTTAAAATACATCTTATATATATTATTATTAAAAGTTAATACCTATATGTATAAGAATTGGTCAGTCAAATCGCTAGTACGCCTCATTCATGAAGCTGGTCTATAATGAGGGTATAATGAAACTGCCTATAAAATGGCGGTTGAATGGGTGTCCACTCTCACCCACCACTCTCTTGCTCAGTGGAGGGTCGTTAGCCGAACGGGTTTGATAGGACCTCTTAATCTCATTAAAAGTATAATGTTATTAATCAAAGTACTAGAACCAATTTTATAAAATCCCAAATATAGTTACTTTAGGAAAAGTGTGAAAGATATGTTAATCCATGAAATTGCACATTACACTTTATAAGACATTAGTGGAGCGTGTGTGGTTACCGGCACACTAGTAGGGGCTCATAAATAGTTGTAATTGGTATCTCAAATTTATCATTATTGATGGAGCATGTGTGGTTTACCGGCACATCAATTTGAGATGATAATTTACATTGAGGTTACCAAGATAATTTGCGTGTTTATTCACATCTTGTTTGTGATCCTCGTCATCCCAGTCACAAACGGAAGAGCATAGTCCGAGATTAAACATGCTATTGAACGGTTCAATAAATCTCAAAGATCTAGGAATTTCACTTAATATGATTATCTTCCAAGGTGGAATTGGTGAATCGTCATTCACCTACCTTTATAAAATTTACAATTAGATTACGGCATCCCTCTTCTAAGTTGTGAATTATATAGTTGGGTCCTAGCCTTAATTATTATTCTTGGGTTAATATTAAGGAATATATATCTAATTAAAACTACCTTCTTTTATAGATGTCTTCCGCTGATGCTTCTGTTCCCCATTCCGCACCTGCTTCCCACTCCAACAATAACATCACTTCGATCCTCTCATTGTGCTCCTGAGTGACATTGGATGGCACTAACTACAATGACTGGATAAGGAATATCAAAATGGCTCTGAGGTTTGAGGAAAGAGAGTATGTCCTTGAAAAAGAGCTTATCGAAGTTGATCCCGAAACCACTACTCCCAAGGAATATGCCTCGTACAAGAAACATTATGATGATGCGACCAAAGTGGCCTGCATCATGGTTGCCACAATGGTTCCTGAATTGCAAAGATTCTACGAAGACTACTGGCCATACGAAATGAACAAGGACCTTGCTGAAAAGTTCCGCAATCGAGCTCGTGTCGAAAAATGTGAAGTAGTCCGAGCCCTCATGACTTGTAGGCTAAAGGACGGAGAGTCTGTCTGCACTCATGTGCAAAGAATGCAAGGTTACGTGGAGAGGCTACAGAAGCTGAATATGCAGATCGACGCGGAGCTGGCCATTGATATGGTCCTTAACTCCTTGTCGAGTTGTTATGATCAGTTTATACTGGCATATCATTTGAACAACACTCAGACCTCATTGGCTGAGCTGCATAACATGCTGCACACTACAGAAGACGGGCTGAAGGGTAAAGGTGTACCTTCTGTGAATACTCCTGTCTTGGCCATTGGACAAAGGAAAGGAAAGAAAATGAAGGGTCCTCCCAAGCAGAATTGGAAGGACAAGGTTCAAGCCGGGTCATCCAGTAATGGCCCAAGACCCAGACCTTCCGACATTCCTCATGTCCCGAACCCCAAAGATGCCGACTGCTTTTATTGCAAAGAGAAGGGCCATTGGAAAAGAAGCTGCCCAAAATACTTGCAAGACATCTAGGATGGCAAAGTGAAGCCATTGTCAGTAGGTATATACACTATCTCTAAAAACTCATCATCTTCTTGTTCTTGGGTCCTTGACACAGGATGTAGTTTTCACATTTGTTCTGATTTGCAGGGCCTAAAGAAAAGTAGGGAGGTGGAGCACGAGAGAATAAACTTGATCATGGGCAATAGGCGATCGTCACCTGTAACCAAGATCGGAGTTTATAGCTTAGTGCTTAGTAGTGATGTTAGTTTAGAACTTTTAAATTGTTGTTATTCGCCAGATATGGCAAGAAACATTATTTCGTTTCATGCATTGTACAAACAAGGTTTTAAGTATTCACTTGATAATTTGAATGGTTCAATTTCGGTTTATAAGAATGGTATCTTTATATTTGAAGCTTTACCTTGTGATGGTGTGTATAAAACTGTAACTTGTGTAGAGAATTTAGGTAATAGTGTATTACAAATTGATTCTTCTAATGGTGTAGAAAAGGCATGCTTGTGGCATTGTCGTCTTGGGCACATTAGCAAGAAACGGATCGCCCAACTCCAAAAGGATGGAGTGTTGGAATAATTCGATCTCAAGTCGGATGATGTATGCGAATCTTGTCTGTTGGGCAAGATGACAAAGTCACCTTTCACAGGGTCTTGTGAAAGAGGTGAAGGTCTGTTGGATATCATACACACAGACGTGTGTGGACCCTTCAGGTCAACCACAAGGGATGCCACTCGGTTCTACGTGACTTTTATTGATGATTATAACATATATAGATATATCTACTTGATCAAGCATAAGTCAGAAACCTTTGAAAAGTTCAAAGAGTTTAAGAATGAAGTTGAGAATCAATTGGGCAGGAAGATAAAGATGCTTAGATCCGACAGAGGCGGTGAGTATCTTAGTATCGAGTTCCTTGACTATCTTAAGGAATGTGGAATCGTTTCACAGTTAACACCTCCTAGAACACCACAGTTGAACGGTGTTGCTAAGAGGCGTAACCGAACCCTATTAGACATGGTTCGTGCCATGATGAGTCGAGCTTCTCTTCCCATCCACTTCTGGAGGTATGCTTTAGAGAGTGCCGCCCACATCCTCAATCTTATCCCTACTAAAAAGGTTGCCAAAACACCTCACGAGATGTGGACAGGCAAAGTTCCCTCATTAGCACATATCAAAGTCTAGGGTTGTGAAGCTTTCGTAAGACGAGAGACTCACAATAAACTCGCAGCTAGAAGTGAGAGGTGTGTTTTCATTGGATACCCGAAACAGCCTTTTGGATACTTGTTCTACAGACCGAGCGAGGACGTGGTCTTTGTAGCACGACGAGGAGTCTTTCGAGAGAGAGAGAGAGCTCATATTCAAATAGGACAGTGGGAGTACTATTGACCTTGAAGAAATTCAGGAGTCATCCAATGTGGAAACCTTTGAAGAAACTAGCACCCAACAAGAGGAAGTAGTTCCTGTTGGTCCGACAGATATTTCATTACCTCTTAGACGCTCAAGTAGAGTTAGCATGCCACCCGAGTTTTATAGTTTCCATGTAACTACGGATGGTGACACGTTTGTCAGTGATAGGACACTGGTAATTTTGGATGAGCCAGCTAGCTACAAGGAAGCAGTGACAGGCCCTGAGGCTGCCAAATGGAAAGAGGCAATGGACAGCGAGATTAAGTCCATGTATGACAACCAAGTTTGGAATTTGGTTAATAATGTACCAGGTCGAAAGACAGTTGGGTGCAAATGGATCTTCAAGAAGAAGACCGACATGGATGGAAAGGTACACACCTTTAAGGCTCGACTGGTTGCAAAGGGCTTTACTCAAACCCCGGGGGTTGACTATGACGAGACCTTCTCACCACTGGCCAAGATTAAGTCCATTAGGATAATGCTAGCCATAGCTGTATTTCATGACTATGAAATTTGGCAGATGGACGTCAAAACCGCTTTCCCTAACGGGAAGTTGGCTGAGGATGTTTACATGAATCTGCCAGAGCGTTTTGTGGACGCGAAGTATCCTGATAAGGTGTGTAAGCTTGAGAAATCAGTCTACGGATTGAAACAAGCTTCTCGCAGCTGGAATCTTTGCTTCCATGAGAAAGTCAAAGAGTTTGGTTTCTCTAGGAGCGAAGATGAGTCCTGCGTATATGTCAAGGCTACTGGGAGTAGAGTTACTTTTCTGGTGCTGTATGTCGATGACATACTGCTCATGGGAAACGACATTCTAACCTTGCAAGATGTTAAGTCTTGGCTTGGGAAGTGTTTCGCCATGAAAGACATTGGAGAAGTAGCCTATATTATCGCGATAAAGATATTGAGAGATAGGAAGAAGAGACTAATAGGACTTAGTCAAAGTACATACTTGGATAAGGTACTAAAGAGGTTTAGTATGGAAAATTCCAAGAAGGGAGAGCTGCCTATCCAGAGCAATGCAAAATTGAGTAAGACTCCAAGCCAGAGTACAGATGAGGAGATAGCTGACATGAGTCGGGTACCTTACACTTCGGTGGTAGGGTCGATCATGTATGCTATGACATGTACTCGCCCTGACGTGTCCTTTTCTTTGAGCATGGTCAGTCGTTTACGGGGAAAACCCTGGTAAAGCTCATTGGATAGTGGTTAAGAACATTCTCAAGTATCTGCAAAGGACGAAGAACATGGTTCTAGTCCTTGGGGGCAGTGATACATTGAGAGTTAGCGGGTACATTGATGCCAGCTTCCAGAGAGATAGAGACAATGGTCGGTCTCAGTCGGGCTGGGTATTTCTTTTAAATGGTGGAGCGGCTACTTGGAAGAGTTCCAAGCAAGAGACGGTGTTTGACTCTACATGCGAATCAGAGTACATAGCAGCAAGTGAAGCGTCAAAGGAAGTGGCTTGGCTGAAGAACTTCATCGGTGACCTTGGAGTAGTCCCGACAATTTAGGAGCCCATGGAACTTTTCTGCGATAATGAAGGAGCGGTTGCTTTGACAAAGGAACCGAGAGATCATGGAAAGTCCAGACATATCGACAGAAAGTACCACTACATCAGGTATAGGGTAGAAGAAGGTCACCTCCTTGTGAAGAGGGTATGATCTGAAGAGAATCCTATAGATCCCTTAACAAAGGCTCTGATTAGGATCAAGCACAATCAGCATGCTAGGAGTATTGGATTGCGAGATGATATTAGTTTTTGTAATTAGATAGTTTTCTGAAACTTGTAACAATGTAAATGTAATTGACTTTTGGTGATTTAATAATAGAGAATTATTGATGAGTATTGTTTACGCTATTTTTCAATTGTTTATCATTGTATTTCATTTTGCATGTTTTACTTCCTGAATAATATGATTATTCAAGTATCCGCAGTCGCTCATACTTTAGGAAGTAAGTATGAATCAAGACTATCATGAATTGGTTTGTAGATTGTCTAAGGAGTTAGACATAGCAACGACATTGGTACAACATTCATGAGTACTCAGAAAATAGAGATTTGAGTATTGGATAAACCCACGCTCAAAGAATTGCTTCATGGATTATATCACGAGCAATTTTGTGACGATAACATCTTATGATCTTAAAGCAGAGATATATGACTTATAATTTGCAAGGCAATTGTTCATTGATAATACGAAAACGCATCGGTAACTCGATGTTATAAAACGTGTTGTTGTGAGCGATTTGACTGGTAAAAGATATGAGCATATGAGTCGAAGCTTATTCGTTCCTTGACCCTGATGGGAAACAGATATCTATAGGCCTCTCGATGACTTTGAAGTTGACTGAAAGTGTTGGCCAACCAGGACTAAATTGACGTGTTCAATTAGAAGTCTTAATGTCATATGAAAATCAGAAATCGGGAAATAGAGTATTGGACTGAGATTGATCTTAATCCATGTCTCAAGTCCGGATAATATCTTGTTGGACGCAGGATCATATGATCACTTATCTATGGACAGAACTGACTGGGTCAGAGTTCGGCAGCGGCTTTTTGGAAGCTACAATTTGCTGATCAATTAGAAGGTGAACTGACAATTATAGTCATAGACTTATCCAAGTGGGAGACTGTTGGATTAGGTGTCTAAGCCATGACTAATAATTTGTATTTATCTAATTGATAGTAGCAAAGTCCATTTGGGTTGTCCTCATGGCAAGAGGTTTGATAGAAAAACCAGGATAGAGAAAAATTGATTTATTATATGATTAATAAATCAATATGAATTAAATAAATAGTTTATTAATATATTATGTTGATGATATATTAATTAGAAATTATATTAATTAATTAGACATTAATCTGGAATTAATTGGAATTAATTTGGTGATTAATTGAATTAGTTAAAGGTGCAGGGACTGAATTGTAATTATTCAAGAGTTGAGTAGTGACAGTTTTGGCAGCTGGTGGTTGGCGAAATTATGGATTAGATAATCCATGAATTTCGAAATTAATATATAGATAAATAGGTTTGAATTAAATGATAAAAGGTATATCTCGATTTGAATTCAAAAGGTTTATTTGTAAGTTTTATCTATAACCACCTGGATCCTATAAATAGGGACCCCTAGATCCCCATTATCTGTGCCAACTTCACTCTGTTCTCTCTCTGGATTTCTGACTTCTTGCTGCTGGGTGTGATTCCATTTGAGGCACGACACTTGTGGTGCTTTAGCTTTCAAGAAATCAACTAAATGTTAGTTTTTCTTTTATAATTCTTTTAGTAATTTTTCGATTGGCCTTAGGGTTTATATTATATGTTCAAATAGTGAAAACATAGATCCAAATTAGGTTGCATGTTAACTTAGGGTTTGAGTTTATTGATTTGCATAAAACCTATCAAACCAAACATGACAATTGTCCCAAACAAAGCAAAAATATGATTCAACATTTCAACTAAACCATGGGTTGCCTCCCGGTAACGCTTCTTTTAGTGAGTATTTAGTTGGAATTATCTAATCTTCATGTTGCCTTCGGGTTCTTTTTTATGTTACTTGGAAGAGTTCTCGGGAATCGATCATGTAACACCCTCGAAATCTGGCCAACTTGGTTCTCGATGTTCAGAATAGAGGCTTGTTAGCTTCTCAAGGCAGTCCCGATGGATGCCCTAGTCCTTTTTTTACAAGATTTGTTTCTCGATGCTTCCCTTCAGATGCTTCGACGAATCGAGAGAACATGTCATCAACATTCGTTTTCTTTTTCGGTTGTCTGGCTGCCTCTGTTTGATGCTCTCTCCTGAAGAACCCTCCTCTCATCAAGTCTGTTAGCAGATGAGGTGCAAATTTGTCTTTTCAGCTCCTATCCTCATCCAAGAGACAGTCTTTCTGAAGATCAGGGCCACTACAATTATCACAACCAGCCTGCATACCATCAATCGTTTGGCTGACCTTCTTCATGTCGCACCTAAAGGATTCAAGCTTGGCATTTAGGGAAGCCAAGTTGACATTGTTTCCTCTGGCAGACTTCTGTCTAAATGATTAGTCTTGCAAGGACTACCACTGGTGAGAGTGATTGGAAAGCTTCTCAATTAAGCCATATCCCTTAGTCGGGGTTTTCTTCCGAATTGGTCCTTGGGAATTGACTAGCTGTCGGGTGGTGACATCGATTCCGTTGTAGAAGGTTTGGGCTACTTGATGATCATTGCGGTCATGCTGTGGTTAGTTCTGCAACATCTCCTTGTACCTATACAGGCATCATACAGAGTTTCATCCTCAAGTTATTGAAAGTTCTGTATTTTTTCCTTCAGCTTGGCGATTTTTAAGGGTGGACTATAATTCATGATGAACTTGTCATTCTGTTGGTCCTAAGTGGTAACACTCCATGGGGGAATTGATTTCAACCAATGCTTAGCAGTGCCTTGCCGTGTAATGGAGAACACCCTAAGCATTACAACATCTTTAGAGATTCCAAGAATGTTAAGATAATTAATCGGCTATATCCAACATTGGTTTGACATGTTGGTTTGCATCCTCATCTTTTTTACCATAGAGAAGGGTTTCTCGTAACAGATGGAGAAAATTCTCTTTAATCTCAAAGTTAGTGGTTTCTGGAATGTTCATGTGGACTAGCCTCGACAAGTTTCCCTCCTTGATGCGGCTACCATATTGTTCAAGAAATAGTTGGGCTATGGGATCTAGTGGCCCTTCTCCTCCATTGTTGATGTTCCTGTGGTTATTATCCCCCATGGTATGCAAAACCCAATTTTTTTCTTAAATATTAATAGTAAAACCTTTATTTAAATCTATAAATATCTTTCATTAAAAATAAATAAGAGTTTATCAGAGTACGGGTGTTAAACCTTTCACAAAACCTTTTAGACTTAATCAATATTAAAACCAAGAAGTAGTTTGCACAATAAAATCTTAAATTCACCTTATACTTTCACAAATAGTTTTCTTGGAAATATCCAACTTTAAATGAAAACTTAATCATAAACGGAAGACTTAGAATAATAAATTACTTAAACGGTCCCTTCATTTATTCTGATATGAGCTCGAAGCAATCATGCCGTGTCCTATCCAAAACATCCTTTAAACCTGAAATGTATGAATTCAATGGGTAAGCGGAAATGCTTAGTGAGAACACAATACTCGCATATTATATCAATCACATACATTCACGTAACACATACATTCATTTACAAACATGTCATACAAGATAACATACCATAACATAACACATCCTAACTTAACTACTTTAACACATACAATTGGTACCAACTACTATACGCATGCCGATTCCCCCGAAGGGCTTGTCTCGAACACTACCTCTGCCTACTGGCCACTTTGCCCCGTGGGTCCTTCATGACCAGCCGACTAAATCACTTTGCCCCATGGGTCCTTCATGATCAGTCGAATTACATACAACATATATTCAAATAATTCATATAACGTAATTTATTAAAAGGACATAAACATACATACACTTCACACTTCACACTTCACAATACACATTACATGTACGGTTAACATAATAAGTGAGTTAGTGTAACTCACCTGATACCATAGTGTTGCTAGCAGCGATCAGAATTCCAACCATCAAAAATTTCACGTATTCCTACAAGTATTTTCAATAAACATTACTTAGATTATAGTACAATTTGCTACTTTTTGTTACTTATATGGATTATACGTTTTGACTTCTTTTTCTTCCCATACATTTAGCCTAAACAAAAAGACCTTAACCCGTTAATTTATTTGCAACATAAACTCTTATTAAGACCATTTACATATTCATTTAAAATTGGTATTTACTTCACGTAGTACTAGTCACTTATTATTAAGTTATTTTTCGTTTACTTTTAGTCTTAAAATATTTTGGCATTACGTCCTTTATGAATTAAGCTCATACTTTTAACATCAACAAATGTCTTTACAAATTTCTCAAAACATGTTAAATATGTCCAAACATCTGATTCGTAAGGCCTTATTGTATTAAGGACTTAATAAGACACTTTTGTGATTTTTCTCAATTAAGCCATTTTAACCCCTTTTCAGTGTTTTGACCATCTCTTCTGAACCATAACTCCAATTGACTTGTGCTATACCTTTCTATAAACTAGGCACCATTTTTAACAACTTCTATCTCTGTGAATTTTTCCTAATTCGGCTTCTATTTTTCGCAAAACGGTCTGCAACATCAGTGACAAAATCTGCTACGAACTTTTAGCATAACTTACAACTTTTAACATCTTTTCTTATCTTAACCCCTACATTCATCTTCCATTAAGTTCTTAATGGCATGACTTCAGATTAGTAGCATTAAGGCACTCATCAAGACTTTTCCAACGGTTAGAACATAAACTAGAACTAATGCTTACAAGTATGAATCTTGTCCACATAAAATCACAACTATAAGCTTGGATTAAAATCACATATACAAGACTCTAGACTTCATCCGACACAAGGTTTTGTTACCTGCAATTCAACCGAAAATGGAGCAACCAAGGGCTGTGACAGGTCGGTTCTCCACCTCCGTCCCGCTGTCTCAGTCTTCCTTCCCGCAGCCGATCCACATAACGACAAAAACCCATTATATTATCGCATTCCTACCCTTGGCTCCCTTCAAAATCTTGAGGTGTCATTCCCGGTTTGTGTGGCTGCGAAAGAAAGAAAAGAGGAAGGAACCGAGCTTGGGACTTACATCGTGAATCACCTTGTGAAGAGGGATCCCTAGCAACTAGTTCCCGCCAGTGCTTCCTTCTCGATCACGCCCCAAATCAGCTTTCTCTTCCTGATTCTTCTTCTCGGCAGCAACCAATCGTGAAGGTGAGGGTGTGTGTGCATAAGACCGAGAGACGGGAGGGTGAAGATCGGTCAAGAAGGAAAAATCCTGAATCCAAGGGCTGAATTGATATCCCGTAATGAAGGTCTCACGGCCCAAAGTTTTTCATGCACGAGATTGCCAAATTGGCATAATTGGTCCCTATACTATGGCTTTGTATTTTTAAAATTCTCATACAACATTTCTTTTCCATTTCAAGTTTGATCTTTTGACAATTTCAACCCCAACTAAAATTTAGATATTTGTTATTAGTATTATTATTATTGTAATAATTATTAAAATTATATATGACAATTAACTTAAACGTCCTTCGCAAATCGGGATTTAGATACACAATTAATTGAATGATTACTAAAATGAAATTGGGGCATTACAACTCTCCCCCACTTACAATAATTTCGTCCTCGAAATTACTGGTCCATTATTCTGCTTATGATTTACTAGGTCATTAACTACTCCCTTACTGGCTCGAGTTTTCTTGCTCGTTTAACTGCTTTACACCCCTTGAAGCTTCAACAAGGTTAATCGCGATTCGTAACTCAAACTTTCTAATTCCTGACTACCCAAGTTACCTGAATTTCCTCTAGCTTACTCTAGACTATCTGACTTACCCCACTTACCCGACAAGGCGTTGCACTTTCTCATAAAATCCTACAGATACATAGGTATCCTAATGTGGGCATGCACTAAACCTACCATTACTCTAAAGGCTTTCAGAGCGCACTGATGATAGTCTAAATCCATATATGAATCTTATTGCCTTGCAAAAGTCTTAGCATCCACATAAAACTGCCACATCCTTGCATCAACTTGTTCTTCATATCATTTCACATACACTAGCATTCACAACCCATATAATCTCTATAGATAAGATTCCACAATTTCTTCCTTCTAATAGTTGTAGGGGGACATTGAAACTTGAGTCATACTATTTCTTTATGAATATCCTGACAGGGAAGGAGGATACTGTCCCAACTACCTTGAATACTGGAACTCATCCATACAGCATGTTCTCGCGCTTTTCGGAGACCCTTCTAATTCTATCCCTTAGTTGAGTTGTACAACAACCTATGCCCTTATCGTTAATGGAATTTCCTAGGGACATGATGTACATCTGGTGTCCTTAACTACAATCTCTTATCTAGCACTTTGGGCCTGGATTCATTATTCATGACATGGATGTCGTCTAACTCCTTTGAATAGGAAACCTCCTTATTCCTACTAGATGACACTAGGGTTAAGTTGCTCCCTATATCTTATCCCTACAACTCTTACAAATTAATTCCTACTAGAAGTTCTACCTGGTGTTGCACTTTCTCCACTTTGATTTGCCCATAGAGGACTTACTTAAAGCTCTTGAGGTTTACCCGCCAAATACATGCTGAGAAGTTCTTATTCAGTCATCTTTTTCCTGTAATGATGTCCTAACCTCAAGTTGAAAAAAAAAATATCTTTTAACATTTCCCAGACTAGGAAATAAGTTTGGTCTTATACATAAAATCAATTTTCAAAATCCGTTATGGTGGTTTTTAAAGCTTAATTGACCATGATGTTTACTTTAAAACGTATTATCCCAAATCATACTTTAGGCTATTCAATTATTAAGCCATTACTAACAAAACATCTAATTCATTATATATCTTATTATATAGCCTTTTCAAAACTTGTTATTACTATTTTATCGTTCTACTATTGAGCTTCAAGTGCTATCCCTACCTTCTCAGCTTAAAGTTGATGCGGGATGTTCGTTTCATATCCCTAAGTCACTTCTGACTCGATATTGGACTATTGAACTTTGGGAAATATAATGTCTTTGATGGTGTTACCATCACTAAGCCTTGTCCCAGGTTACGTGCCTTACTATGTACATCCAACATGCTATCTGTTTCTTATGCCTTGTGTTTTCTTTGACCATTTACTGCACCATCTGTGATGGTTGTCTCTAAAACTTCTTACCTTTGGTATGCCTAGGTGTACTGGTATTAGGGTTTTACCCCTTTCCTTTTTCTTCTGATAACGTCTCCTGGGCCATCCACTACTTCTTTTCAGGTTCCTAGACCCAACTTAGGTCATCATTATCATTAGAGCTCCTTCTTGCTTACATTGTTGCATTCTTGTATGACTCATGCCATTCATTCTAGTCTTCTTCATCATACTAATCCTACTCCAAGGGTTTCACTCCTTCAATTCTTGGACCAAACATATCGACTGTGATTGCATTGACTAACTCTGGCACACCCTTTTGATTTTCCATTCTTTCACCTTGAATTCCTGGGCTATCCACTGCTTCTTTTCAGGTTCCTAGACCCAACTTAGGTCATCATTATCATTAGAGCACCTTCTTGCTTACATTGTTGCATTCTTTTATGACTCATGCCATTCATTCTAGTCTTCTTCATCATACTAATCCTACTCCAAGGGTTTCACTCCTTGAATTCTTGGACCAAACGTATCGACTGTGGTTGCATTGACTAACTCTGGCACACCCTTTTAGTTTGCCATTCTTTAACCTTAGATGATTAGTCCTCTCCACTTAGGTTCAAACCTAATCCTTTAGCTGATAACTCTTAGTCATATCATGATGTTGTTCGCTTGATGATCAATGATGAACTTGAGACCTCATCAGCTATGACCTCGACGGCTAGAGAGTCACCTAGAGCTGCTTCTGGTACTGTTCTCGTTTTCGTAGTATAAATCAAAAAACCTTCCTGAGTCATCCGGTCTTTGTCTTCTATACTACTCTTCCTACACGTATTTGTGTCGGGAATTATAATTGTTCCCACCTTCATACATATGGTTTGCTTGGTCATCCAGGTAGCTCATTCTTCCATGCCTCATCTTTTGGCGACAACCTCTATTTTTTGTAACATAGGTGATCATGTCACCTTTAGACTGCTCATGAAACTTTTCCCCGTATCGACAACTTAGCCTGCTAGTGGATTGTTGAGGGTAGGTAACTCCATGTCCGGCTAACTCTCTCTACATCTAACTATTTTATACTTATTTAATTTCAATATTTACTTACTATTAGTAAGTATTGGAGCATTGAACATGCTAGTAATACATCATATGGTAGGAAATGCCAGTCACTATTTAAACACCATATTGCTTCTAGCATGTTTTACTTCGACACATTACCCCTGGCTTGATTCACGGGAAACCATATGATTCTGCCAAGTCACACTGAGTACCATGTGTCAATAGTGATACGCGCGCCATAACACTGCTTACACACTACACACACATAGTCTTAGCTTCACCACCAGTTCATTCACATGTTTGGGTAGGTATCTACTACATACTTATATACATCACTAATATTCTTAGTTTTCCTAAGAGTATACTTTATAATCTTACAATGTTTCGTGTTATTCACAAATGATGGCAGAATCCATCATGTATGCTTAACTATGCATAGCACCAAACCAGATATGCATTCGAATAGTTGACTCTACCCTAAAGCAACAATTAAACAAGAACATGTATTAAGGCTAAACCAAAAATTCTAAGCCTGTGTGATCCTAATTATGCATAGCTAAGGCATTCATGTTGTAAGTCGCTAACATGGTTCCTAACAGTTCAAGCATAAACATATAAGCTGCTAACATACATCATATTCCAAGCATAGAATTTTATATAACAATTCACATATTTTACACAACTTAACTAACATTTATATTTCATATCATAATCATAATTATCACATACTACTTTAAGTTTTCATCTTACACATAACATGCTATTATATACAACATGTACTCACCCCGGTTGAACTCCGGCTGATTGCTCGTCTCATATCATTTTCTTGTTAACACTTGAGTTTTCAAAAAAATATTTATTTTTTGAAATTTATCCATTGAGCCTTGATTTGAGTTTAGACACACAAGAATGTGTGTCTAAATCCCTCAAAAGATGCTTTGATACCAACTTGTAATATCCAATTTTTTTAATATTAATAGTAAAACCTTTATTTAAATCTATAAAAATATTTCCTTAAAAATTAAATAAGAGTTTATCAGAGTACGTGTGTTAAAACCTTTCACAAAACCTTCTAGACTTGATCAATATTAAAACCAAGAAGTAGTTTGCAAAATAAAATCTTAAATTCACCTTATACTTTCACAAATAGTTTTCTTGGAAATATCCAACTTTAAATGAAAACTTAATCATTACAACATCTTTAGAGTTTCCGTGGGGGAATTGATTTCAACCAATGCTTAGCAGTGGCTTGCAGTGTAAAGGAGAACACCTTAAGCATTACAACATCTTTAGAGATTCCAATAATGTTAATATAATTAATTGGCTATATCCAATACTGGTTTGACATGTTGGTTTGCATCCTCATCTTTTGTTACCATAGAGAAGGGTTTCTCGTAACAGATGGAGAAAATTCTCTTTTATCTTGAAGTTAGTGGTTTCCAGAATGTTCATGTGGACTAGCTCTGACACGTTTCTCTCCTTGATGCGGCTAGCATATTGTTCAAGCAATAGTTGGGCCATGGGATCTAGTGGCCCTTCTCCTCCGTTGTTGATGTTTCTGTTGTTATTATCCCCCATGGTATGTAACACCCAATTTTTTTCTTAAATATTAATGGTAAAACCTTTATTTAAATCTATAAAAATCCTTCATTAAAAATTAAAAAAGAGTTTATCAGAGTACGGGTGTTAAAACGTTTCAAAAAACCTTTTAGACTTAATCAATATTAAAACCAAGAAGTAGTTTGAACAATAAAATCTTAAATTCACCTTACCCTTTCACAAATAGTTTTCTTGGAAATAACCAACTTTAAATGAAAACTTAATCATAAGTAGAAGACTTAGATTAATAAATTACTTAAAGGGTCCCTTCATTTCAATAAACACTTACTTAGATTATAGTACAAATTGCTACTTTTTATTGCATATATGGATTATACATTTTGAATTCTTTTTCTTCCCATACATTAAGCCTATATCAAAAGACCTTATCTACAGTTCGCAGCGCTATAGATCGAGGATCATAAGATCATGTGCCTTTTGCAACTGTAAGCTAAAAGAATGATCAAATGAATACCACAATGCAGATCTGAAGTATCTAGGATGAACAAGGCCCAGTAACAGTAAACTCTCTAATGAAATCACACCCAAGACGAAGTTCTAGCACCCGTTGGAATAGTATAACACTTTGCTTGAAGAATCAACAACGTTTCTACCAAATTTATGAAGAAATCGACCAACTATGGAAGGGGGAAGGAGGTGGACGAATTTTAGGGTTTTCTATGTCCTTAATTCGATTACTATGATGAGTATTTATAATACACATCATCCTTATCTTATCCTCTTTTGGATAAGTACTTTTAAAATTCAAATCGTTGACATTTTCACTTAAGTCCTTTATTCTATTTAACTTCTAATTAATACATGTTTACTTTGATCTATTAATAAACTTAGGACCTTACTATATAAAGTAATTACCAACTTATTATGAACATCGACACAAAACCAACACTTTTGTCCAAATAATGCCAACTAAAACCCAAAAATACATTGATATCGCCCAGAACATGTGTATAAATATGACGATATCATTATAGAATTAAATTTTAAGTTTTATCTAAAACAAAAGATTTACTTAAATATTTTACAAACTTAAATATCACTTCAATGATATAAAGCTACACAACCACCATTCCAAATCATAATTTTTAAATAACATCTATATGGGTAGAGAACCCGAAAATAGAGATGGAGGTTGAACCGTTAGAAGACTTTTTTTACAATGACAAAGATAAGTGTGTTGAGTGATGAGAGTTTAGGTCGTGAGAGTGCAAGTTCAATACAAGAATTTGGATTTTGCTTTTATTTGTTAAGTTATAAGATATTAGATAACAGAATATTTATAAAAATAACCATATGATTATGAATAGTTAAAAGCAATAACCTTCTTTTTGCTATTTTCAAAAAGTACATTCATTTTCGAAATGAGGTTATTTCAAAATCAGGAAGTATCTATATATCTATAATAATAATAACATATTTTTAAATCTCACATTATATATATATATATATATATATATATATATATATATATATATATATATATATATATATATATATATATATATATATATATATATATATAGGGATGGGTTCAATGCAGAACCAAAATATATTGCCTAACTGCAGAACCAACTTCCTGACCGTCTGATCAGATTGTAATCAAAAGGGTACGATGGTCAAAACAAAGTTACATATTCATAACTGAACAACCAAATCAAAATTTTATCCTAAAAAATCGAAGACTCGCTATCAAATGTTACGTGATTACAATAAGCAATTCGATTTCAAAGGTTTAAGCTAACTATGTATTTAGATTCATCAAAAATAACACAGGATAACAGAAAGGGTTAACGAAAAAGAAGAAAGAAATCATTGCGTAATCTGTTGATTGATGAATATATGTTCATTGATGAACATATGTTCACTGATGAACATATGTTCATCAATGAACATATGTTCATTGATGAACATAAATACCCCCTGCAACTAGTGTTTCTAGTTTGTATTGATTCCTCTAATTCTCATCGCAATATCTAAGCATTTGCATCTTCTATAATCTGCACATTAACTAATAATATGAAATATATCATCGAAAATAGCTAATTCAAAATCATATGTTCATACATGAACATATGTTCATACATGAACATATGTTCATATATGAACATTTAAATCAAATCACTATTGACATATCATCGTAAACACTTAATTCAGAAGCATATGTTCATACATGAACATTAACATCAAATCACTGTTGACATATCATCGTAAACACTTAATTCAAAAGGATATGTTCATACATGAACATATGTTCATACCTGAACATTGAAATTAGATCACTGTTGACATATCATTATTAAATGTATTCTGTATAAGGTTATAGGTTCACCTTAATCTTTGAACAAGTTCAACCAAATCAACTAAAACCAACGTGAATAAGTAAAAGACACTATAACCTTATACAAAATATATCCATTATTAAACGTTCACAAATGAACAAGTAACCTTACACTATCACCTTATCAGATTCCTGTCTATGTTAATTGATGATAGTATGTTCATTAATGAACATATGTTCATTAATGAACATAGGATTACGGGGTAAAATCTGAACATTTTAACGTTTCCAGCTGCGGCTACTAGACAGAGGGCAGTGTTGGAACTGTTATTTTCAAGTTCCAGGTATGTATTTTTCATGTAATCCATCATATTTTCAACAAAGTTTTCGACCTGTTTGGTGCTTTTTGCTGATGCTGCAACATGAAGAGCTGTTTCGCCATTTTCAGTGATACTATACCTTACTAACTCTCTCCTTTTATTAAGAGTCTCTTTAGCTGCTTTCCAATCACCCTTAATTAATGCTTCATATAAAAGGATATCAGTTGTGATGTAATCTTTTCTAGGTCCTGTAAAGTAGATCCAATGACAAAGTTAGTACCACCTTGACTTTTAACCTTGAACATCATTTATAGTGCATATGACCAATTTGAATCCTTTAATTTGGTTATGAATTAGGTAACGTATCATATACGAGAACTGAAAATCAATTCCATCTTATTCTTTTGACAAGCAAGTTCTATTAAAATTCATTCCAACTTAAAAGTAGGCTTTTTGTATAACAGTCTAGTGGAATTTCCAAAAGAAATGAAGAACCCTCCAAACAAAGGTGAAATAAAGTAAGCATTATCGCCTGACTCATAGAAATCACGTCCTGATTTTAACCATTAATTGCAAAATTTTCTAATTTAATCGAAGGAGACCAGTGGAAACAGAACTACGAAGGTACGTACAAACACATCTCTCGACTATCGTCGAGCCTCAACATTAGTTCATAGAAATCACGTTCTTTTCGATGTGAAATTGGTGTAAAATAGCATTACATCTAATGAATTGAAGGAGTAAAATGGCTAGCAGAAGTTACCGTTAAGTAGATCTGGACACGGTTTTGAGTGAACTTGTTGTGAAGCGACAGAAATTTTGATTTCCTGTTGCTTATGCTGGCTTAAGGAGTTGTCCTCGTCGATTGAGGCTAATTGCATAGTTGGTTGAGTCATCTACACAAAGGACCATTGATGATCAAAACCCTAACTGCTTGACAACATGCATAGAAAGTCAGAGGATTCTGTGCAACTAGCAATAGCTCAGCGTCGGTGGAAGGAAAGATAGATGTGAGCTTGGCATTTATTGTTGAAGGGATTGAAATCGAGATTAAGATGAGAATGTCCAATCGTACAGGAAGTTGGAGGTGCTTGACGCTAATGGCGATTGTGGTTTTGACCAGAGGAGAAGAAGCGAGATGAAGGAGATGAGAATGATACAAACCCTATTATGCCCTTGCTTGGATAGGATTCCCTGCAGAAGGATTATAATTCTTTTAGTGCACCATTTTTAATTTAGACCATTGATATAATGATCCAAGGGTTATAAATGTGGTTCTGCAGTTAGGTGATTTAATTTGGTTCTGCATTGAACCCATCTATATATATATATATATATATATATATATATATATATATATATATATATATATATATATATATATATATATATATATATATATATATATATATATATATATATATATATATATATATATATATATATTAATTTGCAACAATCCTTTATGAGACAAAATCACTGTTCATTTGAGTTTCTATTTCTAGAATCAAATCTACTAAATAAAGATCATAGTATAATTGTAAAAACATATAATACAAAATGCAAATAAGGTTTTATTTGGAAATATCATTTTTGATTCTTTTTATAGAAAACTTTCATATTTACGTTTTCCATACCTCAAATAATTTCGAATTAATTGTTTTCACTCTGTTTATTATAAAGTTATATTTATAGTATTTTGTAAGTTGCAATTCCGGTCCCTTATTATATTTTAAAGTTACAATTTTCGTTCCTTACATAATTTGTTTTTTGTCGAGCTGCGTTTTCCAAAATACAGGGCTTCCGTAGCATCGCGCGGACAGTCAAAACCCTAGTTAATTTAAAATTCTCATATCCTTTCGTGTATTTCAATGACTTTTGAAATACTTTTTATTAATGATTAGTGATTTCTTTTACAACAAACATGTATATTTAGTTTATTAATTTAAATATGTAAATTAATTTAATATGTTGTCATATTGAATGTTTTAAATGTAAAATCTAAATAAACATGTCAAATTAACTAGAAAATATCCAAAAACTACTTTTTATAATAATTGAATTTTATAAAATAAACGGTCTTTTAAATTAATTAGCAATAATAATAGTTAAAAGTATTATATATATATATATATATATATATATATATATATATATATATATATATATATATATATATATATATATATATATATATATATATATATATATATATATATATATATATATATATATATATATATATATATATATATATATATATATATATATATATATAATGGTTGATATACTAAATAGTTATCATGATCGAAATTAAAAAAAATAAATTAAAATAAGTAATTTCTATATTAATTAACCATAATGTTAAAAATAGCATTAATTTTATTCACTCAAAAGCAGCAAGTATATTTAATTTAATGATACGATTCTAAAGGATGTTATATTATAATATGATTAAAAAAAACTTATGATTTTATATAGCAACTTAGTGTAACAACTATTAGTTTATAAGTAATGTCAATAACATAACTATTTTCAACATATATTTGTCTAAATTGTAACTATATAATCAGGAAAGGCGCTTATATTTGTCTAGTATAATACGTATTGCGCTCTCATTTTCACCAAGAACTTGTAAAAAAGTTATCTATGATTCCCCTTCCACCGAAATATTTATTATTTGTAACGTCCAAACTTCGTAATAAATTTTTTGTTTTAAAAACAAATTAATTACAATAAAATACTGCCACATAAAACCCTTCAAATTAAAACTTAGTATTTAAACATATTTACCAAAAACATTACAAACATTATCCGGCGGAAGACTTAATCATTGAAATCCTCAGATGCGGTACAGTCGCGCTGTGCTCCAAGCTCAAACCAGCAGTTACCTGAAAAACAGTTAGGGTAAAAGGGTAAGCACAAAGCTTAGTGAGTTCCCGAAAAATACTACACGATCCATCACATAAAATCATTGTTTAACAAATCATCGCGTGACTCTCGGGCTTACCCTGATTCGTCCTGGCTCTCGGGCTTGCCCCGATCCGTAGGTAATCATCATCATCGACTTTCGCCGACAAACATTGTCATCGGCTTTCGCCGGCAATCATCGTCATCGGCTTTCGCCGACAAACATCATCATCGGCTTTCGCCGGCAATCATCGTTATCGGTTTTCGCCGGCAAACATCGTCATCGTCTCTCAAGCCGGCACTGTCGGCCCATAGTCCGACAGTCATCGACTTTCGTCGGCAAACATGTAAAGCACAAATAATCGCATTATTACACAAAGTAATAAAGACTCTCTACGCATGTAACATCACCCATAGTATAGTGAGAGGACTCACCTAATTCGCAACCTTAAGCTAGACAGCACTCCACGCAAGTGCCCTCAGATCTCGACAATACGCACTTCCTAACAAGGACAAACCCCACTTAGAACTTCCTAAATCCCGAACAGGATAAAACTATAAGACCGGCATCCAAAACCCTCAAGTTTGACCGAAAGTCAAATTGGTCAAAAAGTCAACGGCCAACGGTCAAAGTCAACAAAGTCAACCAGACAGATTAGCATCGCTAATCCTCTAGGATTAGCACCGCTAATCACTCTGTTCAGCCCACAACTCCATTAAGTGCTTAATCCGTTAAGTCAGAAGCCACAACTTCCAGGGGTTGTCACAAACAGTCTCTTAACTTATAAAAACGTGAATTCTATCAAGCTCATGGTGACAAATCTAGATCCAAATGAAGATTAACACGCATGAACTTCATCCAAAACCACATTAAGACTAGGCTAAAGTTTTTCTCAAATATTCAGAAGCTAAAAGAAGAAGAACTCATCCCTTAGTTCCTAAATCTCACCTCAATCTAAGAAATTGACCCATTATCGTCTTAAGAAGTTCTTAAAAGCATCATAACTCCAATTTTCACACAAGAAACTCAATGAGACAGAGATTGAACACTTACAATGGTCCAGAGCAATAAGCAATAAGATCTCCTTGCTCACACATTCTTTCTTAGCACCTTTGCTTCATTCTTCTCTTCCCAAGACCTTCATAACTTCAAGGAATGAGGCAAGAACATCCATGGAGGCTAGATAGGGTTTCTTAGGGTTTTCTCAAGGTTGTGACTAAAGAGATACGGACTCCAAATAAGTCTTAACCTCAAAAATGACTCAGATGCACAAAAATATAGAATTTTCCCGCTCAGAGGCAGTTAGCGGCGCTAACATGAAAGTTTGCGTCGCTAACTTCGCATATGTCCAAGACCTGCATCTTTTCCAGACAGGCTCACAATTGATACGCGATTCTTTCAGATTAACGTCGCTAATCATAGGATTAGCGGCGCTAATCCTCTTTTTCCCATTTTCTCATTTTTGTTTTCTAATTAAATGTTATCACCACCATACCTGGTTCCGGGCTTTACACTTTGACTCTTTAAAACTCGAAACTTGACTTCTCGAGATTAGGGCCTTACATTATTCTTGAGTTTTCAACTAATGAATCATTTAATACCCTTGTATTGGAATCTACTTCAACTTTGGTAAGTCTATTACCTTTTTGTTAAAGTTCAATAAGGACGAAGCATTTCAGAGTCTGAAATGCCTTGCTCCGGATATGCTCTTCTGATTTTGGACACATTCTTATTGTACTTGCTTAAGAATATGTATTAAGTTATTATTATCAATCTAGGTGTTTTTAGCATTATCTCAATATAAACGTTTAAGTAAGGGTGTTATAGTGATATTTATAGCATTTCAGACATCACGTAGGTGATATTCTTTGTATTTTAGAGATGTTCTTCGTATTTTAGATTACTTACTATGAGTGTCGAATTTATATAACTCATTTTTTGTTTTACCTAAGTGGGGGAGAACCAATCAATTATGGTGAAGCAAGAAGTATTGGTGGTCAACGACAACATGGAAGGTATCAAGTTTCATATATTGGTGTTTAGGATTATAAAGGGGGGGTAGCTGGGATGCTTACCTCTGATTGGTTGTGTTTGCCTTCAATGGCAGTCATCAGCTAGAGCATCGGTATGCCGATTTATGAGTTTTTGGATGCGAGAAGGTGTGGGAACGCTATCTGTTGGGTTGAGAATAAACCATTTCAAATCTAAGAATTGTTTGAGGGATTGCGGGGTTTTGACCGAGAGGTGTTAGAGTTGAATTTCAAGTACGAAATTCTTATAAGTGGGGGAGAGTTGTAACGCCTAGTTTTTCAGTAGGTTCGTAAATTTGAAATTATTACTTTTAGTAAATAATATAAATAATAAATATATATTAAATAAATAACAATAACCATAATAAAAATCTAAATATTAAATCATATGAATTTTGTGGGCTGTCGAGGATGAAACTTATTATGTGGATATTTTTTATGTTTGGGGTAAAAAAATATGTCACCAATCTTGAGGGACTAATCTTGTCATGTTGTAGAAGTGCATGTTTACCCTTTGACGGTTCACGTGATCGACTGAGATGAATGGGAGGGTAAGATCAGACTTCTTGGAGCTGGGATAAGGCTACATGGTTTATATTAGCTAGGAATTAGGATCAAAACTCATTCAACCCTTATTCCTAGCTTAAATCAAAGACTCCCTTTTTCCTTCCTTTATGATTTTATGGACTGCCAATGAAGAAAGCGATATTGAGAGAGAAGAGGCAAGCCAAGATAAAGGAGGGAAGCAAGGAGATCGAGATATCTAGGGTTGTTGTAGCTTTGTAAGGTGCATCAAAGTACGTAATTGTTCTTCCTTTCTCCTTTCTTCTCAATTGTAGGCACCACCACCACACCTCCATCATGGGGATGTGTAAAGACTTGGTTGTCTTAAGGTGTTATTTGTGTTTTTATGATTTTTGGGCGTTTTTGAAGTCTATTCAGACCCTAAAGGGTCTTAAGGGGTTTAGGGTTGAAAACCCTAACCCTAGTGTATTGTTTGGATTTTTGGAAATGTCGCTGCTTTTATGCTAGATTAGAAACTTCATATAAAATCGTGGGTATGTCTATTTTGGTCAAGTCTTATGTCACTGAAATGGTCTATGTGTCTAGTTTCTTCGCTCAAAAGGGTTTGAGTTGTTTCAAACCCTAGGTCATGTGAAATTGGCAAATTTCACTAACTGGTCCAGAATTCTGACATATTAAGTCCTCTATCTTTGGAAAGTGACTAAAATTTGCATAAAACTCAATTAGGGTTAAGGTAAGTAGCCCTAGTTCAGGTTGGGTGTATTTTATCGACACCATATTTCAGAACCCGGTTTTTAGACCATTTGGAGCTTGGACTGATTCTTTGGGGTCTAATCTAGCTCATTTCCTAAACTGTTGAGTCCACTTGTGGAATTCACTTAGAATTATTGGTGAATGTAATTAGCATGAGGTCAGGGCTTTTATTCTTCTATTAGGATCTAATTTATGCCCCATTTTTTATAGAATTTATAAAAGACCCTTAGTAGGTTGAAAGTGGCAAGCTTTGCAACCTGGTCCGAGTTTAGACAGATTTGATACCCGAATTTGGTTAATTCATAGAAAATAGAAGAGAAATGGTTAGAGTGAGTGCCTTACATCCTTGGAATCCTAAAATGATGGAATAAGTGACTATGTAAAAATATCCTAGTTTGGTTGGGTTTACGATGGGATAAAGGGGTTATAATCAGATTCCTTGTTTGGAGTTAAAAGCTAAAATTAGACTTAATAACAAAAAGTAATACTACAAGTATCTATATATAGTAAGGTTAGATAGTATGGTTTGTAGTAACTTGTCATACCATATAGGAGTATAAAGTTGTTGTGTGGATTCTTCATTTGCTGTATTGAGGTGAGTTGATCACTACACTGTATTGAAGTTCTTCTTCCTTTACTGTGACTCGTGCGTGTTGTTAGGATGTGCGTGGGTAGTACTAGGGCATGGGAAGTTCTAGGGGTGTGTGAGTGTGGGGAGTGGGTATAGAAAAAACCATGATTGAGTTGGGTGCCATGATCATGTTGTGCGTTGTAGTTGTACTGTGTACCATGATTGAGCTGGGTGCCATGATCATGTTGTGCGCTATAGTTGTATTGTGTACCATGATTGAGCTGGTGGCATGATAATTATGTGCGTTGTAGTTATGTTGTGTACCATGATTGAGCTGGGTGTCATGATCAAGATGTGAGTTGTAGTTTTGTTATGTACCATGATTGAGTTGGGTGCCATGATCATGCTGTGTGTTGTAGTTGTGATATGTACCATGATTGAGCTGGGTGCCATGATCATGATGTATGCTATAGTTGTGTTGTGTGCTATCAGGATTTGGGACGTTACAAGACGACATTTCCGGTATGAAACCATCTATATTTATTCTGTCCTTATTTATGATTGAATGAGCATACCTTTAGTTATTGTTGCAGTAGTTTACTTGGTAGGAAAATCGCCTCTTAGGGAGCTCGCCTTTGACTAGGATCTAGACGCCGTTTATGAATCCAAGACAAACTTGTAGGGGTAAGACATGGGGGACAAAGTAGCTAGAACCATAAGGAATTTTGTGACATGTGTTAGGGATCTACAGAGTAAGGTTTTAAATATATCTCGTTCTTTTCGGTTGGACGAGATAGATATAGTAGAAAGTAGGGGGAGCCAGCCAGTGACGAGACAGACTACGATAGACGGGAAAGGAGGATCCACATTCCAAGTGGGGGAGAACTGTTACCTTAAGAGAAGGAAACAGATAGTGGTATGAACTTTGACCAGTGTTGGGAAGAACACAAAGATATTCATAGAACGGGAGTAGCAAGTCTTGGGTTGCATCCGCAGGATTTGAGAAGAGAGATGGCACGAGATCGGTTAAGGTAATCACGGTTCAGGGATTCTGGGTGTGTGCCCGAAGGAAATTGGAACGACTTTGAACGGAGCCTTAGGGCAGATGTGTTTAGGCATGGAATAGGTAGCGTATCTTCGTATGTGGTGTAAGGAACCAAGGAGGGAGGAAACATATCGACATGGGTAGTCAGAACTTATGGATGTGGTGCAAATCGGGGAAATTAGGACGGTACGGCTAAAATGTTCGACCAGTTTCGGGCAAGAAGAAGTTTTTCGTATGGAGATGAGCGTGGGAACGCATGGGTTTTAATCATCAAACGACTCGGGATGTTGCAAAGTTAGATGCATGGTAAGCCGACCACTTCGTCTTGTTGCAGGCAGACTCATTTTTGGGAGGAATGGGCCGATGTCTTGTTGGGACAGAGCAGTGTTGGGTTCCTGTTTGGATAGGATTGCATCCGATCTGTTGGGGTGACTTACTCGGGTGAGACAGTGTCGGGTTAGGACTATGCTGAGCTTGAGTGGGTCATTGTTGGGCCTAGTTGGATAATGTCGGGTCAGGACGCAGGGTTAGCTCTAGGTGAGTAATAGGTTAGGTGTGAGCTGGACTCTTGCTTCCAGATTGGTGCCGGATATCGGGAGCACATCGATGGTTGGGAAGAAATTTCACTGCAAAGGTGAGAGTGTGGTCATAAATCGAAAGGATGGTTTCGAAGTTATTACGTGGGAAGTGAAGACACGTCACAAAACGATGGCCATGTAAGACCAGCGAGTGACAAAGGGTGTCAATGGTAGGCTCAAAAGGAAGGATCAGGAGGGATTCGCGAGTTCAGATTTTGTGGATGAAATCTGGTTGAGTGGGGGAGAGTTATAAGACTCGGTTCCCGAAATAGCTAGCTTGGAGAGTGTTTGAGGAAAACCGCCATTATTGCCGCTAACTAGAGGAGTTAGCGTCGCTAATAATGGTGACTAAATCAGTATGCGGGAAGACTGTAGTTACCGATCCTAACTGCTATAGTTAGCATCACTAACTGCCATTATTGCAAAACCAAAGGAACGTCATTTCTTCAGCCTCCATTCCTCCCAACCCCTTTGTGCACAAACCTTAAACCGTTGGTGGTAATTCTTGGCATTGAGAACCCTTGAGAATATTTCTTAGAGAATAAGGGATAGAAGAGTGAAGCAAGAGGAATATTCTTCAGCCTTAGAACCAACCTGAGCTTTGTTTTCTGGACCTTTGTAAGTCTCTATGCTTTGATCTATTCATGTAATGAGTTGATCTCGTAGTTTTTTAGAGAACATTGTTGTTATTGGCTGTTGTGGAGTTGATCTTGGAGTTGGGGACACTCCAACCCTCTTAGTCCTCTGAAAATGTCCACCTTAAGCCCTTGGACCAGAAAGTTGAAGTGGCTCTAAGTTTTGTAAGCCTTGGATGATGAATATAATTTCCTTTTTGACTTAGGTATGAGATTTGACATGCATTGTACATGCATGTCTAAAAAGTTCCCATTTTTATAAGGTTTAAGACCATTTAGAGGTATTCTGGAAGTGTTAGGCCTTTGTCTTAACAGATTAAGAGCTTAATAAGGATGTTGAGAAGTTAGTGGTTAGCGCCGCTAACATAGGGAGTTAGTGACGGTAAGTAGTACTAGAACCCATTCTAATTAAGGCTTAGCGAAGCTATCAGAAGGTGATAGTGGTCATAAGTGTTGACTTTGACCTAGATTGTTGACCGTTGACTTTGATCAGTTGACTTTTGGCCAACTTGTGTAAATTAAGGATCTGACTGTATGGACCGGTTGTGGACCATTCGGGTTGCTGATATACGCCTTATAATAAGTGAGGGATTTGTGTTTCTTAGCGACTGAAGATACTGGTGCGTGTGTGTTGCGACAGCGGATTGAGGTGAGTCTTCTCACTATACTATGTGTGACGTTGCATGCGTTGGTTGCCTAAGACCCGTTAGGTTAGGACTATATGTTTAGACTAGTATAGTTTTGTTTGCTGATTGCTTAGTGTTGGGGCAGAAATGCTCAGCCCCGTGGCGACGTAGGCATGTGCCAAGTCGCAATCGAATGCCGTAGGCGCTCGTGGAGTTGCTGCAGGCACTAGAGGGCTGAATGCACTATATGGTGCGGGTATGCGCCTCTTCTATCGCCAATTGGTTTTAGTTGAGTTGGGTAGCGCCTAGATCCAACAAGTGGTATCAGAGCTATGGTCGCGGGTTCGATTCTCTTAGGGAGCAATTTTTGAGGAGGGGATTGTTGGGGCAGAAATGCTCAGCCCCGCGGCGACGTAGGCATGTGTCAAGTCGCAGTCGAATGCCGTAGGCGCTCGTGGAGTTGCTGCAGGCACTAGAGGGCTGAATGCACTATATGGTGCGGGTATGCGCCTCTTCTATCGCCAATTGGTTTTAGTTGAGTTGGGTAGCGCCTAGATCCAACACTTAGTCGTACGATTTATTCTCACGAATGTCTCAGGTGTTGAGGGTTCGTCGTTAATCCTCAGGTCTCACAAATGTCTCAGGTGTTGACGGTTCGGGGTTCACCGAGAATCTTTAGGTCTTGACTGATCGGGGTTATCTCGAGAGTCCTCAGATGTTATCGAATCGAGGTTAGCTCGTGAATCCTCAGGTGTTGATAGATTGGGGTTAGCCCGAGAGTCCTCAGGTGTTGGTAGATTGGAGCTAGTCTGAGAGCCAATATGTGGTTATGGTTATGTGATGGAACATGTGGTATCTTGGAGAACTAACTAAGCTTTGTGTTTACTCTTTTACCTTAAATGTTTCAGGTACACCCTCTGATGGGGCTGTGGTGCAGCGTGACTGTACGACATCTAAAGTATTTTATCTAAAAACTGCCACTAGGATGAAATGTATTATACTCGCTACAAAGGTTTTGGAACATAAGACTATGAGGTATGAGAACAACCCCAAGACAACCAAAACCACCTCCACGTCATCAGCAGGACACACCCAAGTAAATGCCCGACAGTCCTAGGTCTCCTTTTTTAATCTCCACATCACATTTATTGGCAATTGAAAAAAATTGTGTTTTTTTGTTGGCCAAGAAAGAGTTCTTTGGCGTTCCAAGGCATTCTTAGAGAGACAACTGAAGGATATCACCATGAGGGACGCACCTAGGGGGCGGTGTTCACCCGCATTTCCGGTGCTGACTAGGTGGGACGCATCCTGCGTCCAAAGGCATTACCCCATAGTCTAATGTTTCTCTAAGACAACGAATGAATATTTTATGGTTTAGGAAATGGTTTTCGTTAATATACTCTGATCTTAAAAATGAAAATTAATTCAGAATTTGAAACGTAAATATCACCAAGGTATACATAAGTAAACTCACCCACAACCCCCATGAGTGAGTATCATGTGCATGGTTAGTTTAAAACAACGTTTGAAAATTCTTTGGACACACTCATAGTTTAAATACATTATTGAAATCCATTTTAAACATGAATGTAACATAATATCATATAAGTCTGCCGGCATAGTATATAATGCACACATACCACTTAAATTAACGCACATATTTTTATGGATGTTTGCTCAGGAAATACTATATACTTACTTCATGGTTCTTATACAAAGACAAGACCCGGAAACCTTCTAACTCTTTGAAAGTCTAATATCACATATTAAATGTACTGGTTACCATCGAAATTAGGCATTAAATTATCAATTTTGTGCGTCACTAAACTTTGTTTAAGTTGTAAAATTGCACTAAATTTACTATTTTTCATTTAAATTGGTCAATGAACCGACTATCATCAGTCATAATGACTACTTTGAATAAAAAATGACAAGTTTAATGACCTCTTACAACTTAAAAAAACTTAATGACTAAATTAGCATAAACTCAGTAGTTTAGTGCCCAATTTCAACCTTAACCTATTTTTATCTTTGATTGTCATATTTTAGACTTTTTATTTATATATTGCAGAATACATCAATCGTCAATGATCATTTTTTTTAATGTATGTTATTACATCGGTGTATCTGATTAAAATAAATATAAACAGATAATAAGCAGAGATTTTTAATCAAAGTTTAATAAAAATGTGAGGAAGTTGAAAAGTGAATGATCTTATGTATGTTTTCTACGGCATTCATGATTATGAATCATATATTCATATATGCTAATTTTGGAAGTGTGATCGATAAATATCAGACTTCCTAGACTTCCGCATATTTATGCAATTCTAATTTTTAAGGTTCAACAAACTAATTTCTTATATATTAGCAAAAAAATTTATTTCAAGGTTTGCGAATCATATATAAATGAGAAGTAAAGTATGTTAGGAAAATATATACCGAAAATGCCAAAGAACAAGAAAAACGATATTAGATGCTGAGGTCTGTGTTTGACACAGTTTCTTTAAAACAAATTCGTCTGGTATGGGTGTTTGTTTCCCAGGATACAACAGCAGGAAGCAATTCTTCTAGATTGCCCGAACCGTCACTAGACCCGGATTATACCTTGGTTGTAACAGAAGCGAAGTGCACGCAGAAGTTGAGAAGAAGAGAGCATCGTTTCATCAGTGTTTTCCATCAGTTGCACGAGTGCTGTTTATATAGCACAAAACGTAACCGACGAATTAATCACAAAAACGTTAATACCCAAATCAAAACCGAAATTAGTTTTAATTGTATTAAATTTCCAGTTACGAACCGTTATGAAAAGGAAAGGAAAATTATTTTCAAAAAAGGTCCTTGAACTTTTCTGGTCGACCGGTGGTGCATTCGTACCCGCGCTCGCACACAAGTTCAATGAACCCAACCCAATCTGGTTCGCATTTGCACCCCCCCCCCCCCCTTGCGTGCGCAAGAGAGAGCCTTTGTGCTTTAATTCTTACAAAGCATGAATGCCTTTTGACTTATAAACCCACTTCCTTTTCATTACCCCACCAATGTGGGATGAGTTAAAACCCATTAACTCATTTTCCAACTTCTTCCAACTATCTCACTTTGGGATACAATTTCTCATTCATCTTAAATTGTTTTATGGAAAAAAATAGGGAAAACCCATTTTATGAAATTAATTAAAACTAATTTTCCAACAATCCCCCACATGAATGAAAATTGATCGTACATTCTCATGTTAATCAAGATAAAATCCAACAGTTGAGTCATGTATAGGATAGGTAGGTGTGACCCTTTGAACCTTCCCTTAAGAAACATATTTATTTTACTAGCTGACCAGTATACTCGATGTCATTGAACTGTTCTGCCATTTGTGTAAATAATCAATATGTGTCTCACATGATTCGCCCTGACCTAGTTAGGTTCTCATTGATGTGTCGGTTATGGTCATGGACACTTGTCTGGTTCTGTAAGAGCTCTTAGGAATGTGCCCACACATTTCCCTTTGAAGCGACCCCACTTCTCTCTTACATAGGTGATTCCATCATAATCATTAAAAGCTAATGTGTGATGATCTCCAATCTATCATCTACAAGTATAAGCTTAACCTGTATCACTGTATGTTTTAGGAATGGGTGAGGGTTGCCCCCCACAGTGATTCACAATTGTTAAATGCAATTAGGTTGTCCCATTGAACCTAGATCTTGGGATCTCCAATCAACTAGGTTGGGATTTCCTTTGCAATAACTTGTTCATGCATGGGTTTTAGTCTCATTCCTCTCGAGGTTCTCGCAACTGACTCCGTGTTTAACCCTTTGGTTAACGGATCTGCAATGTTATCCTTAGACCTTATGTAGTCGATAGATATAATGCGGGTAGAGAGTAGTTTTCTAATGGTACTGTGTCTTCGACGAATATGTCTAGACTTACCATTGTACATAGCACTTTCTGCTCGTCCAATATCCGATTGGCTATCGCAGTGGATAGATATTGTGGAAACTGGTTTAGGCCATCCCGATATGTCCTCCATGAATTGATGTAGCCACTCAGCTTCTTCCCCACTTTTTTCAAGTGCTATAAACTCATATTCCATGGTGGATCTAGTTATAACTGTTTCTTTTGACTATTTCCATGATATAGCTCCTCCTCCAAGTGTGAACAAGAAACCACTGGTTGACTTGGAATCATTTACGTCAGATATCCAATTTGCATCACTATACCCTTCTATCACCTCAGGATATCGCGTGTAGTGCAATCCATAAGTGTGAGTATACCTTAAGTATCGTAATACTCTTGGAATACTCTTCCAATGTTCAGCAATTGGATTACTAGTATATCTGCTTATTCTGCTTATTGCAAAGGCTAAGTCAGGTCTAGTACAACTCATGAGGTACATCAGACTACCAATAATTCTTGCATATTCCACTTGTGCAACTCCTTCACCTCGGTTTTTTCTTAGGTGATGACTTGTATCAACTGGTGTCCTTGCTATATTAGAGTCACCGGAGTTGAACTTGTCAAGGATTTTGTCCACATAATGAGTTTGGCTTAATGTAAGTCCACGGTCAATCCTTGTGATCTTCACACCCAGGATGACGTCGACAAACCCATATCTTTCATGTCAAACCTTGCCTTTAACATGTTTTTAGTTGACTGAATCATTTTATCATTGCTACCAACTATAAGCATGTCGTCAACATAAAGACACAAGATAACATACCCATCATTTGTGTTTTTAACATAAACACACTTGTCACATTCGTTAATCTTGTATCCACATTTCATTATCACATGGTCAAACTTCTGATGCCATTGTTTTGGGGCTTGTTTCAACCCGTATAATGACTTTACGAGTTTGCAGACCTTGGACTCTTGTCCTGGGCAACATACCCTTCTGGTTGTTCCATGTAGATTTCCTCTTCTATATCTCCGTTTAGAAAAGCTGTTTTGACATCCATCTGATGGACTTCAAGGTTCCTAATTGAGGCAATGGCAAGTACTAGTCTGATGTACGTTATACGTGTCACTAGAGAGTACGTATCAAAGTAATCTAGGCCATTTTTCTGTCTATAGGCCTTTATTACTAGCCTCGCCTTGTACTTGACAATGGAACTGTCAGCTTTCATTTTCCTCTTGAAATTCCATTTATAACCTAGTGGTTTGCATCCAGGAGGTAAATCTACTAGCTCTCATGTATGGTTTTGCAAGATGGAATCCATTTCGCTTTTAATTGCCTTTTTCCATTGAGGTCCTTCAGAAGAAGTGACTGCTTCACCAAATGTTTGAGGTTCTTTCTCAACCATATAAGAATAGAAATCATCGCCAAAGGATTTCTCTACTCGTGCTCTTTTGCTTCGTCGAGGCTCTATGTCCTCTTCACTTGCTTCTTCATGCGAAGATGCATCGTGTGCATTCAGTTTCGAAGCACTTGTCTCAACTTTATCAAGACACGGAAACACGGTTTCAAAGAACGACGCGTTTCTTGATTCCATTATTGTACCCTTGTGAATATCGGGTATTTTAGAATCATGTACTAGAAACCGATAAGCACTACTGTTTTGTGCATACCCAATAAATATTCAATCAACAGTCTTGGGTCCAATCTTTACAACCTTAGGGGTAGGTATGACAACCTTTGCGAGACACCCCCGCACTCGAAGGTATTTGTAAGATAGTTTTCTACCTGACCATAACTCGTATGGTTGACAACGCCTAGTGATATCAAGTATTTTAGGTGTTGTTAAGCCCTGTTCTTGATGAAATTATATCAGATATGTCTGGGTATTCTCACTTTTCGTGCCAGGACTTGTTTGGAAGAAAAGAATGGAAACAGAGACTAAAAGCATGCAAAAGGAAAAAGTTTGGAAAAGAATGAAAATCAAGGAAATACGTACGCGCGCCGCGGATCTATGAAACGCGCGACGCGGGCTTAAGGCGGTGTAACACATTCAAATGCCGAAGAAACGGGAAAAGATTAGTACGCGCGCCGCGGATTCTTCATCTGCGCGGCGCGGGTGTGAGAAATTTGCAAATATAAATAGAGGCAATTCCAGCCGAAAACCCTAGCAAATACCGGGTGTAAAATCGACCTTGAAGCTCTTTGACTCCAAGATTTCATTCCAGCAACTTCTCAAGTGGTATTTTCATGTTTTGGATTTTATTTTCATTTAGTTAGACATTTGTAAGCTTTAGTTTGTATCGTTGGGAGTGACAACCATTGATATCAAGCTTAGGTTTCTGTTTTAGTATTATTTGGATACTGTTTTGATGTTTGGATTCGAGTTTGATGAATGAGAATCATTTGGTTATGAGTATTATTGGTATTTCGGTGTTTTGGATGTTTGTTTATGTTTTGATTGTTTGAATTGTGTTTGGATATTGTTTTAGCCTTGTTTGGAACTGCTTTCTTTTGCTGAAATCAGTAGTCAATTAGGTTAGTTTTGGGCATTGAACTTTAGCTAGTAGCTGTTCAGTCAGAACCATAGTTATTAGTTAGGTTATGCCTTGTTTGGTTTGGATGCCTTTGTTTGCTTCTGATTCAGAGATGCACTTCTGATTTCGGAAAGTGACTAGGTTAGTTTGAGTTGAGTTTAGCTTATGCTTGGCATGACTTTGTTGGTGATTGCTTTTTGATAGTGAGCACTTAGAAACTAGATCCTCCGACTGTAGCGTGACACTACTAGTTGGTAATCTGTCATTTAGTCTAACCACGAAGCTCCCGCGGATCGACCCTGACTACCACTGTACTAGTGTGTGTTAGGTTTTCTTTATTTTTGACCACACGACGACCTAGGAGTGTCAAATTTTGGCGCCGTTGCCGGGGAGCTGTGAGCTTAGATTAAGTGATTAGTAGGAACTTGTTTCTTGTTTTTGAAAATTTCATTTGGTTAGTTTTGTTTTTGATTTTTGTGGGCGTGTTGCGCTAGTGCATGCGTACCCGCAGGGGTGAGCAATTATCCCCATTGCAGTTTGATCCTGAGATTGAGCGTACTGCGCGAAAAGTCTGTGCTCGTAGGCGTTTAAATATCTTGAATTTTAGTCAGGTTAGTAGTAGTCCAGTAAGTGTTGCCCAGGAACCATCAGGTGAGGCAACGGGGATGTTTTCTATTCCCCCTCTGTCAGAGTTTCAGTTCGGGAGCTCGAGTGCTTCTGGTGGTGCAGTTTCAGCCCCTGCACCTATACCATCATGCACTCCGCCATCTGTCCCACCATTTACACCCGCTTCACAACCACAATCTACCAACACGTTTACCTCTGCAATGTCTTGGGGAGAGCCGACCCGCGATGGCACCCCAGTCCCTAGACAGTAGACACCAACCTCTCAACCATTTTCTCAACCACAACACGTTATTTTTAAACCTCAACCCACATTCCAACCTACACAACCGATACACTATCAACAACCTCCTCAACCACAATACCATTATCCAGAGACAGAGGAAGGATATGATGAGGAAGACGAGGGATGAGTGCCACCAGCACCACAACCACATTGGAACCGAGGTCGGGGACCTCCCAGGAGAGCACCACAGTATCAACCACCAGGTCAGCGGGAATATAACGATCATCTTTACGGTAATCCTGCTCAACCCTCAGATTTTGCACAACCGAGAAGGCAATCGGTTGCATCACATTTCCAACCACGGGAATATGATGATTCATCGCCAATTTATATTCCTGATAACATTGATTCGCAAGTAGAAATAAGACCTCAGGTGTTAGGAATATTGCCAGCGTTTAGAGGGTATAAGCAAGACGATCCTTATAATCATCTATATGAATTCTTAGCGATTGCCAATGCTAATAACCCTAGGAACACCAATAGGAACATTTTCAGGCTTAGACTGTTTCCATTCACTCTTAAGGATAAGGCCAAATACTGGTTCACATCTTTACCCTCGAACAGCATTACCACATGGGATCAGCTCAAGGCAAGGTTCCTACAGGAATTTTATCCAGCAAGCATGGTTGTAGAAGTCGCTAGGCGGTAGGTGGGCGGTCGACTGGGGCCTAGGACTAGTCGGTCTAGGCGAGGACTAGACGGCGCCTAGGCGCAAGAGTATAAATTATAACAAAATTTATTTTTTTAAAATTTAGATATTACCTATATCCCTACAAAATAAATAAATAAGTATAAAAATTTGACAACTCAAAGTGTTTAAATATGTAAGTCATCAAACATCAGAATGCTTACTCATTAATGACATTTTTGATCATTTTAATCATGGATAATTCTAACTTAGCCACCGATTATCATAATTAATAACATTTGTAAATTTAAAATTTTAAATTTTAAAAATTTGATTTTTTTTTAGAATTTGAAAATTTTTAAAATTTGAAAATTTTTGAAAATTTTCAAATTTTTAAACCGCCTAGACCCGCCTAGAGCCGCCTAAACCCGATTTTGACCGCTGTTAACCAAATCCGCCTAACTTAACCGCCTACCACTAATCGTAGGCGGAACCCGTCCGCCTAGCGCCTAGGCGCCGCCTAGGCGGCCGCCTAGACCGACTTTTACAACACTGCCAGCAAGTAAGACAACTGAAATTAGAAGGGTCATCCAGGACTTCCAGCAAAAGCCAGGAGAGGCTTTCCACGAAGCCATTGATAGGTTGAAGGAGTTGTTACGATCCTGCCCGCATCACGAAATTCCTAGGTGGCAGTTAGTTAAGTTATTCTTCGAAGGAGTCAGTGAGACGCATCAGGCCATGATAAATGCCTCATCAAGTGGGACATTTATGTGGCAGGACCCAGAGGAAGCTTGGCAGTTCTTGGAACAATTGAGCAATGGTTCCAAGGCAAATTTCTCTACCAGGAAGACTGTATGTACGGCAGCAGCAGTGGGAGCCGATGCTGACTGGAAAAAGGAAGTGAAGAAGGAAATTAGTGAACTGAATAAGAAGTTTGACAGGCTCATGTCAACACTGCAGAATGGACCACAGAATCCATCGCAAGGAGGTCAAGGAGGACCTAAAACTCAAGAGGTGAATCAAGTTTATGGCCAGGGTCAAGGCCAGCATAATAATGGACGACCCTACAGGCCATACAATCAAGGACAGCAGCAGAATTTTAGGCAGAACAATTACCAAAGTCAATCGACCAATCAGCCTAAGACACATCAGCCTGCAAATAACAACAACCACAATGGAAATACACATGGAAATAGTAGCAATAACAACAACAGGGGGCCCAATAATGTTACCAACAACGCCCCGGGAACTCAAGAAGAAATGTTTGCTAAGATGTACGAGATGGTCACTGCTACGCAACAACAATCTCAAGCAAATGCAAAATCCATTGCAAACATGGAACGACAAATTGGGCAAATGGCTGCAGATCATTAAAAGAGAGACAGTGGAAAATTACCAAGTGCTACAGAGGTCAACCCAACTCATAATCAGCGGCCAGGAAAAGAGCAAGTTAACACTGTCGAATCTGGATGGCGAAAAGTCACTTTGGAAGACTTGTTTGAAGTAGGAAGTGAAGTGAAACTGGAGAAAGAAGAGAAAGTTCTAGGAAGTGAGGAAGGTAAGGAAGAAGGAATTCCTGCTGAGAAGGAAACTCAACCAGAAATAGACAAAGAGATCCAGAAGGAGGAGCAATCGACGATAGCATGAATCAAGCAGAAAAAGAAGGACAGAAAAGGAAAAAAGAAGCAGGAATCACCAAAACCAATGGGGCCTTTAATGAACCAACCTATGTGGGATGAGCTTAAGGATGCCCCTGAGGATACCAGAATTCTGCAGGAAATGTGTGAACGAAATGGGAAGAGTAAAATGCCCACACCAAATACTGTAAGGTTGACTGTGAAAGCAAGTGAGTCATTATTAGGGACATTGCCCAAAAAGGAAAAGGACCCTGGATCACCATTGATCACTACTACTGTAGGGGATGTGGTTATTCGAAACACCTTGTTAGACTTGGGAGAAAGTGTCAATATACTGCCAGGATACCTGTACGATAAGTACAAAAATGAAGAAATAGAGCCAGCAGAAGTCGTGTTGCAGCTGGCTGATCAATCAACAAAGGTGTCTCGGGGAAAACTGACGAATGTCATAGTCAAGGTGGGGGACTTCTTCTATCCCATGGATTTTCTGGTTATGGAATACGAAAGCTTGGACGATGCACCTACACTCATTTTGGGACGCCCATTCTTAGCTACTGTTGGTTCGGTGATTGATTGCAAGACAGGGGACATGGACATTTTCTTTGGGACAAGGAAAAGAATACTGAACATGTTTGGGAATCCTGTATCATTACCTTCAGAAGGGAATGGCAAGCAAGTGGACAGGAGGATATTAATGGAGCCTGGGATCAAGAGCAAAGAAAAAATTTGGACACGTGCGGGAGAAGGAGGAAAAGAAGAGGTTTTGAAAGAAACCAAGGACCATCCGTTGTCCACTATCGATAAGGAGCAGCTGCTGGACATGATAGAAATGATGGAGGCAAGACACCAGCAGTACAAAAAGGAATCAAGAGAACGAGAGGCAAAAGTTTTTAAGCTCCTGGAATCTCAGCAACAGTGGATTAGCGGTGTGAGTGATCGAATGACCCAACTCACATCTCTCATGTCAATGATGGCCAACAACTTCATGCCAGGATGCAAGCAGATGTCATCAAAGGTTCAGAAAGAAGAAGAAGATTCGGCATAAGAATAGCACGTCTGGCTGAAGACGTTAAACTTAGCGCTTGTTGGGAGGCAACCCAGCGTGTCATAAGTTAGGTTTCATATTTCTTAGATTTAATTAGGAAAATACATCAATCTTTTTGCAGGTTTTAGTGGTCTAAAACAAGTGTGGGGTCGTGTGAGAAGTTTTTGAAATTTTTGAAGACCGCGCTGCGGGTTTTTGAATTACGCGACGCGGGGTCGTAAACCAACCCGATGCGCAGGGGTTGATTTGGTGACACGCGCGACGCGCAAAGCGTAAATGCGCGACGCGGGAAATGATCAGTCAGTTTTCTCCTATATAAGGTAAGCCGTGACTCAACTCAACTCCACACGACTCGGAGCTCTGATCGACGAATTTCTCTTGCGTTTTTTCTTGCTTATTTTGTTTCTACTGCCAAGGTACACTATTCTAACTATCTATTAGCTGTTAAAACTAGCGATTAGGTGGTTAATTTTAGTGATTTGCCCAAAATAGTTCAAAACTTAGAATCGCTAATGCTAACTCATCGGGTGTTTGTTTTGCTAAATGGAGACCCTAAATGAGTTAGTCGACACTTAGGCTACCTTGTGGTATGATTGTATTGAGTTTCAGCAGGTCAAATTGCGAGTTTGATTCGGGGTTTTGCAAACAGCCGCTCGTCGCGACGCGCCTTACTCTTGGGCCGCGCCGCGGTGCGGTGGGGAAGAAAATGACTGATTTTGCAAAACTTTTTTATCTTTTGTGGCTATGTATTTTCTTGCAGATGATGTTCAGATTAGATCACCCTTTCCTCCAGTTCCCAGAGGGACTGGCCAACTCAGCAGAGCATGTTTCGAGGAGAGATGCCTTGACCGGTCGCCGGGTTCTCGAGGCGACATTCATTGACAGGGATATTCTGAGGCATGCCGGACTCGGGGGGGGGGGGCGATCGAGCCATTTCTACATCGCACCTGGACTCACGAGGAGGCATCATTTACATGCCGTGGCTGGGACAGGATCACGGCCACCGACGAGGACGTGGTCTACACCGAGCTACTGTTGGAGTTTCTCTCCACGATCCATTTCGCTCCTCGGGCGTCAGACCCACGATCCAGGATTATACGGTTCCAACTGGGAGGTGCACAGAGGGAGTGCAACCTCCGGGAGTTTGGGAGGAGAGTCGGGCTATACACTCCAGCGGACCTCCAGCATCGCTACTTCACGCAGTTCTTCAGGGCGTGTATCCAGGGGCAGCCGGAGAGGTCCGGCAACATGGAGATTTGGACACCACTGTCCAATGTTATGTACGAGGCAGGGACCTCGAGGGAGAGCCACCTCCGCGACCCACTTCACCGCCTCATGCACCGCATCGTCTCCACCTGCATCATGCAGCGGGAGGGGGCGAGAAGGTGTCTGGGGAGGACATGACATTCTTTTGGGCTCTCCTCGATCCTTCCCGATTCCTCCACCTCCCCTTCGCCCTTACAGTTTCCCTCTCTACTCACTCGACGGGAGCTTCCACTAGCAGTCCATTGGCTCGGGGGTATTTCATTACCCGCCTGGCCCGTTCATATGGGATTCTTACTGCCCCCGTGGCTGCCTCCTTGACCGCTCTACCTACATCTCGCACGACAGCACACACTTTGGAGAGGATGCGGCTCATTGAGCAGCAGTGCCCGGGGCAGTTCATCCGGGAACCTACAGAGCCTCCCCAGGCACCCCAGCCGGCATATGCTCAGCCAGGCAGGAGACGCCGGTGGCCAGAGCCAGCACCAGCAACCCCGGCAGAGCCACAACCGCAGGAGGACCCAGCGGCCATGCACCGACTGGAGGCTAAAGTCACGAGGATCGAGGACCAGCTCGAGTGGATCGGGGAGGTACTTCTACAGATTGCATCAGCGCAGGGTCAGCGCCCCCGACCATTCCCAGCTAGGTCCCACGATCACGAGGCTGGACCCTCCAGGCCACCTAGTGGTGACTGATGTACTTTTTCTCTTTCTTTCTTTTTATATTTTTAGGGATATATGTACAAAAACTTATGACACACTTTTATATTTTGTTTATATTTTTGTTTATATTCGTTATGTTTGCTTTTAATTTGTTTGTTGAGTTATGCATGATATACCAAATGGGAAGGAGTTGTCTCAGATAAGTGTGGGTCACCGTGCCCCCTCCACTTGTCTGGACCACCGGCGTCTTCACTGTAGCGCTACAACTCCAGCATACGAAATCAAGGATCCGTTTGTTCGCAATTATACCTGTAATACTGAGCACCAAGCAATCTATCGTCCAAAAGGGGTAACTCTTTCTCCTTTGTTTTGAAATAATTTTGTACAACGGGGACGTTGTACGGTATTAAGTGTGGGGTGTGGACGATCGAAAGAGAAATTTTTTGGAATTTTTGCAGAAATAATCAATTTTTCAATTTTTAGCAATATTTTACAAAATTTTTAATAAATTGCAATTTTGAAATGAATGGTTTGTGATTGTGATAGCACTGGTATCTTTCAAGAAATACTGTTTATTTGTGATAATGCTATTAGTTAGTCAAATAAGTTGAGTTTTACGAGTTTAGAAGATTGAGCTGTTTTAGGATTGGAATTTAGGAAGGGACTGTCAATCAGTGGCCTTTGTTGTTCGAGCCGGTAAGTCTAAAATGGGTGGGACTTATGCACCTTACCACCTAAGATCGTCTGGTCTGGGATGGTATTTCTGAAAGCTCGTTACACGGACAACACCGAAAGTCATGGACAATTCCTAAATGGCCTTTAGAATCTGAATGAGTAAGTACACTTCATTGTGGACAAAAAATTTGTAATCAAGGGTTCTCTAGAAAGCCACAAATTCCAAAGAGCAATTCAATTATGTTTTCGCGAACTATTCCACTCTAACTCATAGAGCAATAAACTTTGAAACTGAACACAGTCAAAAATTGTTTGATTCTTTATTATAATTTGTTAAAAACTCTCTTGCTTGGGGACAAGCAAGGCACAAGTGTGGGGTGTTTGACAACGCCTAGTGATATCAAGTATTTTAGGCGTTGTTGAGCCCTGTTCTTGATGAAATTATATCAAATATGTCTGAGTATTCTCACTTTTCGTGCCAGGACTTGTTTGGAAGAAAAGAATGGAAAAAGGGACTAAAAGCATGCAAAAGGAAAAAGTTTGGAAAAGAATGAAAAATCAAGGAAATACGTACGCGCGCCGCGGATCTATGAAACGCGCGACGCGGGCTTAAGGCGGTGTAACACTTTCAAATGCCGAAGAAACGGGAAAAGATTAGTACGCGCGCCGCGGATTCTTCATCTGCGCGGCACGGCTGCGAGAAATTTGCGAATATAAATAGAGGCAATTCCAGCCGAAAACCCTAGCAAAGACCGGGTGTAAAATCGACCTTGAAGCTCTTTGACTCCAAGATTTCATTCCAGCAACTTCTCAAGTGGTATTTTCATGTTTTGGATTTTATATTCATTTAGTTAGACATTTGTAAGCTTTAGTTTGTATCGTTGGGAGTGACAACCATTGATATCAAGCTTAGGTTTCTGTTTTAGTATTATTTGTATACTGTTTTGATGTTTGGATTCGAGTTTGATGAATGAGAATCATTTGGTTATGAGTATTATTGGTATTTCGGTGTTTTGGATGTTTGTTTATGTTTTGATTGTTTGAATTGTGTTTGGATATTGTTTTAGCCTTGTTTGGAACTGCGTTCTTTTGCTGAAATCAGTAGTCAATTAGGTTAGTTTTGGGCATTGAACTTTAGCTAGTAGCTGTTCAGTCAGAACCATAGTTATTAGTTAGGTTATGCCTTGTTTGGTTTGGATGCCTTTGTTTGCTTCTGATTCAGAGATGCACTTCTGATTTCGGAAAGTGACTAGGTTAGTTTGAGTTGAGTTTAGCTTATGCTTGGCTTGACTTTGTTGGTGATTGCTTTTTGATAGTGAGCACTTAGAAACTAGATCCTCCGACTGTAGCGTGACACTACTAGTTGGTAATCTGTCATTTAGTCTAACCACGAAGCTCCCGCGGATCGACCCTGACTACCACTGTACTAGTGTGTGTTAGGTTTTCTTTATTTTTGACCGCACGACGACCTAGGCGTGTCAATGGTGTTTTATCTGTTTTCTTCCGGGGTACCTTATTTAAAAAGTATTTGGCTGACAATACAACTTCCCCCCACATTGACTGGGGTAACCCAGAACTAAGTAACATGGCAGTCATTATCTCTTTTAAGGTCCAATTTTTTCTTTCTGCAATGCCATTTTGTTGTGGTGAATAAGGTGCTGTAAGCTCATGTATGATGCCATGAGTTGCACAAAATTCTTGAAATGGTGATACATACTTACCTCCATGGTCACTTCGTAGTACTTTAATCTTTTTGTTGAGTTGATTCTCAACCTCACTTTTATACACTTTAAACTTGTCTATTGCTTCATCTTTACTCTTATGTAAATAAACATAACAAAGTTTAGTGCAATCGTCAATAAAAGTGATAAAGTACTTATTTCCACCTTTGGATGGAATCGACTTCATGTCATACACATCGGAGTGTATTAAACCAAGGGGTTCGGTAATCCTTTCAATGGATTTGAACGATTGTCGTGTTAATTTTGATTCAATACTCACGATTGGAATAAACATGTCGAGTGGCTCCCGTATCAACCCACCATCCGCTTAGATTAGACTCCACGAGGTTGACTTCAGAGATGACCGCGGCAATATCGATGTCGGACACATCGTGGGTTATTTGTTCCACAACATTTGCCTACTTAGCTTTTTGTCGCTTTGGAAGGTTGCAATTTGCAGCCCGGTGCCCGGGTTGCTCACAGTTATGGCAATTACCTTGAAACTTCTTTTTGAAGTTTCCACCCTTCGCCCCCAAGTTGGCACCTTTTCCTTTCTTTTGGAATTTTCCTTTAACAGACTTGTGCTTCCCAAAAGATTGACCATGTTTCACAACGTTGGCTTTTTCAGAAGTAGAACTAATATTGCTACTCTTTTGAGCAACCTTATTGTCTTCCTCGATTCGGAGTCGAACAATGAGGTCCTCAATGGTTTCTCCGCATGATTACTCAACATGGTAATTGTTGGAGTCCCTTGGGGAGGAGGGTTCGTTTGTTTTAGTGTATCAGAAGTTCCAGTAGTCATGCTATAAACACAAACAAAATGTGTAAGTTCAATCAAAGTATAATACTAAAGTTGTTTCAGAAAATAGATTATTAAACTGTAACGAAACGTTTAAACGGAAACTAGATGGTAAAAACTGAAGCTTTTAAAACAGAAAACTGTTGCAGGAAAAACAGTTTCTGAATTGCAAGAATTAACAGCAGAAAATTATTTTCGTTGTTTGTTTGGCACAAACAAATTTTTTTTAAGACTGTTAGGAAAATATATACCGAAAATTCCAAAGAACAAGAAAAACGAGATTAGATGCTGAGGCCTGTGTTTGATACAGTTTCCTTAAAACAAATTCGCCCGGTATGGGTGTTTGTTTCCCAGGATACAACAGCAGGAAGCAATTCTTCTAGATTGCCCGAACCGTCACTAGACCCGGATTATACCTTGGTTGTAACAGAAGAACGAAGTGCCCACATAAGTTGAGAAGAAGAGAGAATCGTTTCATCAATTTTTCCATCAGTTGTACGAGTGCTGTTTATATATCACAAAACGTAACCGACGAATTAATCACAAAAACACGTTAATACCCAAATCAAAACCGAAATCAGTTTTAATTGTATTAAATTTCCAGTTACGAACCGTTATGAAAAGGAAAGGAAAATTATTTGCAAAAAAGGTCCTTGAACTTTTCTAGTCGACCGGTGGTGCATTCGTACCCGTAGGACGCGCGCTCGCACACAAGTTCAGTGAACCCAACCAAATCTGGTTCGCATTTGCACCCCCCTGCGCGCAAGAGAGAGCCTTTGTGCTTTAAGTCTTATAAAGCATGAATTCCTTTTGACTTATAAACCCACTTCCTTTTCATTCCCCCACCAATGTGGGATGAGTTAAACCTCATTAACTCATTTTCCAAATTCTTCCAACTATCTCACTTTGTGATACAATTCCTCATTCATCTTAAATTGTTTTATGGAAAAAATAGGGAATCCCCATTTTATAAAATTAATTAAAATTAATTTTCCAACAAAATAGATATAAAGATGACCATATTTTCATATATTTTAAATTATATATTTAAAAAGAAAAAGGCCTTTTAATCTTGTAAAAGTACCATTATAACTATACTATTGAATTTATGCTCATTGTTAATAAACATTGTTGAAGTTGTAAAATGTTTATTGAACTTATCCTTATTTATTAAAAGTGGTAACTAAAACTTATTATCATCGGTTATAACAACCATTTTGAATAAAATATAGGATGATTTTATACATACCCCCTACTATTTGTTTAAACATCCTGATTTGAAGTTTTGTTTTTTGTTGTTTTTTTTTTTTTTTTGTCTTTTGTCTATTTCGTTTATTTGTTGTCTTTTTTTTTCTTTTACTAATACTATTTGATTTGTTTTATTATTATTATTATTAGAAAAAAACAATAATAGTAAATTTAGATTTTATAATTTTTACGTTTTAGTAACGATAAAACAATAGTTTTTTTTAAGTAATTACGACACAACAAACGACGTTTATAATTTTATAAAATTAGGTCAAAGTATATCAAAACGGTTATGTTAAATTTGAACGAATGTATAAAAACTAACAAAATAAATAATAATACTGAAGTGGGAACCACGTTGAAGAGCCACTATTGCTTAGGAAAATAACGATAACACGATATCTATTAGCGATGAGAATAGCAGTGTCGGACATTTGCAACCAATATTCACGTTCTGTAAAACCTGGTCCAGAGAAACTCAACAAATGAATTATGCGGTTTAAAATATAATTGTAAATTATGGTATACTCTTGATGGTGTGTTATTAACTTGTTGTATAGCCGGTCCAGAGAAACTCAACGAGTGACTTATGCAGTTTAACAGATCACCGTAAATCAACGTATTATATGAAAAACTAAATGATAAGATTATATTTAATCATTATTTTTAATTTGACGTTATTATTATTTATCATGCTTCAACAATTCATTGTTGTAGAGTAACGATCTGTAAAAAATTTAGTAGATTGTTATAAGAATTCTTTTAGTAACAACACCATATGCGATTAATCATATATTTCATGTTTATTATAATTTATGTAGTCTTTATTATGCAGTGTACCTAAAAATAAACCTTATATATTTATTATGAAAAACATTGAGAAATGATGTTGTTAGTTGCATGAATATAACCTTCATTTTACCCGATCATGTCGTTTTTTATTGTAAAAATTCGACCCACTAAATAACATATTATTTATTTGTTTATAAAATGTTTAAGGTGTAACTTTTTTAAATAATAATAATAATCATAATAATAATAATATAAACAGTAATAATAATAATAAGGGTTGTGCTATAAATACCCCCTATTACATGTTATACCCATTGTCACCCATCAAATCAAAATATGTTTAATTAAATTACTTTTATAATCTATAAACCCCTTCTCATTTGACTAGTTAATTTGTTTTATCCTATTTTTTTCGTTTGTTGTCTTTTCCTTTATTATTATTATTATTATTATTATTAGAAAAATATAGCCGCTTGTGTTTATGATAATTGAATGCCTTCTTTTTGTCGTTTGAATTTATGCAACCGTTTATAAATCAAGTGTAGTATGTAAAATTTATTCTTTGTAAAATCCTTCGAGTTTATACTGTTTGTAGGAAATCGAAATTCACGTCATTTTTAGTCAAAAACCGTCGTTCTCGATCCGTCGACCTAGTCGTACGCCATCTTTGTTTGTCTAGGCTTATTGTTATTATTTATATTTTTTTATACATTCATTCGAATTTAACATAACTATTTTGAAATAATTTGACATAATTTTATAAATTATAATCATCGTTTATTGTGTCATAATTATTTTAAAGAAACTATTGTTTATTTTTACTAAAATGTAAAAATTATAAAAGCTAAATTCATTATTATTTTTTCTAATAATAATAATAATAGTAAATTACATGAATGGTCGTATGGTTTGGAGGGATATTTGAGATTTAGCAACTGAAAAGATGAAGAATTTTTAGTCGAAAACCGTCATTCTAGATCCGTCGACCTAGTCGTACGCCATCTTTGTTTGTCTAGGCTTATTGTTATTATTTATATTGTTTTTTTATACATTCATTCGAATTTAACATAACTATTTTGAAATAATTTGACATAATTTTATAAAGGGTGGATCTATACATACCCCTAGTGTCTGTTTTTACCCCCCCTGATTTGAGGTTTTGTTTATTTGTTGTTGTTTTTTTTTTTGTCTTTTACCTATTTTGTCTATTTGTTGTCTTTTTCTTTTTCTTTTTGTTTTTTTTACTTTTAATAATAGTATTTGATTTGTATTATTATTATTATTATTAGAAAAACAATAATAGTAAATTTAGCTTTTATAATTTTTACGTTTTAGTAACAATAAAACAATAACTTTTTTCTTTTAAGTAATTACGACACACCGAACGACGTTATAATTTTATAAAATTATGTCAAATTATATCAAAACGATTTATGTCAAATTCGAACGAATGTATAAAAATAACAAAATAACTAATACTGCCAAAGCAAAGTTTGTCTTTATTAAAATGTAACGTCCCAATTTCCAATCAAAAATTTTCTTTAAAAATTTTAAGTAAAAACATAGATAATCTTATTAACATGCTTGAAAGGTGTTCATCAAAACTATTACCAGAGTGTATACGTCCCATAATTAACGAAAACTCATTTAATAATACAATTGCAACTCATTAATGTGCGATGTACTGCCGTCACGCCGAGCTCACCCCTTTATCAACTGAAGTACCTGAAAATGTTTTAAAATCAACGGGTAAGCTTAAAGCTTAGTGAGTCCACAAATTACCATACATGCCCACACATTAAACAACCCGTCCTTGAGAACAACCCGACCCTACCTGCCATACAATAGCTATGGGCGTCCATCATACAACAGCTATGGACACGGGAAGGTTCTACCCATCATACAACAGCTATGGGTTCCCGGTTATGGCCCAGCCCATCATACAACAGCTATGGGAAAACGCAATAGTCCAACTCGCCATACAACAGCTACGAGGGGACACGCATCAGTACTGAGCCCAACAACAAATAACCACAGATATAGGGCAAATCATATAACTGTAAATAACATTCAAGATGCCTAACATGCAACATCATATAGTAAGGTGAGGATACTCACCTGAATCACAACCTTCCGGATAATCGCTAATATCCCAAACTAGGCTCGTCCGATCACCTAAATCCCACATAGACAACATATTAATCACTGACTGAACTCCTATAGACTGGCCTAAAGGTGAGACCCAACATTTGCCACCAAATAGGGGTCGAAAATAAGTTCTTGGTCAAACAGTCAATCGCCGCGGCGCGACTTCTCCCTTCACGCGTCGCGGACTATCGTCGCACATACGGGGTCTACCCGAATCCGCGTCGCTGACATAAGCAGTCCGCGCCGCGGACTGCAACAGTCTGAAACCCCTGTTAACCCTTCACCAGAACAGTCATCGGTTAGGGTTCCACTCTACACCCTTCCTGGGATCAGAAACTACCCTAAGGTCACTTCCTTATGGACATGCATGTCCATGCATGTCCTTGGTCCAAACCCTAATTGTTACAAGTCATCTAAGACTACTAACCAAGGGATAACACCATAAGACGGGATAAAATGAAGTATCAGAAAGGTAGATCCTCTTAGCTTGCTTCTGGAAAACGGAGGAATGCACACACTCGGTTACAAGCCTTTCCCCACGTTGTATCTCCTCCTTCCAAACTCTCAAAATCTTCAAAGCTTTGGAACCGAAGAGCCTCTGCTGAAACCAGTCGACTCCACCCCAGAAAACTTCCAAAAAACACGAACCCTAGGGCTGGGACCCTTTATATAGGCATTTAAATCCAAATTAGGGTTTTCACATTAGCGGCGCACCGCGCCGCGGATCCTTTAAGGCCGCGCCGCGCGTACAAAATCATTCGCGAATCCAGATCGCTTCCGAGCCGCGTCGCGGATCCGTCAGGGCCGTGCCTCGGTGGAACAGGTCTTACAATTCTCCCCCATTTGAATGGATTTCGTCCCCGAAATCCGTGCCTGTAAATAACTCGGGGTAATGCCTCCGCATTTCTTTCTCCGATTCTCAAGTCCATTCAAGCCCTTTACGATGTTGCCACTGAACCTTAACTAATCCTATTGTTTTATTTTGCAAAGTCTTTATTTTCCTTTCAATGATGGCAATCGGTCGCTCCATGAAATTTAGGCGTTCGTCTACTTGAATATCCTCCGAAGGCACTATTGTAGTTTCATCAGTAATACACTTCCTGAGTTGCGAAACGTGGAACGTGTCGTGAATCTGGCTAAGCTGCTCGGGCAGCTCCAACCGGTAAGCTACCTTACCTACTCGCGCGATGATTCGATATGGTCCAATGTACCTAGGGACAAGCTTTCCTCGACTCCTGAAATGAAAAACTCTCTTCCAAGGCGGCACCTTAGGAAGAACAAAACCTCCAACCTGGAACTCGAGATCGGACTGTTGTCTCGCAATTTCTCTCCCAATTGCACGCTACAGAACGCGTTGCATTGTATAGCTTCAACTAAGAAATCTAAAAATTGCTACATGTCTAACTAACTCCAGATTCCATTTACTATACTAACAATGATCCGGCATACCCGAGGTCCAACATGCCCCTAAAGCGATACCTTAACGACCAAACTCCGACCTGCAAACTCAGGACCTAACGCTGTCTATCTTCATAATTCTTCCTCCGACCCAAAGTACTCTTCAATCTCTTCCTGAACACACCCAAGTCCTGACACCTTCTCCCGTAGGACTTCTTGCACATGAGACCATTTCTCGCGTGCTAACCATTATCATAAAGAACTCCACTAATATTGCATAGGAAACTGCAACTCTCACCAACTAAGAACGTAATCCCGAAGGAACTTCTTCAAGCGTCTACATTGATCTCTCCATACAGCCATCCTTCTAATGGTGATGAACAATCCTGAAACAAAGTTGAGTGTCGCAACTTTACGAACCTTCTCCTAAACTCCTAAGTGAGATGCACCTCCTTACCTGATATCACCATCCAGAGCACCATATCGGGGTACCTTCTCCCGAGCCTTATCATCATCCACCCTCAGAATATACTATAATAGACTCAAAGCGAGCATTCCTGCTCCAACTGTCTACAATATTCTCGATTTTATCATCACACTGAGGGGGTTCCTTGGTACTTCCGCGATGAACCCCTAAAGGCATTCCTCCAAATTCTACCTCAGGAACCTTCGGAGACCAAATTAGCTACAAGTCCTTTGGTGATTGGCCTTGACCTTCCCGCCGATCAAACATCTCTCCACTTATCCATTCCCACTTCCGTACCGGCCAGATCACTAATAATCCTCTCAATTATTGTATACATCCACGTCACCCCTCGGGCAAACGAAAAACTTGACACAAACTCTTCGTTCATCACCGCACAAAAACCCCGTCTATATCTGACATCCAAAGCGACCATAATGGGTTAGCCATCCTCCGCTAACCCACCCTACACCTTCATTTACCCGAACTATCTCACCTAAAGGCGTTCCCTTCTATGGTTTCACATCTAAATCCTTATCTTGAATCCGATCCGTCTGGCTTTCGGGTCATCCTGATCCGACCCTGGATTTCATTCTTATTAGCTAAACAGCCAACAGAAACATCAAGGTAGCCTTCACCTCAACTAGTCTGACAAATGTGATCATGGAGGGGTCCATAATTATCTCCCATCCTACTGAACAATTTAAGGGTACTAATCCTCGGCACCCAAATAACCCTTAACTCCTCCCGAACAGAAACCATCTGCCCCACAAACCAATCTAACCAATCAGCCCGCTATAATCGTATCTCGTACTTGTGGGAACATGGCGCAGAATTACTACAATAAAGGACTCGACACTCCCGACCAGCACGAAGTAATCACTCGAACACAGCACTGCACCACCGCAACATAGTATTCTCCATTCGACAACACCCTACCTCACACCGAGGCATGATGCAGCACAACCTTAGACAAGGCACAATACCTCGGTACTCACGTGAGATACCAATCCTCCAATACGTAGAAACCTTACTCGATCACTAACCAGTAAGACCCAAGGCTCCAGGCCAACGCTTATCCTTGTTCCTAGCATCCCTTATATTTTCCAAATAACATATCCCTCGTCATGTCTTGATCTCATCGTTGCTTAATATGTTGCTTCTGTGCTGATCCTTTCCGATTGATACACCATCTCACCAACACTTTCCTTAAAACCTCGCTCTGACCCCTTCCTTACTTCCGCCCAGCCTTTCCTACTTTGGAAGGCTTCTCGGCTCGCGATCATTTCCTTCCTTGAAACTATTGACTAGCGTTCCTGAGATGAGCTGTCACATATGACACATCCCTTACTTCGAAGACTTTTGTCCTACATGCATAACTCTTGTTGAAGCCTGAAGTAGATTCCCGGTCTCTGAATAATTCCTCTGCGTCAATCCTTCTGAGTATCAGTCCATGCAAGCAGAATCATTGTGTTCCAAGTCACCATAACTTGCGCAATCTTGCGGTCGAACCAACAGGTCGCGTTGTCTCCTTAGTCCGGCGTCTCACCTTCCATGCTCTGCCCTTTTTATACCAAAACTTGACTCTCTCGCTCCCACTGCTGTCAAGGTCTTGAATTGAAACGAAGTACATTCGCCCGACATTCTTCACGCCTTGACGAGAATAATCAAAACTTCTAAAGAGGTGACCATGCTTCCCTAGCATGGCCAAGATCCATGCCTCTTGGCACTGCATACAACTTCCAACCGCTTCCTTGAATTCGCAGAATTTCCTTTACTCAAAGCTATTCCAAACACCTTTACCCTAAGGTGAAAAGCTACTTGATGCACCAATAACCACTTGCTAGCTCCAGCATACAATGACACTCCCATCTTCCTCCTCCAAGCTATAACTTTCCCTTTTCAAGGCCTTAGCCCCAGTCGGCGAGCTCCCTGCCTTGTCAGATCGCGGGTATCCATCCCCATGCCGTCTCTCTCATTGCCATGAGACATCCATCCTTAATGGTAGGTTATGTCACACTGGGAACCCTTCTTCCCTTTCCGCTTCAATCCTCTACTTGTGGCTATCTGTCCAAGGAGCCATCTTCTGTGGGTCTTTATCCCATACGTCACACACTACTCGCATTCTTCGTCATACCTTGTACGTAGTCTCCAATTATTCTAACTTCAACTGGGTAGCAGGAGTCAAGGTCCATCAGCTTCAGAAGCTGGACGGGCCCTTCCTGCTCTTCAAGTGACACAAGTCGACATAATGTCGACACTTAATCAATCTGGATTCTCGTCCATTCCCTAAAGGAGTACCTAGTAATCCTCTGGAACCTATCTGCAGATTCCCAGGCCACAGTTTCCAACAAGCTGTCAATCCCTTCTCTCTCTATCATCATAACCTAAGCTAACGCTTGATAATTCGTAATGCAAGTACTCCCATATTCCAGTAGTTAAGCTATACACGCATTAAGCTTCATTTATTCTCTTAGAACACCAACTCTCCCCCACTTGGAGTCTGTACTAATACCTAGTGCTGATCGCGATCGATCAGCGCCTCGAGCCTTTGCAACCAATCAAATCCTCATACCATGCCGTTTTAGTCCATTGGAAATGGATAAGGTCTATCGGGATTCGCATCCGTAGACCTTCGAAACATCGACATGCAAAACCCAGATGCATCGACTAGCAACCCGGATGCATCACCTAACCCATTGTTGTCAATCATAACCCTCGTTGATACCTCAACGGCAATCAATTTCTGCACCTTATGATCCATCCCGATCCATCTCCATCGGTCACACCCGAAACTCCTCTTGATCCATTCTTCATGACCGATCATCACCATGGTAAAGACGTGTACTTCCTTTTTGCCACTAATCCATAACGGGAATCATACATGATTCTCTACTCTACCCGGTTCCTTAGAATTTTGGGTAACTCTTCCTGACTCAAGTATGAATCCTGTGCTTTCGGTAGTACGGGCCCTGCACTACCTTCCACACCTATTCGTACTTGTTCCAGAATTTCTCCCCCAATACTCTAATTCACCACTCACTCATCTATTCGACATCGGTATTCCTACGGTCTCGCACCCAAGTGCCTAACACTCATCCTAGGCTACCTAGGATCTCACACCTCACCCGTGCCTAAAAGAACTTCTACTAACACCATCGGGTCGCCTCACGGACACACAGTCGTACACAATTGAGAATAAGATAGACGTTAAAATAAATGATCCTACCCCAAATTCACAACCAAACAAGGAACAGCCAGTAAGGCTAGACCAAGAATTCTTAGGCTATCTTATCCTAATTGTATATAACCTAACAGCATTCACTAAGCAACCTAATAGTGTTAGCATAGATTCTAAAGCAGCACAAATAACAAACAACAGGCAAAAGGCATCCTAATCCAAGCATATCTAGCATGCATTTCCTGACTAGGTTCCATGCCTACTTTCTAGCATAACACATATTATCACATAGTACAAACTTGGCATGGGTAATTGTGAATCACAAAAACTTAATTGAGCTCGGTTGACGGTTCGCATCGCATCTTCTCTTATTTAATTTAACTTTCTAAAAAAACTCATTTTCTTATCAAAATCACTCAGTCCTAAGTTTGAGTTTGGATTCCTAATACAGTTCATCCAAATCCCTCAAACCAAGGCTCTGAATAAGCGAAGACATAAGCAGTCTGCGCCGCAGACTGCAACAGTCCGAAACCCCTGTTAACCCTTCACCAGAACAGTCATCGGTTAGGGTTCCACTCTACACCCTTCCTGGGATCAGAAACTACCCTAAGGTCACTTCCTTATGGACATGCAAGTCCATACATGTCCTTGGTCTAAACCCTAATTGTTACAAGTCATCTAAGACTACTAACCAAGGGATAACACCATAAGACGGGATAAAATGAAGTATCAGAAAGGTAGATCCTCTTAGCTTGCTTCAGGAGAACGGAGGAATGCACACACTCGGTTACAAGCCTTTCCCCACGTTGTATCTCCTCCTTCCAAACTCTCAAAATCTTCAAAGCTTTGGAACCGAAGAGCCTCTGCTGAAACCAGTCGACTCCACTCCAGAAAACTTCCAAAAAACACGAACCCTAGGGCTGGGACCCTTTATATAGGCATTTAAATCCGAATTAGGGTTTTCACATTAGCGGCGCACCGCGCCGTGGATCCTTTAAGGCCGCGTTGTGCGTACAAAATCATTCGCGAATCCAGATCCCTCCGGAGCCGCGTCGCGGATCCGTCCGGGCCGCGCCTCGGCGGAACGGGTCTTAAAGATAATAAATGGTCCAATATTACAAACCGGTTAGAGGTTGCACTCCGAAGTCGATAATATTCGATTATTAAGTTTTTTTCAAGAACGGTATTTTAGTTTAGGGTTTTGTAGAACAACTTTTAAAGAACTGTATGAACAACTTTTTAATCTTTTTATAATACGTGATATAAATAACATAATAATATTCTAAAACAAAACATCAAATTAGTTTCTTTATAATAATAAAAATAATAATGTGTGTCATAGTTATGCAATTATTTTATAATTTTTATTTAGTATTTGAAAGTAGTTAACAGTAAATTACGTATTTATGAAAAACTAAACAATAAAATTATATTTAATCACTATTTTTAATTTGACATTATTATTATTTATCATGCTTCAATAATTCGTTGTTATAAAGTAACGATCTGTAAAATAATTAGTAGATCGTGTTTAGTTGCGTGAATATGACATCTATTTTACCCGATACACTGTTCTTTATCGTAGAAAGTCGACTCACTAAATAATATATTTTTTATTTGTTTCTAAAATGTTTAAGGTATAACTTTTTTAAATAATAATAATAATAATAATAATAATAAGAGAAAAGACAACAAAAGACGAAAAATAGGTAAAATAAAACAACTAGTCAAATCATGGGGGATTTATAAATTAAAAAACTAATTTAATTAAAGGGCCATCAAATCAGGGGGTATAAAATTTAATGAGTGTATTTATAGCACAACCCTTTTATAAATTATAATCATCGTTCATTGTGTCGTAATTGCTTTAAAGAAACTATTGTTTATTGTTACTAAAATTAAAAATTATAAAAGCTAAATTCATTATTATTTTTTCTAATAATAATAATAGTAAATTACATGAATGGTCGTATGGTTTGGAGGGATATTTGAGATTAAGCAACTGAAAAGATGAAGACATTTGACAGGAGAAAAAGAAATAGGGGAAAATATAAGAGGGAGATGAGGTATTGAGGTTATTATTTTTTTCTTTTTATTTTAATTAAAAGATAATAAATAAATATAAAAAACTTTCTAAAGGCAACATAGTATGTTTTACATATGCTAGGGACCAAAAGTACAATAAAACCAAAAGATAGGGACTTTCTGAGTTAAAAAACGAGTTAGGGATCAAACACGTAAATTATTCAAAACCACTCTGACAATTCGTGTAATTTACTACGATAATAATAATAATAATAATAATAATAATAATAATAATAATAATAATAATAATAAAACAAATCAAATACTATTAATAAAAGAAAATTAAAAAACAATAGTAAAAGACAACTAACAAACAAAATAGGCAAAAAACAAAAAAAAATCAACAAAAAACAAAAAAGTCAAATCAGGAGGGTTTATAGATTAAATCAACTTATTAAAAAAATAATTTAATTAAAACTCATTTTGATGTGATGGATGTGAATGGGGGGTAAAAAATATAATGGGAGTTATTTATAGCACAATCCTAAAATATAACAAGTTCAATGACATTTACGAATTTAGTGACTAAATAAGTACAAATTCAATAGTTTATTTCCTAATATTGACTTCAACCCTAAATGTAAAAGGCATTACATCAAACTCCCATAATCATATACTCCTAAAAGGATAAATGATAAAAGCTCACAAGAATGGTTGCATGGCTTTGCGACCCCTCCATGCATAACGTTGAACGTACTACACACCGTTACATGTTCTCTTTTTTAAGACGTAAGTCTCCTTGCATATAAAGATCTACGCTAAAAGAAAGTAAACAATATGTGTAGTTCTACACATATCATTCATCTTTGAGTTTTGAGTCACAAACAAACTCCAGATTACCGCAATACTGCTTGCAGAAGTAAATTCTAAATCGTGTAAAATATAATAAAAGCTATTTCAGTTTAATTATAATTACACATTGTATAATATAATATGATGTGGAAACATTTGATTTGTTTAACTCAAGTGATGTTTCTTTTTTACTTAATGAACTTAATGCATAAAAAACTTAATGGTTCAGCTATATATGATTGTTTCTTTTTGAAATACCATCGCTTAAGGTTTTTCATAAAACATCATTTTAACACATGGTTTATCATCACTATTCCAAAAATCATCCTTTAGTGAAAACTTCAATTTTAACATCTTCATATAAATCATTTTCTTTCAAAACCATTTTAAAACACATGAGCTTTAATGAGAAATAATTTAGGTTTAAGTTTTGGAAAACATCGTTTGGTCCCATTTTAAATCAAACATTTTAGTTTTTAAAGTAGCGAGGTTGTTACAATTCAAATACCATTACATAGTTTAAAATGAAACCACACAACCTGTGCCTTCTAAAACATTCCGCTCCTCTAAAGTCCTCTAAACTCCTCAACCTGAGTACACATCAAAATAAGTTAGGCAATTGAAATGCCTAGTGAGCTTACCCAAGGTTAACCCATTCAGAGTGGGCAGTATGGCCACCATATTCGAGACCAACCTCCAAAAAATAATTTTGACACACACTTCAAAAGTTGTTTAAAACATCATAAGGATTTACTCAAAAATGGATAGTTATGATATGCAAATGCAATGCATGATGCAACTATCCCAAACCCACATCCATCTCATAAAAGTCCAACTCACCACAATGGCACCTACCTAAGTTCACAAATGACAATCACAAAGCATATCACTTGATCCCCGTATAGGCTAAACTTGGACTAGTGGCCATCACACTAGCCCCATGAGGGTTAGCAACTCCCTCATGCAGTTCCCTATTGTCGGGAACAGTTTTACCTAAATCCGGGACCAACATCTCATTTTGGGCATTTTGCCCATGATTTCCCTAAATCCAGGACAATCATCTCATCTTCGTCATAAGGTTCACTTGGTCAATCACATCCTATATGCAATGCAATGCACAAATAGGATGCTCAAAACATCTTTCAAAACATCATCATAATCTTTATTAGAAAACATCTTTAAAAACTCATTTTCATGCAATACACAAGTAGTAATCATATAACACATTGCACATAATAACATTCATGAAAAGTAATTGATAACACACACACAAAAAGTAGTGGAAAGGATGTGTACTCTCGGTAAACTCACCACAATGTCAACTGAAGAGTCAACACTAACGTCCCAGAAGGTTGAAGCATTTGAAGGCGCTACTAGACATCATCTCATCCATCACATCCTCTTATTTGAGTGCTAGCTCAAGCCCTTAGTCTTACCTCCAAATCATTACAACATATCTCCTTCCTACAATACAAGAACAGAAGGTATCATACTCGTTTCATCTAAAAGTCGCACTATAATTACTTCTTTTGAACTAAGAAGGAACTATCATTAACCATCCAAAATGAAGTCCTTGACTCTCTAATATAAGGAAAATTTTAGTTAAAACATCCCCAAAGATTGGCATTAAAACAAGGACCCAAAGCCCAAACCATAAAGCTCAAAACCCAAAAGTGCCCAAATCTGGACAGAAACATACACGGGTCGTGTAATTGGAAACACGGGTCGTGTAACTCTCTTTTGACAGCATGGGTCATGTTTTTGTAACACGGGTCGTGTTACGACCTGCTGCAGCTCCGCTTTTGGTCATTTTCACACCTTTTTGACCTAATTCAAGTTCTAACACTTCTCTAAACTCATAGACATCAAAAGGACATTATTCAAACCCAAATTATACATCATTAGACTCAATTAAACTATCCAATATCATTTCAAATGAATCAATTACATGCCATGATTACAACTTCACTCCATAACCTTAAACCATGGAATACCCAATTCCATTCCTACACTTGGTGATTACAGGTGGAGATTCCTTCTTCCATTCTGTGGAATTATTAGGAAATGATCCTTACTCCACTTATACTTCCAAATTGATTCAATAAATTCATTCATCCATTAAACAAGAGATCCAATAATCATTTACATGAATAAAACCCATTTCAACACTCAATTCTCATTTTCTAGTGATTCAAGGTTTAAGACTACAAATCAAAGGTTGGAATCCTTAGGGAATCATTAGAAATGAATCTCCTCATCCAAAACCACCATAATCATCCACCAATTTCTAGATTCCTCAAAAAAATCATCAAATCCCCAATTTCTAGGGTTCATAACACCCAATTTAATCAAATCTAAGGATCTAAAGCATCCATGGATTGGATGTTGATCAAAACATGAACTAGAACCATAAACTAACACTTGGGATCCTAGGATTTCCTCTCCTAAATTACCAATTTCGGATTTGACATGGAACTCATCCCAAAACGAGTTTACAAGCTAGAAGAGGAAGAGCTTATACCTTAGATTGGCTAGAAATCTCAAGAACTTTGATCAATCTCCAAACTCTAGCATTTCATCCTCCAAGATCCCTCAAAATCCCCACTCTCTCCTTCTCTATCTCTCTAAATCGTGTTTTGGCTGAAATGGGGGAAACCCTCCCTAAAAACAAGTCATCTTTTAAGAATTTGCAACAATAGTCCCTTGAGTTTGGTCTTTCTACACCCAACACCCATAAAGTCCATTATTCTCATTAAAAGTCTCTAAGTTCACACTTATGCCCCAAATATAATTATTTGTTTCACATGAGTCATTCTCTAGGTCAACACTAACCTTTAGTTTTCCAATTTGACACAAACGGCCCCTTTCACGAATTTCTTTACAATTTAGGTCCTTTATATTAATTAAAGGAATTATTAGACCTAATTTAAACTCCACATCAATTCCTTTAATATATCTTCTAATTTTCTAAATCCATGACTAGTCAAATCTACTTAGGGTAAGTTTGGCCAAATTGACACTTTTAGTCATTATGACAAAATTTCTCACATTTGGTTACAAATTGATTTTAAAACTATATTTGGTTCATTTATTAACAATATAAAATATAACAAAATATTAAATTTAGTTTTTCATTTTTTTTCTTTATTTACACAATAAATTTTATTTGTCGGTTTAAGCGCAAAACTCCTAGGCCCAAAACACGAATGTTACACTTTCTTACTTAATGCTAACAAAATGTCTTAGTGGGTTAAGTTAGGAAATAGGCGTCGTTAACATTAAGTCATTGTTTTATATTTATTTTTTCCAAAATTTCCTCTTTTCCCAATAAAAATTATATTTTATATAATGAATTATGAGTAATCTCATGGTTATATATTGGTAATTTGTTATTCGGCAAGTTTATAAGGGTAAAATAGTCATTTATTCAGATTCAAATAGTTTATTCAGTACAAAAAAGAATATATATATATATATATATATATATATATATATATATATATATATATATATATATATATATATATATATATATATATATATATATATATATATATATATATATAGGGTCCCGTTCCGGTAAAGACTCTTTATTCGGTAAGGACTCATAAGGACACCTTAAAAAATTGAAAAAAAAATATAAAAAAATACAAATCAAAAAATCGAGAATAGTAATATATCATTATCAAAAAAAAATTTGAAAAAAAATTGGATCATTGAGAAACAATAATGATCCACAAAAAATTTTATTTTTTGGATCATTGTTTCATTATAAAAAAAATAATGATCCAAAAAAATTTTTGGAATTTTTTTTCTCCAATATAGTAATATGATCCATTTTATTATTTATATTTCTTTTTATTTTTTTCAATTTTTTAAGGTGTCCTCACGAGTACTCACCCGATCGCTATATATATATATATATATATATATATATATATATATATATATATATATATATATATATATATATATATATATATGTATATATATATATATATATATATATATATATATATATATATATATATATATATATATATATATATATATATATATATATATATATATATATATATATCAGCAACACTATGTATATTCAGATACTGTTACCCATTCAAGAACATATATCAATTCAACATTTAATATGAAAAAATAAACCAGGGCCTCACTGTCTTATAACTTGAGCAGAATACTTTTTGTAAATACAATGACATAGTATCTATAAAAACGGTTTGTAACATAAGAGGAATACTTAAAAAATGTTATTATAGTATGATTTTAACCAAAAGATCTAATATTAACACTTATTCATCATCCGTTCTTATTTGTGCACTTTTTGTAAATACAATAACATAGCACCGATAAAAACGGTTTGTAACCTAAGAGGAATACTTTAAAAAATGTTATTATAGTATGATTTTAACCAAAAGATCTAATATTAACACTTATTCTTCATCCGTTCTTATTTGTGCAACATGTTACAAATATTATATATCTATACAATTCTTCCCACTTTGCAATTGAACCATGCTAACATGCACCTATTAAAATGCTATCATGCACTATAGACATTTGGTGCTAACTTGCACCAACATTATATTATATATCTATACAATTCTTGCCACTTTGCAATTGAACCATGCTAACATGCACCTATTAAAAATGCTATCATGCACTATAGACATTTGGTGCTAACTTGCACCAACATTATTTTCCTTTTGCCCCATCAAGTTTATTTCTTTATATTTTTGACAAAAAAATTTCTTTTTTCATACTATACCACATCTATTTTTTCTTTATTTCAATTTCTGACCCATCATTATTTATTATTATTATTTTGATCATTTTTTATAATTTACCATATCCAAATTTCTATTTTTACAATTTTTTTTATATTTTCATTTTTTTATGTGGTGCAAACTCTTTTTATAGTTTTCCCCAACTTATTCTACGATTTTGTTTTTCCTATTTTATCAAAACTTATTTGCACATAAATATTTTTTTAACTTACTATGTTACTGGTTTTTATAAAAATTTTGTTTGTTTTAGATTATCATTTTCTAAAATCTTTGTGTATTTAATTTTTACATAGAATTATATATATATATATATATATATATATATATATATTTATGTTCTTTTAGATTTTTTCGATTTTACAAATCGTTTTTCTAATACATTCGTTGTCCAACTTATTTTCTCATAACCGCAGCAATGCACGGTATTATAACGCTAGTTAGTAACATTACTTTCATGTAGACACACTTGGTGTATGTTTTCTTTTTTAAAAAGAACATGTCGTTCTTTTTAACCAGAATTGTAAGATGTTCCAAGCTTCACATCTAACGCGTGACAAAAAAAAAAAAATTGAAATGTAACAAACGCTATAGGGAAAGAATAAATATTTTTACTCATAATACTTTCTATGCTTCCAAAATGATTTTCCATAATAGTGATCTATAAAGGACAGGCAAGTTCTGCACAAAATAAAAACTAATATATACTTCATAAAACAGCACACGACTATATGGATTTTTTATTTCACAAGATTTTGCTTTTTAAAACAAAAAAAAAATCTTAAAATTGTAGAAAATTAAAATTGCGGACAGATTGCAAATTCGGTTACTTCATTTGTATATAATGTCATACCAGTTTAAAGTTTGTGCGTTCTTTTATGCACTTAATGGCTTAATGCTCCACTAGTCCATACATAAGTTAATTTGTATCGAGTCTCAAATGACAATTTCAATTCCTTTAGTCATAAATAAGTTAATTTGGATTTAACTATTTCTTGGGTGGTGAATTCGGAATAAAACACTCTAAATAAGTTGTTCCAGGTTATATTTCCAAATGCTTCTATTTACGGATGGTCGGTTGCTTCTCTTTAAGGATGGTTTGCCCGATTAACGTGCATGGTTTGTAATTTCCAAAGTATTTGCATGGACCCAAATTTTTACAAATTACAAGCTCAACAAAGTTGACTCGTGTGGGATTTGGATTAGATTTTATCAAATAATTATGTGAAATGGGTTGGAGGATTATACTTTTTGTGCATATAACCTCTTATTAGTGTATTGTTCTAAAAATTAAATACATTTGTAATGGTATGATTCTAGGAACATCTTTAATGATAGTTTTTTGTAAAGCTTTTTAGTATGAATAAGTTTTTACATAACTTTTTGCTATTGGAGAGGGGGATTTTTTTAGAGATCGCTCCAATTACTTGAGTGTTGTTTGTTTTTTAGATATAAATTGTATGTAATATTTTTTTTCATGTCTGTAGAAAAAGATGACGACCAGAAGTCTGCATTTTACAAAAAAAAAAAAAAAAACTTTTTATTTTTTAAGAAATAGAATATATGTAGTCTTATGATGCAAAAACGGAGATGTTTTATTTTAGTTTTTGGGTGCAAAAACAAAAACAAATGAAAGGTGAAGAGAGACGAGAGACAAGAGGGCTAGAAATAAGAAAGTAAGAGAGGCAAGAGAGATTGGAAGGAAAGAATGACTAGATTTTAATTTTTTATTAATTAATCAATTAGTTAAATATACAAAAAGTATCAAACATACTATATATAAATTTATTCTACTAAAAATTAATTGTCAAAATTTTTGAACGGATAAAAATACCAAAGATTAAAAACATCAATATCAAACTAATATTATATTTAAAAAATATAACATTTACTTAAACGACAAAATTATATAAGGATACTATGAGAAAAATCAAGTCAGATTAGTTAACTTAAAAAATAAAATTAACCATATAAAGGATTTAAAGATGGAAACTATACGTGACAAAAATAATAAACATTTTAAAAGTTAAGCATCGAATATGTCCTATTAACTATTTTTAACATATATATTTACAAAAGTAGAAAAATTAGTTGCAAATCAGCCTAATGCAACCCAACCTATACTAAAAATACAATCTTTAAGCCTAAATGCCTAATCCATTATTTTGACAACATTTTTTTTCATAACACAAAAAGGGAAAAATAAAAAGGGGAAATTATAAAGTTAGAGAGAGAGAAAGATTTGATTTTATTTCATTTCATATTAATGAAGTCAAGAACACACACATGTGGGGGTAGAGAGGAAAAGTGAAAAAAAATAACAAAAAATCAAAGGGGTCACCACCAAAGTGGATTTCAGAATCTCAGCGTATTTTCTTAAAAAATTAAAGTAGATTTCATCAGATTTTCATGATCTTCTACAATGTCATCATCTCTTTGATGGAGACGTGGCTCTCTGTCGTCTCCATTTATATATCAAAATTCCTTTCTCAAAATCCTTATCCCACCAATTCCTCCACTCATGGCAAGAAACGCTTTGTTTTCAAGACGCTGGAGGTCATCTGAGACAACCGAGTTTGATGATGTTCATGTTCTTGCAGTTGATGATAGCCTCGTTGATCGGAAAGTCATTGAACGTTTGCTTAAAATCTCCTCATGTAAAGGTGAGTTTTAACATCGCTTTCATTTCTGTCATGTTCTGTTTTGCGCCGGAGAAATGATCGTTGACGGAATTTGTAAATCGTAATTTGTAACAGTCACCGCCGTGGAAAGCGGGTGGAGAGCTTTGCAATACTTAGGTCTCGATCAAGAGAAATCCTCATCAGATTTCGTTAATGTGAGAATAATTTTTGTTTTCTCCTTTCAAAATTTCCATCAAACATGAGAGATTTATCGGTTGCAGTATTTAGATCCAATAGTAGCTCATCTTTCCCCCCAAATTTTGTTTAGGAATTGAAGGTGGATCTGATAATCACAGATTACTGTATGCCTGGAATGACTGGTTACGAATTGCTCAAAAAAATCAAGGTTCGTAATTCCTATCTCGTAACATATTCGCATGAAATTTTCTATTAAAAGTTTCATGATCTGATTTTCTTCTTCCGATTGCTTAATTCAGGGATCCGCAACATTCCGAGAGGTGCCAGTAGTGATCATGTCGTCAGAAAACGTTGTAGCACGGATAGACAGGTACTGTTTTCCTCCATTTCAGTCACACACAACTTATTCGTGACGCTGTACCTTTTTCCTAATTTGAAATCAAGTAAACGACAACTGTTAACAGAGAAATGGATTAATGAAAGGTCATTAATCAGTTACTTCATTCAATTGTAACTTGCTTAATTAATCACTTCATTTAGGATTACACGATCTTCATTAGTTCATTGAATCAAAACACTAGGGAAATAGTTTTCGATTGTGATTTTACTCTTTTAGGAATTAGGATTGTAGATTTTGAGTAATTAAATTTCATCATTTTCAGGTGTTTGGAAGAAGGTGCGGAGGATTTCATCGTAAAACCAGTAAAACTTTCCGATGTCAAACGATTGAAAGATTACATGTTCGGTGAAAACAGAGGAACGATTCCTGCAAATAACATCAACAACAAAGAAGAAAAAGGAAGTCTCAACAAAAGAAAACTGCAAGAAATGTCTGATACTTCTCCATCTCCATCTCCATCTCCGTCACCGTCACCTTCCACGTCCCCGTCGACGCCACCGTCATCTCCGACCACCTCCCCATCGCCGCCACCGGCGTCTCTGACCACCTCTCCATCGCCGCCGGCGATATCTCCCTCCACCTCTCCATCTCCACCAACAGAGTCTCCATCCACCTCCACCTCCCCATCTCCGCCACAATCTCCGTCGTCATCATCATTTTCAACACCTCCGAGCTCACCGCCGTTTTCACCTTCACAACTAGAATCCCCAACAATGCGACTTAAAGTCACCAACTCCGATCAAGCCTAATAGTTTTCAATTTTCCCTTTTGATAATTTCATCTTTTATTAATTACATCATAGACAAGGCAAGTACTTGTACATTTTAAAGTTGTTTTTTTCTATGGCTTGTCCCCTTTTTCTTCACTTTTTTGTTCAATGAATTTACAGATATTACAATTTTGATATGATTCCAATGTATTCCTCTCTTTTCTTGTACATTTTTTACAAGAAAGATAACTTTTTAGGGTAAATTATAGATTAAATTACTATCAATTTTGAAAATTATGAGTTGACTAAAATCTATTCTCATAAAAGATTAGTGAGATCTATAGAAGAAAATTGAAAAAATAAAATGATAAATGATTTAAAAATTATTGTTGAATTAGTCTATTTATTGTTAACAAGTATGGTTGAAAATTGATAAAATAAAATGACTTGTATTTGGTTTTGTAGAAGTTGGTGGTTTTTAATTTTTTGTTGCTGTTTTATAATAATAAATAAATAAACAAATAATGAGGAAAAATAGGAAAAAGACGGGTGGGAACAACTCAACAAGATTTAAAAAGAGAGAAAATTAATAATTGAGAATTGATTTGATGAAGATATGGTTTTATTTCATGTCCCAATCTTGTCTGGTAAGAAGGAATATTTTTGATTTGGCAACAGGAAGAAAGAGAAAGAGTGTGTATTTGTTTGGCCAGCTTTCCATGATTTGTTTCTCTCTTTCCTTTGATCTTATGTCTCAAACAAAATGATTTTTTTTTTTTTAAATTTATAGTGATATTTTGTTCAAAGCATTTTACTAAAAATCGCGCAAGAAATAAATCAAATATATAAGTCTTTACATAGTTGTCTTTTACATAGTTGACTACACAGTCTCTTGGACGGTGGACATAAAATTATTAATTCATATTGGAATTAGAACTCTAATATTTATTGTAACTCGAGTTCTTAACATTTACAGCTTCGGTATAGTAGGTTAAAAGAAACCGTTATTTATATCAAACAACACAATTATCTCTTATCTTTTACGGATGCATTATTGGTATTTCATCAATCTATACAAAAATATGAAAATTAAAAACAGGATCATACGAAATTTTAAAACAATCTTAATCATATAATTAAAACAAATCACAATTTGATGTATCTACAACATTTCTATTATTTTTTTTTTTTGAAAGGCTGGCAAAACTTTTATACACTAACCAAAATTCTCAAGTAGTACAAATACAGTCCAGCGAGGTGCAGGAATAATCAGGGGCAAAATTATCCAAAGGACTACACACCTTGACTCTTACATATTACACTCTTCTGCTATTAATTTTAATTGTTTACTTTTATGTTACTAAACAGAGCTGGTGGATCTAAGCACATATAATCCAATTCCACATCACCTTCTTACATCTCGCTTTTAACCACGGGAACGATCTCCATTGAAACTCTGTGAACATATCCGCCGAATACGATTTCTTTCTTTCAAACAATACCATGTTACGATGTCTCCATAGCAGATACAGGAACGACCACACAACCACTTTCCGAATATCTATCAACTCTTTCTTCCATGTCTTTTTTCCTTTGAACGACAATAGTTGTTTAACGTCTATAAGGTTTTGCTCATCAAGCCCCCACCATGCGAATACCTTTGCCGATACGGAATTTGTGACCCGACATCGCAGCAGCACATGATCTATGTTTTCTAAGCAATCATTACATATTGGGCACAATAAAGTGGGAAGATATATACCTCTGTGATCCAATTTAACTCTAACTGGGATACTCCCTGATCTAATCCTCCTAATAAAGATACACACTTTTTTTGGGACTGAGTTCAACCATACCCGTAGTGAGGAATTCTACCCCCTCGTGGTCCTGTAGCTTCGAATCCACCAGAATCCTAAGAGCTTTAACCTTGAATTCTCCTTTTTCTGTCAGCATCCACTTCCATCGATCCTTTAGTTCCTGATTCGTTGAAAATGAGTTTAGAAGTATAATAAGCTCACTTAATTCGTCACTAGTTCTACCTCTCGGACTATACACCCCATCCTAATTCCACACCCATCTACCCTCCCTGACAAAATTCCTTCATTGGCTAACCGACGCAGACACATCCTTTTCTAATCTAACTAGCCTTGGAAATTTGTTACATAACTTAAAATTTCCCAGCCACCCGTCAAACCAGAACGACGTGTATACCCGTTTCCCACCTTTTTTCCAATGGAGTCCAACCATTTGATTCCCAACTTTTCCATGTCCAACCCGGCTTTTATAATGTTTTCCCAAGTACTACTCCCACCACCCCAACCCATTGAGACCACCACCCTGCCCATACAAGATCCTGATGACCTTAACCCACAGCGCCCCCCCCCCCCCCCCCCCCACATGAAACCGCCACCACCATTTTCCAAGTAGGCTCAAATTTTGGGCCCTTAAACACCCAATGTTCAGCCCAACCCCGCTCAAAATTAGAAATCGTGTTGACCATTTGACCCGTGCTATTTTCCTATCCTTTACCCTCCCCCCTCTATCCCAAAAGAACGAACTCCTCACACTCTCCATGTTTTTAATCACACTCAAGGGCACACGGAACAACGAAAAGAAGTACGAAGGGAGACTGCCAAGACCTGACTTAACCAAGGTTAACCTTCCACCATAGGATAGAACCTTCGCTTTCCAAGTTGAGAGCCTGTTCTTGAATTTCTCAACTACCGCATTCCAGTTTTCACATTTGTTCATGTTTACACCAATATATAGCCCAGATAATTCAGTGGAAAAGAGCTCGCCATACACCCCATCCGATCCGCCAGTGCCTCCACTTCACATTGCTTCACACCAGGCCATATACACTACTTTTACGTAAGTTTATTTTCAGCCCATATGCTAAATAAAAGCATTTTAACGTCTTCAATATGTTGGGTATATTTTTTCTATCCCACTTTTCCAAATATAATCATATCGTCTGCATACTGTAAATGGAATATTTTTACTTTATCACTGCCTATCTCCACCCCTTCCACAAGACCTTTTTCCAAGCCCAATTTGCACGCTTGATTAAGCCCTTCAGCTGCCAAAATGAACAAGAAAGGTGCCAACGGGTCTCCTTGGCTAATACCCCTATGCATTCTTGTTTCCTTTGTGGGGGACCTATTTACTAAGACTGAAACCGATGTTGATTCCAAACAAGCTGTAATCCACTTTATTCATTTAGCTCCAAAACCCATTTGCTCTAATGAACTATAAATGAATCCCCAGTCAAGTTTATCATATGCTTTCTCAATATCTATCTTAAGCACCACGCTCTTAAATAACCTTCTAAACTATCTCTTGAGAGATTTGATGAGATAACAATGGTTAAGCCTTTGAGATGAGAACCTAGAACACTTTTCTTTTAAATACTTAATTTCTAAATTATCACCAATACACCACTTCCATGGGGTGTATGTGTGTGTGTATATATATATATATATATATATATATATATATATATATATATATATATATATATATATATATATATATATATATATATATATATATATATATATAAGTTCAAATGAGACCATGTAAATTTTGTGAGACGGGGAGACGCAATCCTAGCCACTCATTTTTAGATCAAAAAATAAAAAATAATTAAAATAGGCTAAAATAATGAGAATTTTTTTATAAAAAAATTCTACTTCTACTAATTTTGGCTATTTATTCTACCTAAAAAATAAAAAATAATAAAAAACTTAAAAAAATTAAAAAATCAAAAAAATCAAAAAAACCTAGAAAAATCGAAAAAATATTTCAGTGGAATGTTGCTGGATGTGTAATATTCTAATAGAATATTACACAGAATAGTGTAATATTCTATTAGAATATGAAAAAAAACGTTAATTTTTTTAATAAAAAATGACGAAAATAATAAATAAATATATTTTTTATCAATTTTTTTCATTTATTTTGCATTTTTAAAATTTTTTTTGTTTTATACCCAAAATGAGTGGCTATGATTGCCTCTCCCCGTTTCACGAAATCTAATGGTCTCATATGAATATATATATATATATATATATATATATATATATATATATATATATATATATATATATATATATATATATATATATATATATATATATATATATATATATATATATATATATATATATATAGAAGGAGGATCGTGTAGGAACCCAAAATCCGGTAAGAACCGCGAGGACAAATCTGGATATTTAATCTTGAAAAATGGATGTATTAGATTCAATGTACAAATAGTGATCATGTATTAAAATTCAGGGGTTGTTTTCGTAAATGTTAGAAACTACAAGGGAGGGAAGAAGAAATTGCAAAGGACATTTAAGTAAATTTAAATCAATTCACGCGCCTAACTTTTCGATGAATCAGATATGCCATGCGCCCCAACCCTCATCCGCCACGTGTCGACTTGTAATTGGCCATCTTATTTATTTTTTCCACCCAGTAGGTTTTTTAGCCATAGCTTTTTTTTTTTGTAAAAAAAAAAGTTGAAAAAACCAATGTTCTTAAAATTTAATTCTCTACAAAACAAGCACAATCATGAAAACTTGAAAAAAAAATACTTTTTATTTTTTATTTTTATAAAAAATCAAAAATCAACAAAAAATTCCAAAAATTCTGAAAAAATTAAGGGACATTGTAAATATTATAATAGTAAGTTTGCAAAAAGTATTTTTTTTGAAAAAAATGTTTTTTTCGTGTTCATTTTTATATTTTGAAGTAAAAAACTCATAAAAATAACAAAAAAATACACATGATCCAAAAATATTAAAACCAAAATATGTTTTATGATTCAAAACTTATGATCCAAGATTCAAAATTTGTTATGATTCAAGATCCAAAAGTCGTTATGATCCAAAACGAGTTAAAAAAACAAATAACGACAAGATAATTCAAAACTTATGATCCAAGATGCAAAAAAACTATGATCCAAAATATTGTGATCCAAAACGTTATGATTAAAAATATCATGATCCAAAATGATTAGATTAAAGATACGAAAAAAAAAACGTTAAAATTAAGATTAAAAAATATACATAAAAAATGAAAAAAAAAACAAAATAAAATTAAAAATCGAGTACCGTAGCATTCAAAAAAAAATAAAAAATAAATAAAAAATAATAAAATAATAAAAATCTAAAAACCAAGTATAATCGAAAATAAAAAAAATTGAAAAAAAACATAATTTTTTTTGAAAAAAAAATAAATAATAAAAAAATTAAAAAATAAAAAAACGAAAAAGAAAAAAAAACGAGAAAAAAAACCCACTTAAATCACGTTGAAAAAAAAACCCACTTAAAAAACCCACTTAAATCCTCGAGTTCATATTTCGTTCCGTGGACGTGCGTCGCACGTGATTGCGTCACGTCGAAGGAAGACGTTTTGACGTTATTGCCCTTTTGAGAATGATTGGACGAGAAGAGTCCTCGCGGTTCCTATCGGATTTTGGGTTCCTACCGGATCCTATATATATATATATATATATATATATATATATATATATATATATATATATATATATATATATATATATATATATATATATATATATATATATATATATATATATATATAGGGAAGGGTTCAAGTGAGAACTACTAAAAAGTTGAGAACCGTAAGAACCACTAATTCACAGTTTAAAAAAAAATTACATTATACTATTGACAGTTTAATAACTAGAAATTTTATTATATTGTGAATATTGTAAAACGTATTAAAAAATAAGGAAATTTATTAAGTTTGATATATTTTCACATAATAAACAAATGTGAAAAAACAAAAAAAGAAAAAAAAACATAATTGTTAATGTGTGAATATCGGTTCTCACGGTTCTTAACCTTTTAGTGGTTCTCATTTGAAGCTATATATATATATATATATATATATATATATATATATATATATATATATATATAAATTAAAGTTTCGACGTTTTTCTTTAATATTGCGAGTCACAATAATAAAAGCAAAACAATTATGTTTACTGTTCTTATGCATTTATGCAAATGTAAAATTTACATTATTGATGTAGATTTAACTATGCCAATCTTGTTAATATACGAAAAGATTGGTTTTACAACTTTTTATGTGTTTAACTTTATTTTAATACAAATTCTACCCGGTTTTAAGTTTTATCCTAATAATACTATGAGCCAGAATAAAATAGTCAATCAAAAGTCCAATCTTAAATAAGTCTCCACTTTAAGGTTTGGATAATGATTTGAAAGGTGTTGGGGCACGAAAGATGCTTCTTAATGCCAAAGATGTCCTCAAAAGTTAAAAAGACATTTCTAGTAACTGTATTTGGAAAAGTTTTTGTCCAAATTCGTTTTTTTTAACCATATAGATGAATGATTTACAACAAACATATTTAATGATCATAAAATATTAGTTTTCTGTATCTGTAATCTTTAGAAAGTCGCTTAATAATCAATAATGGATATTATCGGTTAAAAGCAAACAATGGGATCAAAATATCGATATCAAAACTGGCCTGAATTTGAAAAACAAGTAACGACCAAAAAATTATTCACTCATTTAAGAGTCGTTGAAGTATATTAGAATCAAATTCGGTCCCTAGTGATTGTATTTATACACTTGGAGTCTAAACCTGTCCTTTTTAGGTCATGCAAATACCAAAATCAAAATATAACAAACATATTTAATGATGATAATGACTCATGGTTAATCTTTTGTGGTGCCGACAAAAACTTGCTTCAAAATTAATATTTGGCCGCAATTAGAGGGACGCAAGTAGCAAAGATAAAACAATCAACCACGAGTGTTCATTTTAAAATAGATATTATAGACCTTAAACACCTGAATATCGAAAGGTACTAGAGCTTAGGAACATTCCACCAAACATACCCTCAAGCTCAAACTTGTCTCTAATAAGGCCGGAGGGCATGACCCTCGGCATCATGACATAAAGATAAAACAATCAACCACGATTGTTCATTTTAAAATATATATTATAGACCTTAAACACCAGGATATTGAAAGGTGCTAGAGCTTAGCAACATTCCACCAAACATACCCTCAAGCTCAAACTTGTCTCTAATAAGGCCGGAGGGCATGACCCTCGGCATCATGACATACATAGCCCTCATCCCTCGGCATGCCGAGCTCGGTGGCCACGGTTTTCTATTTTTTACGTGACTAGAGGTCATTAACAAAGTTTTCATTCTAATTTAGCCTCAATTTAGCTCAAACTCATATGATTGCAAATCAGAATTCATACATTTACCAACGGTTTACATAAGAAATGTGACAAGTACTTACCACGGACAGACACTGTGACCAAATGTCAACATTTGTTATATTTTTTCTTTGATACGTACCTTACGTTGTGATGGTTCTTAACTAAGACGAAAAAGCATACGTGGTCACACGAATTCTAATATATGTGACTAAATCATATGCTCGAATTAGTCACATGAAAAAACTCTGACGAAAATCTAAGTTGTAGTCGGGCAAATTATTTAGCATGACCAAAGGGTATCATTTATCATAGATACATGGTTTAAGAAAAAAAACCTTGACCATAAGTATTTTATGGTCATGGTTTAACTTTTTATTTGTAACTAAAAATAAACATTACTGATAATAATAGAAAAACATGTGACCATAAGTATTTTATGGTCATAGTTTAATTACTTTAGGGTGTTTAAAAGTAAATAATATTGATTATAAAAGAAAACAAAAATATCTAAGTAGATAGTTTATGATCACGGATTTAGAAAACAAAAATTGTGACCATAAGTATCTTTTGGTCACGCATTAATTTGTTAGGTGTGTCTATAGGATACACAATTGCCATGCAAAAACAAAAAGTCTGTGACTATAAGTATTGTATGGTCATTGTTTCATTAATTATGCGCGTTTAAAACCAATCACTTGTCACGATAAAAGAAAAAAAAATCATGACTATAAATATTTTGTGGTTATAGATTTATATATACTGTGTTTCTACAAGTCAGCAATCGTCACGATAAAAGAAAAAACATGCTACTGTAAGTGCTTTATGTTCACAATTTATTTTGTTATTTGTGTGTAAAATTAATTAATAATCATGAAAATATAGTTAAATTGTGACTATATGTAGTTAATGGTAACAATTTAAAGTTTTATGTGTTTAAAAGTAAACATTTGTCAAGATTAAAGACAAAAATTGTGACTAGAAGAATTTATTGTCACGGTTAAAAATTTGTTATTAATTTTTTTGGGCCATTTGTCAAAAAGGCTTCATACCAAAACTAATATACACTAATAACAACGTTTTAAATGACATATACGTAACAAAGTTCATAACAAAATACTACCATTGCAGTAGCTGGAAAAAATTACATATAATACCATTGTTTTTAAAGCATAATAAACACTAATACATTACAAAAACATCAAACTACATCAAAATAAACCAAAAGAATCAAACAGGAACTTAAAAGAGAGGTATAAATTGCCACAAAAAGCTCTTAATCCTATTTTTGCATCTCTACACTTTCCATAACTTCATGAACAACGTAGCTCTTCAACTCTAATTCACTCTCATATGTTTCATGAAGATGGAAACAATGTCACTCTATCTCTTACCTATGAGTAGACTTCAATTTGATGTTGCTTTAGACAATACCTTGTTAAAGAGCATAATAAACTTATCTGCTGCCATAAAAATCTCTTAATCCTTCTTTTGCGTGTCTATACTTGCCATAACTAAATAAATCTAACTCTTCAACTTTAAATTGTTTCTGTAACGCCCCAAAATCAAAATTATAAAATTCCATTTATTACCAAGGTTCCAACAAAATCTTTATTCAAAAAGTAAAACTATTTCGACATTGTTATCAAACCAATAGCAAAAGTATTTAAAAATCATGACATAAAACATTAATTTAAGGTCTCGTGGATGCAATGTGCTGCCGTCAAGCCTCGCCCTTCCCTTTGTCAGTTGAAGTACCTGAAATGTTTTAAAATCAACGGGTAAGCACAAAGCTTAGTGAGTCCATAAATTACCATACATGCCCACATATTAATCAACCCGTCCTCGAGAACGACCCGACCCTACCCGTCATACAACAGCTATAAACACGGGGAGGTTCTACCCATCATACAACAGCTATGGGTTCCCGGTTTTGGCCCAGCCCATCATACAACAGCTATGGGACAAGGCAATAGTCCAACACGTCATACAACAGCTACGAGTGAACACGCATCAGTACTGAGCCCAACAACAAATAACCACAATTATAGAACAAACCATATAACTGTAAATAACACACAAGATGCCTAACATGCAACATCACATAGTAAGGTGAGGATACTCACCTGATTCGTAACCGTGCGGATATACTTTAGTATCTCAACTAAGCTCGTCCAATCACCTAAATCCCACATACACAACATATTAATCGCTGACCAAACTCCTATAGACTTGCCTAAAGGTCAGACCAAACAGTTGCCATCAAACAAGGGTCCAAAGTAAATTCCTGGGCAAACAGTCAGTCACCGCGGTGCGGCTTCTCCCTTTCCGCGTCGCGGACTATCGTCGCATACTTACGGGGTTTACCCGAATCCACGTCGCTGACATAACCTGTCCGCGTTGCGAACTTGTATTAGTACGAAATCCTTGTTAGCTCTTAATCAGTACAGCCATCCACTAGGGTTCATCCCTACACCCTTCCTGGGATCAGAAACTACCCTAAGGTCACTATCTTACGAATATGCAAGTCCATGCATGTCCATGGTCCAAAACCCTAAGTGTTACAAGTCATCTAAGACCACTAACCAAGGGTAACAGCATAATATAGGATAAAATAGAATATCAAAAAGGTAGATCCTCTTACCTTGCTTCTGGAAAACGGAGGAATACACACAATCTGTTACAAGCCTTCCCCCACGTTGTATCTCCTTCTCCCAATCCTCCAAGACCTTCAAAGCTTCGTAACAGTAGAGCTACTGCAGAAACCAGTCACTTCTATCCCAGAAAACCTCCAAAAACACGAACCCTAGGGCTGGGTCCCTTTATATAGGCGTTTAAATCCGAATTAGGGTTTTTCACATCTGCGGCGCACCGCGTCGCGGTCCATTAAGATATGCGACGAACGTATCCAGCCATCGCGAGTCCAGATCCTTCCCGTGCCGCGCCGCGGACCACCTTATACCGCACCGCTGTGGAACGGGTCTTACAATTCTCCCCCACTTGACTGGATTTCGTCCCCGAAATCCGAGCTTGTAAACAACTCTAGGTAATGCCTTCGCATTTGTTCCTCTGGTTCTGACAACGCCTAGTAATATCACATATTTTAGTCGTTGTTGAGCCCTATTCTTAGTAAAATTATATCATATATATCATGGTATTCTCACTTTTCGTGCCAGCACTTGTTTGAAAAGAAATAATGAAAACAGGGACTAAAAGCATGCAATTTGGAAGAAGTTTGAAGATCAAGGCAAAATCAGGAAAAGACGTACGCGCGCCGCGGAAAACATAAAGGCGCGACGCGGGTACGAGGCAGTGGAAAGAATTCAAATGCCGATAAAACGGGGATAAACCCCTACGCGCAACGCGGGATCCTTAAATGCGCGGCGCGGTCTCAAGATTTTTGCAACTATAAATAGAGGCTTTTAGGTCGAAAAAACGAGCGAAGACCAGGTGTAAAATCGACCCCCAAGGCTCTTTGACTCTGAGATTCAGCTTCAAGAACCATTAATTGGTATTTTTATGTTTTATCTTTAATTTTCATTTAGTTTAATAGTTAGAAATCATAGGCTAGTATCTTTGGGAGTGACAACCATTGATATTTAGTTCTAGTTTCTGTTTTTGGACCTTTTCGTTACTGTTTTGTACCTTTGGATCTGAGTTTGAAGTTTATGAATCATTTGGTTACAAGTAATTGCTCTTTTTCGGTATTTATGCTTATTATCGGATTGTGAATGTTTGTTTGTGTTTGGATGCTTGAATGACATTGATTGGACTGATTTCCCTTGCTGATTTTAGTGACCAACTAGGGTTAGCTTTTGGTTTGAACTTAGCCAGTGACTGTTCCTTTGGACTATAGTTATTGGTTTAGTTTATGCTTTGTTTGTGTTTGATGTTTGAATTGCCTTTGTTTGCTTCTGAATTGGAGATGTACTTCTGATTTCATTAAGTAACTAGGTTTCGTTGCTAGTTTTAGTTTAGTTTATGATTTTTGGGAATAATAGTAAAAAGTTAGGAACTAGGTCCTCTGAATGTAGCGTGACACTGCAGTTGGTAATCTGTCACCTGTCTCGACCACGTAACTCCTGTGGATTGACCCTGACTTCCACTGTGCTAAGTGAGAGTGAGGTTTATTTTCTTATTTTTGACCGCATGACGACCGCTGCGTTGTCAAATTTTGGCCCCGTTGTCGAGGAGTTGTGAGCTTGAGATTATGTGATTTGTACGACTTTTTAGTTTTTGATTTTAGTTAGTAATTTTTGGTTTTTGATTTTTTCGGGCGTGTTGCTTTAGTGCATGCGTACCCGTAGGGCAATTATTCCCTTTGTGTTTTGACTCAGAGATTGAGCAAACTGCGCGCAAGATCCGTTCACGTAGGCGTTTAAATACAATGAGTTTTAGTAATGTTAGTAGTAGTATGGTGAATGTTGCCCAGGAACCCTCGGGTGAGGCAACGGGGATGTCATTTATTCCCCCAGTTTCTGAATTCCACATTAGGAGCACGAGTGCTACTGGTGGTGCAGCTTCAGCCCCTGCACCTATACCTTCATGCACTCCGCTGTCGATTCCACTATTTCAACCTTTATCCCAACCACAATCCCCAAACCCATTTACATCTGCCATGTCTTGGGGAGCGCCGACCCGCGATGGCACCCCAGTATCTAGATAGCAGACACCCATTTCCCAACCCATTTCTCAACCAGCACCAGTACTTTTCAAACCACAAACCACATTCCAACCTATACCACCGCAACAACAATACCAGCAACCACCTCAGCAGCAGTATCAGTATCAAGAGGCTGAGGAGAGGTATGATGAAGAAGAAGACGAAGGATGGGTTCCACCACAGCAACCAAGGAACCAAGGTCGGGGACCTCCGAGAAGAGCATAGCAGTATCAACCACTACAAGGTCAGTAGAGATATAACGAGCATCACTTTTACGGTAATCCTACTCAACCCTTGTATTTTGCACAACCGAGAGGGCAATCGGTTGCATCGCACTTCCAGCCACGGGAGTACGATGACTCGTCGCCCATTTACATTCCTGAGGATATAGAATCTCAAGTAGAAATTAGGCCTCAGCTGTTAGGGATATTACCGGAATTTAGCGGGTACAAACAGGATGACCCATACAATCACTTGTATGAGTTTATAGCCATAGCCAATGCTAACACCCCTAGGAATACTAATAAGAACATTTTTAGACTAAGATTGTTCCCATTCACCCTTAAGGACAAAGCCAAATATTGGTTTACTTCCTTACCCGCGAATAGCATCACTACATGGGATCAACTCAAAGCTAAGTTCTTACAAGAGTTTTATCCGGCAAGCAAGACGACGGAGATCAGGATGGCTATTCAGGATTTCCAGCAAAAGCCTGGAGAAGCTTTTCATGAAGCATGGGATCGTCTAAAGGAGTTGATGAGGTCCTGTCCTCATCATGATATTCCTAAGTGGCAACTGGTCAAGGTCTTCTTTGAAGGAGCAAGCGAGACGAACCAAGCTATGATTAACGCATCATCTAGTGGCACTATTATGATGCAAGATCCGGAGGAGGCTTGGCGGTTTTTGGAACAACTAAGTAATGGCTCCAAGGCGAATTTTTCTACAAGGAAGACAGTAGGCACTGCTGCAGCAATAGGAGCCGATGCCGACTGGAAAAAGGATGTAAAGAAGGAGATAAGCGAGCTCAATAAGAAATTCGATATGCTTGTGTCTACTCTGCAGAATGGACCTCAGAGTCAGCCACAAGGAGGTTAAGGAGCTAGTGAGGCACTGTTGGGAACACTGCCCAAGAAAGAAAAGGATCCTAGATCACCACTGATCACTGCTACTGTAGGAGACGTGGTCATTAGGAACACCTTGATGGACTTGGGAGCAAGTGTGAATGTGATACCGGATACTTGTATGATAAGTACAAAAATGAGGAATTAGAGCCGGCAAAGACTGTGTTACAGCTGGCTGATCAGTCAACTAAAGTATCCCGCGGTAAGCTTACCAATGTCATAGTGAAGGTTGGGGATTTCTTTTACCTAGTGGACTTTCTAGTCATGGAGTATGAGAGTCAGGAGGATGCGCCTGTATTGATATTAGGGCGCCCGTTCTTGGCTACAGCTGGCGCTATTATTGACTGCAAAACAGGAGATCTGGACATCTTCTTCGGGTCGAGAAAAAGAAGGTTAAATATGTTTAGAAGTCCCATATCTCTACCTCAAGGGTACGATGAGAAGAATTTGGACAGCAACTTGCTGATGGAGCCTGGAGTTAGGGACAAAGGAACAATATGGACGCGACCAGGAGAAGAAGGAAAAGCGGAAGTCTTAAAGGACACAAAGGAGCATCCCTTGTCCATCATCGACAAAGAACAATTGCTGGATATGATGGAGATGTTGGAAGCAAGGCACCGGCAGTATGAGAAAGATGCAAGGGAAAGAGAAGCAAAGGTCTTTCAACTTCTGGATGCCCAGCAACAATGGATTAGCGGGGTTAGTGACATGATGACTTAGCTCACTTCATTGATGTCGATGATGGCTAACAATTTCGCGCCAAATCACAAGGAGATGCCATCAAGAAATCAAGAAGAATAGGAGTAGGAACTGTTAGTTCTATATGCCCAAGGATGATCATAAAATGATATTACTAATAATACATGATCCTATAGGGTCACACCAACAACAAGTTTGACACCAATTGATCATTTAGAATGTTAAATTTGATTTAACATCAAATGATACTAAACTTGCAATTTAATCTTGTAGGATATTATTATTTGAGGTAAATAATAATAACTACAAAATTAAAGGTTGATTAGTAATTCATATGTGATGAATTAATTAAGTGTAACAATTAAAATTGTTTAAATTGATTAAACGATTTAATTGATTTATAAGTAAGCCTTTTATTTAATTTAATTGGTAAATTAAATAAAATATATATATATTGTTATATATATATATATATATATATATATATATATATATATATATATATATATATATATATATATATATATATAATTATACAATTAAGATTGTATATTTAGATGGTTTATTTATGTATATGATTATGGGTTAAATGTTATCCCATTTAAGAAATAAGAAGATGTATTATTTATAAGCTTTCATTATCTAAGTTTTATAAATAATAACAACCCACTAGCACTCCTTTTTCCATCATATATTCAGCCATATTGGAAAGAAAAAGAATGCATTAAGAACTTAAAAGAGGTGGAAGATGCTTTGTGTCTTCTAGCTTTTGATTATAGAAATCAAATGGGACTTTCTTTTAAGCTAGTGGCATGTGCTTTTCTTTCTTTTTTGGGTGATATAGTGGCCGAGATTTGGAGGTGTTATATGATCATTCTTGCTTCAAAAATCAGCCAAATAACTCTCCTTAAGTGCTTAGCAAAATTGGTTTTTGGTTTCACAAGAAAAGGAGTTCTAACTTGCAAGTTGTGGAACTAGCATTCAAGGGTGTTTAAGCTTGTCGTGGATCAACTATAGAGGGATTCTAATTTGATTCCTAGCTATCAAAATCATCCAAACCAAACCCAAGAACAAAGGTTATGATCTTGAACTTAATCTATGTTTGTTCTTCATCTTATCTCTACATGCATGTAGCATGATCCTCTTGAAAATGGAATTTGTGTTCATGATTTTATGCTTCCGTTGCAAACTCTTGTTTTTGAAACTAATTATATGAACCATGATTTCCAACAATTGGTATCAGAGCCATGGCTATATTGCATGTTTAGATAATAAGTTTATTTGGATAAACTTGGTTTTTGGAAGCCATGAATGTTCATCTTCTTGAATGAAAGTTTCATGCATGGCTTCTTTGGCAACATGCAAATATATAATCTATGATTTTATGTAACCAACTATATTTTATGTATGCATGCATTTGGTTACATAGATGTTGCCTTAGAAAAACAAAGTGTTGATTTTCTTATGATTTTATGTGATAAAATGGTGCATAAACAAGCCAAGGACCATATGATGCATGTTTTGTGTTTGTATTCGATATGGTTGTAATCTATTCATTTATTCAAATGGTTTGTAATAATAATTAGTTATTTCCTTCTTAATATTCATTTTGTAAATATTAAAATAGTTGTAATTTATTTATTTCACTAAATGTAACAAGAGAAGGAAGTAAAAGACCAAGAGAAGATTGCACCCAACAGCAGCACTTTCTGAAGAGCTGCTGTCCAGATTTCAAAATTGTTTTGGAAGTGTTTTAAAAATTCATATCTTGGTTATTTGGTGATATACTTGTTGGTAACTTTAATATCTAGTATATACATTAAGTTTCAACAAGTATTAGCATCAATATGGCCAAGAATGAATTGAAAAATGCAACAAAAACCACAAAAATTTTCTTCCTGCTGCCCTGAATTTCGCAAGTTTTGAGGGGCCAGAAGAAAAATCACATCTCACTCCATGATGTCAAGAAATGGTGGTTCAAGTGTCATTTGGTGATATAAGAAGCTTGGCAAAATTGTAGCCAAATCGAAGATCATTTGGTTGAGTTTTTGTCACCTTTTTGTCCCTAGGTTTGGACTTGATATTTCATGTATGGCTCACATGAAATATCAACTTAGTTGGCTTGTGTTTATGCACCCATGCATGCTTGTGATGATTGAATGTTTTATTATGTTATGTTGTGGATGAAAATAAGATTTTGCATGCTAGACAACCTAGATAATTAAACATAATCATCAAGGAGTTTGTATTTTCAAAAATTGACATTTAAAACATAAGATGTGATAAAATTGGTTTTATTAAAATGGGTTTTGTTATAAAACCTACTAAGTCAAGTTTTGAAAATGATTGAAACAAGAAATAAAATGGAGATTTTATGAACTCTTACAAACTCCAACCCTAAGTAATAATGGTAATTATTTAGGATTATAAATTGGTTCTAATATATATGATCAAACTCAAACTTAATATTGGATATTAATTGTAATCTTGACCACAAACAAAGAATCAATAAAATGGAGATTTTATGATTAAGGAACCAATTAACAAAATAAGATTTAATGGTACCATGTTCATTGGATGCATGCAATCTATATGATACCATATGTTTTTTCAAAATTAGAATTGTAAAACATTCAAATCCCTTATGAAATACGAATCAATGCCGTCCCTCTTAAAGACACTCATGTATCACTTGTATTTCCTTGTGGGATAAAGGATACCTAACCACTTGGAGTCTTCTTGTGATACAAGAAGTAGTTTTGCAATATTGATGGGATAAAGGACACCTAACCATTAATAGTTGTCAAAATTACACGTCCGTTTAAGAAGGATGATTCGTTTGGAAATCTCTTGTGATAAAGGTCACCTAAGCATTAGAAATCCAAGGCATAGATGGGATCAAACATGCCAAACTTATAAATGTTATAATAGGATCTCATAACTCTAGAAATTATATTTGGATATAATTGGTAAACCGTTACCTACCTTGTTGATTCGAATAGGCGGGATAAAGGATACCTAACCACTTATTCGTGATGCAACTTGGATTCTAGACCTTAATTAATTAAAGTTTATGAAACAAGAAAGGGTATTAATTATTAAGGACTTAATATCATAATTTACTAAATAGAACCTTGTTAAAATTTTGTAGATGGCACCAAACAACACACAATCGGCTCCTAACAAAACCTCACTACGGTCTCTCCTTGAAGGAGAAAAACTTAACCATACCAACTTCTTGGATTGGCACCGTAGTGTGAGAATTGTTCTCAAACAAGAAAAGAAAGAATATGTTCTCAATGAACCACTTCCAGAAGAGCCCCCTGCCATTCCTAAGCCCGCACACGATGCATGGCTTAAAAAGATGGATGATTCCATCGATGCATCATGCCTCATGTTGGCAACCATGATTCCTGACCTTCAGAAGGATTTGGAGAATCATTCAGCCTATGACATGATTCATCAACTAAAGGAAATGTTCCAACAACTTGCAAGAACGGAAAGGTTCGAAACTGTTCGGGCTTTCCATGCTTGCAAGATGGAGGATGGGCAGTCGGTAAGCTCTTATGTGCTCAAAATGAAGAGTCACATTGATCATTTGGCACGTCTTGGAGTTGTGATGCCCGAAGAGCTAGCAACGGATATGATCCTTAACTCCTTGACAAAGTCCTTTGATCCTTTTGTCATGAATTTTAACATGAATGGTTTAAACAAGACTATCCCGGAATTACATGGGATGCTAATTACCGCGGAAAAGAATCTGCCTAAGAAAACCACTCAAGTTCTCATGATCAAGGAAGGTGGCACAAAGAGAACTAGACCAGAACACCCCACCAACTACAAGGGCAAGGGGAAAGCAAAAGCTTTCAAAGGTAAGGGCAAGAAAGTTGTCCAACCTTCCCATCCGCCCAAGAAGAAGGCAAAGGTTGCCAAAGAAGACACATGCTTTGAATGTGGCAAAGCTGGGCATTGGAAGAGAAATTGCCCTATGTATCTTGCAGAGTTGAAGAAGAAGAAGGCCGGTGAAGGCACTTCAGGTATCTATGTGATAGACCTAGAACTTTATAATTTATCTCCTAACACATGGGTATTTGATACTGGTTGTGGAACTCACATATGTAATATGTTGCAGGGGTTCAAAAGGAGTAGACGACTGAAGGCAAATGAGGTAGTACTCCGGGTTGGAAACAATGCAAGGGTTGCAGTGGATTCAATTGGAAGTTTTAATTTATTACTACCTAATGGCTTGTGTGTGACATTGTTGAATGTTTATTATGTTCCTAGCTTGACTAGGAATATTATTTCGGTTGCTAAATTAAGACAATGTGGATTTGATCTTTCCTTTATGAATGATGATATTTGTGTTTACAAAAATAATGTATTCTATTTTGAGGCTAGGCCTTTAAATGGAATTTATGAAGTAAACCTTGATGAAAAGACTAACCAAGGCTCTTTATACCACACTTTCACCAAGAAACCCAAATTTGATTTGAGTCAAACCTATCTATGGCATTGTCGCCTTGGGCATATAAACAAGAATCGCATATCCCAACTTCAAAAGAGTGGACTTTTGAAGGAAAATGAGAATGACTCATTTGATATATGTGAATCTTGTTTACATAGCAAGATGACAAAAGCTCCTTTCTCCAGAACTAATGAGAGAGCAAAGGACTTGTTAGGAATCATACATACGGATGTATGTGGTCCTTTCAAGCCAATGACTAGATATGGTGAAAGATATTTCATCACCTTCACTGACGACTTTAGTCGTTTTGGATATGTTTATTTGATTAAACATAAACATGAGGCGTTTGAAATGTTCAAAACGTTTCAAAGTGAAGTGGAAAATCAACTCAACAAAACAATTAAAGTTCTTCGTTCTGATAGAGGAGGTGAGTACTTAAGTACAAACTTTATGGATCATCTTAAGTCTTGTGGAATTGTTTCACAACTTACTCCACCTGGAACACCACAACATAATGGTGTGTCTGAGAGGCGGAACCGAACACTATTGGATATGGTTCGATCCATGATGAGTAGAAGTACTCTACCTTTATCATTTTGGGGTTATGCTTTACAAACAGCTGCTCGTCTCCTAAACATGGCACCTACTAAGAAGGTAGATAAAACACCTTATGAGATATGGCATGGAAGGGTTCCATCTTTATCCTATCTCAAGGTATGGGGTTGTGAAGCTTATGTTAGACAAGAAGCTTCAAACAAATTAGAACCCCGTTCAACTAAATGTATCTTTGTAGGGTATCCGAAAGATTGTCTTGAATACTATTTCTACAATCCCATCGAGAATAAGATATTTATTTCTCTAAAAGCTGAATTCCTAGAAAACAAGTTTCTGACGGAAGAGGCTAGTGGGAGGTTTGTGGAACTTGAGGAACTTCAGGAACCACAACCTGATACACAAGAAGTTGAATCTAGCATTCAACAAGAAATTGTTGAACCTGAACAAACGGTTGATCAGGAACAAGTTGTAACACAAGGTGTTCGCAAATCTGGTAGGGTTCGAATTGAACCAGAAAGGTATGGTTACCTTTTGATGGAAGAGGAATGTTATACGATAGATTCTGATGAACCCGTCAACTATCAGAGTGCAATATCAGATCCTGAATCTGATAAATGGCTTGAGGCCATGAACACTGAGATGCAATCCATGCACGATAATCAAGTTTGGAACTTGGTTAATCTTCCCACCAATTGTAAGACTGTTGGGAACAAATGGGTTTTCAAGAAGAAAATCGACGTGGATGGAAATGTTCACACTTTTAAGGCTAGACTTGTCGCTAAAGGATACTCACAGACTCATGGTATTGACTATGATGAGACCTTTTCTCCAGTGGCAATGATCAAGTCGATTAGGATACTTTTTGCCATAGCCGCGTACTATGATTATGAGATATGGCAAATGGATGTCAAGACCGCTTTCCTTAATGGACACTTATTGGAAGATGTCTATATGGATCAACCTGAAGGTTTTGTCGATCCCAAGCATCCAAACAAAGTGTGCAAGCTTAAAAGATCTATCTATGGATTTAAGCAAGCGTCTCAAACATGGAACATCCATTTTGATGAAAAGATTACGAGTTTTGGATTCATCAAAAATGAGGATGACTCCTGTGTTTACAAGAAAGCTAGTGGGAGCATTGTCATAATCCTAGTATTGTATGTAGATGACATACTTTTATTTGGAAATGACATCCCAACCTTAAAAGGTGTCAAAGCGTTCCTTGAGAGTTGTTTCTCAATGAAGGATCTAGGGGAAGCTGCTTATGTATTAGGTATAAAGATATATAGAGATAGATCTAAGAGACTTATTGGTCTTAGCCAAAGTGTATATATTGATAAAATCTTGAAAAGGTTCAAGATGCAAGACTCCAAAAGAGGATTCTTGCCAATGCCGCATGGCACCATCCTAAGCAAGTCTCAGTGCCCAAACACTAGGACTGAACTTGAAAGGATGAAACATGTCCCATATGCTTCGGCAATTGGGTCCATCATGTATGCCATGTTATGCACTAGGCCCGACGTCTCATGTGCCTTAAGTATGACTAGTAGGTATCAACAGAACCCAGGTGAAGCCCACTGGACTGCTGTAAAGAACATTCTTAAGTACTTGAGAAGAACTAAAGATATGTTCTTAGTTTACGGCGGTTTGGAAGAAAGCGTAAAGGTAAAGGGTTACACTGACGCAAGCTTCCAAACAGATAGGGATGATTCGAAATCTCAATCTGGGTATGTCTTTATTTTAAATGGAGGAGCCGTGTCTTGGAAGAGTTCCAAACAAGAAGTGATTGCACAATCCACTACAGAATCAGAGTATGTTGCTGCTTCAGAAGCTGCTCAAGAAGCTGTATGGATGAGAAAGTTCATAGAAGATCTAGGGGTTGTTCCTTCCATTCGGGACCCTATAGAAATCTTCTGTGACAATTTAGGTGCTATAGCTCAAGCAAAGGAACCTAGATTGCATCAAAAGACCAAACACATTCACCGAAGGTATAACTACATTAGACATGAAGTTAAGAATGGTGAAATAAGTATTCACAAAGTTCATACAGATCAGAATTTGGCAGACCCATTCACGAAGCCTTTACCCCAAACTAAGAATGAAAGTCATGCTAAGGGTATATGACTCCGTTTTTCTAATGAATGGATTTGATTTGTGTTTAAATGTTTGATGAATATGAACTTATGTAAACGACAAGAATTATGTAATATTTGTGACGTGATGTTTCATTCATAATTATTGTGTTTTAATTAGCATGTTTAATCCTTGAATAATTTAGTTATTCTAAACGTCCATAGTCGATCATAGTTGTGGGAGCAATTATGAAGAAAGACTAATATGAATTGGATTGGTTGACTTTTATGGGTAAAAGTAGCAAAAGGTTGCAACCAAATTCATAGGTACTTGTCAGTGAACAAGTATTGGACTTGACCCGTTTCAAGATCACTCCATGTATCATCATCATAAGTGATTCTTGAATAAAGGTATTATCATTGTATCCTTTGACCTGAGATACATATTTGGGACTCAAGTGTAGAGTGTACTATGCTTTGATATGGTTCACAGTTGTTCTTGAAATACAGACAACCATAAAGGCCATACTCATGCATAGTATTAACTATATGAGGGGCGTATGTAGTCAAGACGGGATTTGTTCCTCTTATGTGTTGAGAGTTAGACATCTAAGGCGCCTGATTGAAAGTTGAACATAAAATGAGAATGATTAAGATCCATGTCTCATGTTCAACATGATGTCTGTGACAAAGGGATAATTGATAGATAACCTTATACATCAATTAGAGCCTCGTGTTTTCTGAAGAATTGAATGTTGTTGAATGGCACAATGTCATGTGTTATTGGGGGCAGTGATATGTTGCTAGACGTTTACCACTGTCGATATCATTCTATGATGCAACCTTGTGCAAGTGGGAGATTGTTAGTTCTATATGCCCAAGGATGATCATAAAATGATATTACTAATAATACATGATCCTATAGGGTCACACCAACAACAAATTTGACACCAATTGATCATTTAGAATGTTAAATTTGATTTAACATCAAATGATACTAAACTTGCAATTTAATCTTGTAGGATATTATTATTTGAGGTAAATAATAATAACTACAAAATTAAAGGTTGATTAGTAATTCATATGTGATGAATTAATTAAGTGTAACAATTAAAATTGTTTAAATTGATTAAACGATTTAATTGATTTATAAGTAAGCCTTTTATTTAATTTAATTGGTAAATTAAATAAAATATATAAATTGTTATATATATATATATATATATATATATATATATATATATATATATATATATATATATATATATATATATATATATATATATATATATATATATATATATATATATATATATATATATATATATATATATATATATATGTATATATATATAATTATACAATTAAGATTGTATATTTAGATGGTTTATTTATGTATATGATTATGGGTTAAATGTTATCCCATTTAAGAAATAAGAAGATGTATTATTTATAAGCTTTCATTATCTAAGTTTTATAAATAATAACAACCCACTAGCACTCCTTTTGCCATCATATATTCAGCCATATTGGAAAGAAAAAGAATGCATTAAGAACTTAAAAGAGGTGGAAGATGCTTTGTGTCTTCTAGCTTTTGATTATAGAAATCAAATGGGACTTTCTTTTAAGCTAGTGGCATGTGCTTTTCTTTCTTTTTTGGGTGATATAGTGGCCGAGATTTGGAGGTGTTATATGATCATTCTTGCTTCAAAAATCAGCCAAATAACTCTCCTTAAGTGCTTAGCAAAATTGGTTTTTGGTTTCACAAGAAAAGAAGTTCTAACTTGCAAGTTGTGGAACTAGCATTCAAGGGTGTTTAAGCTTGTGGTGGATCAACTATAGAGGGATTCTAATTTGATTCCTAGCTATCAAAATCATCCAAACCAAACCCAAGAACAAAGGTTATGATCTTGAACTTAATCTATGTTTGTTCTTCATCTTATCTCTACATGCATGTAGCATGATCCTCTTGAAAATGGAATTTGTGTTCATGATTTTATGCTTCCGTTGCAAACTCTTGTTTTTGAAACTAATTATATGAACCATGATTTCCAACAGGAACAGCACGTCTCGCTGAAGACGTTAAACTTAGCGCTTATTGGGAGGCAACCCATATTTTCATAGGTTAGGTACTGTATTCTTAGGAGTAATTAGGAAATTATGTCATCGTCATTTGAAGGTATTATTGGTCCAAGGCAAGTGTGGGGTTGTTTTGAAGAAATTTGAATTTTTTGACAACCGCGCCGCGGTGAGGAAAATTGCGCGCCGCGGGATCGTAAACCAACCCGATGCGCAGGGGTTAATTTGGGAACACGCGCGCCGTGGTTCGTTCATTTCCGCGCCGCGGGAATTGATCGGTCGGATTTCTTCGATATTAAGGTAAGCTGCGACACTATTCACACACACCACGCCTTGGAGTTCTGATCATCAAAAATTTCTCGTGTTTTTTCTTGCTCATTTCATTCCTACTAGCAAGGTACGTCATTCTAACTAGTTTTTACGTGTTTAAACTAGTGATTAGGAAGTTAATTTGGTTGATTTCTCCAAAAACTAAAAAACTTAGAAATCGCCAATGCTGACTCGTAGGGTGTTTATTTTGCCAAATAATGACCCTAGATGAGTTAGTCGGCACTTAGGCTACCTTGTAGTGTATTTGGATTGAGTTTAAACAGGTTAAATCGAGATTTTGGTTTGGAAATTGGAAACAGCCGCTCGCCGCGCCACGCCCCGTTTCTTGGGCCGCGCCGCGGTGCGGTGGAGAAGAAAAGGACCTGAATTGCAAAATTTTTTCCTTTTTTGCAGATGTCGTTCAGATTAGATCACCAGTTCCTCCAGTTTCCCGAGGGGCCAGTCAGCTCTGTGGAGTACCGTTCGAGGAGGGACACACTAGCAGGTCGCCGGGTTCTTGAGGCGACAGCCATCGACCGGGACATCCTCAGAGACGCAGGACTTTGGGGAGAGATCGAGCCATTCCTCCACCGCACATGGACCCACGGGGATGCCTCATTCAAGTGCCGAGGCTGGGATAGGCTTATGGCCAGCAAGTAGGATACAGTCTACACCGAGCTTCTTTTAGAGTTCTTATCCACTGTCCAGTTTGCACCTGGATCGACAGAGGCTCGTTCCAGGCTGGTACGGTTCAGACTGGGGGGTGTGCACAGGGAGTGCAACCTCCGGGAGTTTGGGAGGCGCACCGGCATATACACCGAGGCGGACCTGCAGCACCGCCACTTCACGCAGTTCCTTACAGCGTGCGTTCAAGGGCAGCCCAAGAGGGCTGCCAATATGGAGGTTTGGGCACCGTTGTCCAACGTATTCTACGAGGCGGGGACATCCAGAGAGAGCCATCTTCGCGATCCGCTTCACAGACTCATGCACCGCATCGTCTCCACCTCCATCATGCATAGGGTGGGGGGCGAGAAGGTGTCCGGCGAGGACATGACTTATCTCTGGGTTCTCATTGACCCCGCCAGGTTCCTTCACCTCCCATTCGCCCTAGCTGTCTCCCTGTCCACCCGTGCGACGGGTGCGTCCGCCAGCAGTCCTTTGGGTCGTGGGTATTTCATCACCCGCTTGGCCTGTTCATACCGGATTCTTACTGCTCCGGTTGTGGCATCTTTGACCGCTTTACCTCCAGTTCGCACTACGGCGCGAGCTCTGGAGAAGATGGGGCTTATTGAGCAGCAGCGCCCGGGCCAGTTTGTGAGGGTGGCGACTGAGGCACCCCAGGACCCCCAGCCAGCTTACGCCCAGACGGGTAGGAGACGCCGGAGAGCGGCGGCACCAGCAGATCCAGCACCACAGCCACAGCCGGAGGCGACAGAGATGAGGCGATTGGAGGATCGAGTCGCCAGGATGGAGGAGCAGCTGGAGTGGATCAGAGGGGTACTTTTGGAGTTGGCCACACAGCAGGGACACCGCCCCTGACCATTCCCAGCCCGAGCTCACGATCATGAGGCCGGTTCTTCCAGGCCACCAGGTGGCGATTGATGTATTTTTCTTATTTTTCTTTTGGGTATTTGTACTGTATTTTTGACACTACTATCTTTTGTTTGTTTATATTTTTATTTGTTTGTTCTGTTTGCGTTTAATTTTTTGTCTGAGTCATGCATGTTATACCAAAATGGGAGGAGTTGTTTCAAGCAAGTGTGGGGTCACCGTGCCCCCTCCACTTGTCTTGATTACCGGCATGTTCACTGTTGCACTACAACTCCAGAACGCGAAATCGAGGACCTTTTTGTTCGTAATTTGTACCTGTGATACCAAGTACCAACCAAGCGATCTACCGTCCAAAGGGGTAACTCTTTCTCCCTTGTTCTAAATAATTTTTTTGTACAACGGGGACGTTGTACGATTTTAAGTGTGGGGTGTGTGGACGGTCGAAAGAGTAATTTTTTTGAAATTTTTGCAGAAATGACCGATTTACAAAATTTTAGCAACTTTTTCAAAAATTTTATTATATTGTAATTTTGAAACGGATAGTTTGTGATTGTTTATAGCATTAGTATTTATCAAGAAATACTATTTAGTTGTGATCATGCTATTAGTTGAGCCAAATAAGTTGAGTTTTAGGAGTTAGAAAATTGGACTGTTTTAGGATTGGAATTTAGGAAGGAATTATCAATCAGTGACCTTTGTTGTTCGAGGCGGTAGGTCCGAAAAGGGTGGCCTCGAAGAGGCATTTATGCACCTTACCACCTAAGATCGTCTGGTTTGGGATGGTATTTCTGAAAGCTCGCTACACGGACAACATCGAAAGTCATGGATAGTTCTTTTATGGCCTTTAGAATCTGAATGAGTATGTACACTTCATTGTGGACAGAAAATTTGTAATCAAGGGTTCTCTAGAAAGCCATGAATTCCAAAGAGCATTCCGATTATGTTTTCACGAACTATTCCACTCTAACTCATAAGACAATAAGCTTTGAAACTGAACACATTAAAAAATTGTTTGAGTCTTAGTTAAAATCTATTAAAAACTCTCTTGCTTGGGGACAATCAAGGCACAAGTGTGGGGTGTTTAACAACGCCTAGTAATATCACATATTTTAGTCGTTGTTGAGCCCTATTCTTAGTGAAATTGTATCATATACATCGTGGTATTCTCACTTTTCGTGCCAGCACTTGTTTGGAAAGAAATAATGAAAACAGGGACTAAAAGCGTGCAATTTGGAAGAAGTTTGAAGATCAAGGCAAAATCAGGAAAAGACGTACGCGCGCCGTGGAAAACATAAAGGCGCGATGCGGGTACGAGGCGGTGGAAAGAATTCAAATGCCGATAAAATGGGGATAAACCCCTACGCGCGACACGGGATCCTTAAATGCGTGGCGCGGTCTCGAGATTTTTGCAACTATAAATAGAGGCTTTTAATTCGAAAAAACGAGCGAAGACCTGGTGTAAAATTGACCCCCAAGGCTCTTTGACTCCGAGATTCAGCTTCAAGAACCATTAATTGGTATTTTTATGTTTTATCTTTAATTTTCATTTAGTTTAATAGTTAGAAATCATAGGCTAGTATCTTTGGGAGTAACAACCATTGATATTTAGTTCTAGTTTCTGTTTTTGGACCTTTTGGTTACTGTTTTGTACCTTTGGATCTGAGCTTGAAGTTTATGAATCATTTGGTTACAAGTAATTGCTCTTTTTCGGTATTTATGCTTATTATTGGATTGTGAATGTTTGTTTGTGTTTGGATGCTTGAATGACCTTGATTGGACTGATTTCCCTTGCTGATTTCAGTGACCAACTATGGTTAGGTTTTGGTTTGAACTTAGCCAGTGACTGTTCCTTTGGACTTTAGTTATTGGTTTAGTTTATGCTTTGTTTGTGTTTGATGTTTAAATTGCCTTTGTTTGCTTCTGAATTGGAGATGTACTTCTGATTTCATTAAGTAACTAGGTTTGGTTGCTAGTTTTAGTTTAGTTTATGCTTTTTGGGAATAATAGTCAAATGTTAGGAACTAGGTCCTTTGACTGTAGCGTGACACTGCAGTTGGTAATCTGTCACCTGTCTCGACCACGTAACTCCTGTGGATCGACCCTGACTTCCACTGTGCTAAGTGAGAGTGAGGTTTATTTTCTTATTTTTGACCGCATGACGACCACTGCGATGTCAGGTTGCCAAGTCCATTCAGACCCCTTACGATGCTGCCACTGCACCTTAACTACCCCTATCGTCTTATTTCGTAAAGTCTTTATTTTCCTTTCAATGATAGCAACCGGTCGCTCCACATAATTCAGGCGTTCGTCTACTTGAATATCCTCCAAAGGAACTATTGTAGTTTGATAGGTAATGCACTTCCTAAGTTGCAAAACGTGGAACGTGTCGTTAATTTGGCTAAGCTGCTCGGGCAGCTCCAACCGGTAAGCTACCTTACCTACTCGTGCTATGATTCGATATGGTCCAATGTACCTAGGGCAAAGCTTTCCTCGCTTCCGAAAACGAATAACTCCCTTCCAAGGCTACACCTTCAGAAGGACATAATCCCCAACCTGAAACTCTATATCGGACCGTCGCCTATCCGCATAACTTTTCTGTCGACTCTGAGTCGTTAACAACCTCTCCCGAACCCTCTGAATTAGTTCCGTAGTCTTGAGTACTACCTCAGTACTACCCAACGCCCGCTAGCCAACCTCGCCCCAGCAAACAGGAGTCCGACATTTCCTTCCATACAACATCTCGAAGGGAGTCTTGTCGATGCTCGCATGATAACTGTTATTATAGGAGAACTTATCTAAAGGGAGATGGGAATCCCAACTCCCACCGAAATCGATAACGCATGCCCTAAGCATATCCTCCAATGTTTGAATTGTCCTTTCACTCTGCCCATTTGTTTGAGGGTGATATGCTGTGCTGAAATGAAGGCGAGTGCCTAACTCCTCATGAAACTTCTTCCAAAACCTAGAAGTGAATCGGACATCCCGGTCGGATATCACCGAGACCGGTATACCATGCCGAGAAATAATCTCGTCTACGTAGACGGTAGCCAATTTTTATGCAGGAAAAGTCTCTTGGATGGGAATGAAATGAGCATTTTTAGTTAGTCGATCCACGATAACCCATATGGTGTCCATTTGTCGAGGGATTTTTGGCAACTTCATGATGAAATCCATTGTGATGTGCTCCCATTTCCATTCTGGGATCTCAAGAGGCTGCAATCTACCATGAGGCCGTTGGTGCTCGGCCTTGACTCTACGACAGGTCATGCATCTTTTGACCAACCATGCTACTCCCCTCTTCATGCCCGGCCACCAATAATATTCACGCAGATCCCTATACATTTTCGTCGCCCCGGGGTGGATAGAGAACTTGGACTTATGTGCCTCCTGCAATAGAGTTTGACGAACCCCGCCAAGTTTGGATACCCAAATTCTCTCATAGCGAGTTAACAAGCCTCTGCTATCCTTGACCATAGTTGACAACTGTCCCACAATTCTTTCACCATTTTGATTTTCGCTCTTGCTTGCTTCCACCTGAGCTTCCCTTATTAGCTCAAGTAACGGTGTCACAATTGTCATCCTTAGACAAATGCCCCGAAGGGGCGCACCCGTAACCTTACGACTTAAAGCATCCGCCACCACATTGGCTTTTACAGGGTGATAGTGTATCTCACAATTATAGTCCTTCAATACATCTAACCATCTTCTCTGTCTCATATTATGATTTTCCTTATCCATCAGATACTTCGAGCTCTTGTGGTCCGTATAGATGGTACACTTCACTCCATACAAATAGTGTCTCCAAATCTTGAGAGCGAAGACAGCTCCCAATTCCAAGTCATGAGTAGGGTAGTTAGCCTCATGGGGCTTCAACTGTCTCAAGGCATAAGCAATCACCCTGTCTCGTTGCATCAAGACTGCCCCCAATCTAGAGATAGATGCATCACAATAAACTACCATATCCTCCATGCCTTCAAGAAAAGTCAAAACTGGAGCTTTACACAACTTCCGCCGAAAAGTCTCAAAAGTCTGCTGGTGTTCCTCACCCCAACGAAAAGCAGTGTTTTTCTTTGTTAGCCGAGTCAAAGGTACAACAACCTTTGAGAAGTCTTGGATGAAACGAAGATAATAACCGGACAGACCCAAGAAACTTCTAATCTACGAGGGAGTCTTCAGAACCTCCCACCGCATCACGGCCTCCACCTTAGCCGGATCTACCATAATTCCCTGCTCGTTGACGATGTGACCCAAGAACTAGACCTCTCGCAGCCAAAATTCGCATTTGGACAGTTTCGCATAAAGTTTCTCATTCCTTAAGGTCTCCAATACCTCCCTTAAATGTTGTTCGTATTGCTCCTTGCTCCGGGAACAGACTAAAATGTCATCAATAAAAACTATAATCGACCGATCCAACATCGGTCTACACACTCGATTCATTAAGTCCATGAAAGCTGCAGGGGCATTGGTAAGTCCAAATGGACGTCTTCTGGAAAGCCGTTTTCTGGAAAGCCGTTTTCTGGACGTCTTCCTCCTGTACTCGCATCTAATGGTATCCTGACCGTAAGTCGACTTTCGAAAACCACGAGGCGCCCTGCAGTTGATCAAACAAGTCGTCGATGCGAGGTAATGGATACTGATTCTTTACTGTAAGCTTGTTCAGCTTACGATAATCAATGCACATCCTATTGGAAGCATCCTTCTTCTTAACAAATAAAATAGGCGCTCCCCACGGTGAGCAACTTGGTCGAATAAATCCCTTAGCTAGTAGTTCTCGAAGTTGAATAGACAACTCCAGCATCTCTAGAGGTGTAAGACGATACAGTGCTTTAGCTATCGGAGCCGCACCGGGAGTTACGTCGATCTTAAATTCCACCTGGCTCTTCGGTGGCACCCTAGGCAAGTCCTCGGGAAAAACTTCAGGAAAATCTCGAACCATAGGTATACCCTCCGTCCTCTGCTTTGACTTCTTTTCCCGAGCATCCAAAACATATGCCACAAACCCCGAGCCTCCATGTTGAAAATGTCTGCGTGCCCTGGCATCTGAACAGAAGGCTGCACCCTGATTCCCCCTCTCTCATTGTACTACTAGATCTCCCCCACTTGGGGCTTGAATCCACACTCGCTTGTTCTTACAGTCAATCCATGACTCGTGCCGACTCAACCAATCCATACCGATAATAAGCCGAGTGTCGCTCAACGGTATAGGGATGAGATTAATCGAGAACTTTATTCCTTGAATCACTACTTCACTTCCCCGGTAAACACTAGTCGCTTGCATGCTTTTATCATCCGCAATTTCTACTTCTAATGGGCGATTAAGAGTTCCTAACGCAATACCGAAACTCTTTCCCAGAACGGAAGACACAAAAGAATGGCTAGCACCCGAATCAAACAGTACAAAAGTAGGCTTAGAGTTGACTAAGAATGTTCCTAATCAAGCATAATAGATACATTTAATACATACACCAAAACATGAGGCAAGTAAAGAAAGAGTACTCGTAACGACGTCGGGCGCATCCTGTGCCTCCTTGGCGGTCATGACGAATGCTCGACCCTTGGTCTTAGGGGCTTCCCCTTTCCCTTGCCTACCATCAGTAATTCGGAGTGTGGTGGGTGCCAGATTCTGAACTGCTCCCTGGGTCAGACAGCGACACTGGGCCTTGAAGTGACCCACCTGATTACAATTAAAACAAATCTTGACCTCTTGCCGACAATCTTTAGCATAGTGGCCCTCCTTTCCACACTTATGGCATATTAGCACCCAGCAACGCCCCTCATGATTCTTTCCACACTTACCACACTTACCCTGGCTTCTTTGCCCTTACTTTCCCTGATCTGCCCCTCTAAACTTCTTTGACGCATGTTGAGTCTGGGTCGGCGCCGAACGCTTCTGTCTTTGTTGGGTTTCCAATTCCAACTCTCGGGCCCGAGCGGCCACAATCATATCAGTAAGAGTTTGGTGCCTAGCAGCAGACACAAATTCCCGAATGTCTGTGTGAAACATCGCCAAGTATCTAGTCATTCTCATGCGCTCGGTTGCCACAAACTCTGGAAAGAAGAGTGCTCGCTCATTGAACGTTTTGGTGATTTCCGTTACCGTCTCGGTGGTCTGGGTCAGATTCAGGTATTCCTGTGCCAATCGTTCCATTTCCACCTGTGGAACATACTCCAGTTTGAACTGATCCTTGAATTGTGGCCACGTAATAGCATCCAACTGAGCAGGGGTGAGATCTTTCATTCGTATTTCCCACCAATCTTTCGCACCCTCTCTCAGAAGATTCACCACAAATGTTACCTTGGAGTTCTCAGGACATGAGCAGGTGCGAAAGGCACCCTCCACCGTGGAAATCCACCGCATGCTAACAATCGGATCCCTGCCCCCTTCGAACATCGGAGGCGAACAAGCCGAAAAGTCCTTATAGCTTGCATACCTGGCCCTTGATGTGCCCTGAGTAGCCAGTCGCTCCTCGAGCATTGCCCATAGCTCAGCCTTAATAGTACTAAAGAACTGAGGTATCGCAGCCAACACGTCTCGTGAAACCTCCTCCGCTATCAGGTTACAGAGATTTTCATACGTTGAGCCTTCCCCGTTCGAGGCACCCGCATCTGCCCTACCGTTACTTCGAGTGATTGCCATTCTGAAATGCGCAAAAGTTTAATATCAATACCCGGGTCACGCCCATCTACCCAACTACTCGACTTTCTAGGACTTTGGTTGACTACTCTTGACTCAAGCATGAATCCTGTACTTTCAGTAGTATTGGCCTGGTACTACCTTCCACACCTATTCACCCTTGTTCCAAGTTCATCAACCATCCTCCTAAATTGTCGCACATACGCTGATAAACCATTTCCTATGAATCCTGTGGTTATGCACCGTGGTGCCTAATCATTTGACCTAATTCTCACTCCCACCTGTGCCTAAGAGAACTACTGCTAACGTCGTCGAGTTGCCTCACGGACACACAGCCGTACACAATTGGGAATAAGATAGACGTTTGAATAACTAATCCTACCCTAAAGTCACAACCAAACAATAAACAGCCAATAAAGCCAGACCAAAAATTCTTAGGCTATCTTATCCTAACGGTATATGACCTCCTAGCATTCACTAAGCAACCTATGACACTAGCATACATTCCAAGGCATAACATATTGCATAAAAAAGTCTAAGGAGTATCTTATCCAGGAAATTCTACATCCTAGCATAATACATAGCACAAACTTGGCATGGGTAATTGGGAATCACAAAACTTACTTGGGCTCAGTTGACGGTTCGCATTGCATCATCTTTTACTTAACTAACTTTTAAAAAATGGTTTTCTTAACGAAAATCTCTCAGTCCTAAGTTTGAGTTTGGTTTCCCAATACAGTTCATCCAAATCCCTCAAACCAAGGCTCTGATACCAATTTGTAACACCTCAAAATCAAAATTATAAAATTCCATTTATTACCAAGGTTCCAACAAAATCTTTATTCAAAAAGTAAAACTGTTTCGACATTGTTATCAAACCAATAGCAAAAGTATTTAAAAATCATGACATAAAACATTAATTTAAGGTCCCGTGGATGCGATGTGCTGCCGTCAAGCCTTGCCCTTCCCTTTGTCAGTTGAAGTACCTGAAATGTTTTAAAATCAACGGGTAAGCACAAAGCTTAGTGAGTCCATAAATTACCATACATGCCCACATATTAATCAACCCGTCCTCGAGAACGACCCGACCCTACCCGCCATACAACAGCTACGGGCGTCCATCATACAACAGCTGTGAACATGGGGCGGTTCTACCCATCATACAACAGCTATGGGTTCCCGGTTTTGGCCTAGCCCATCATACAACAACTATGGGACAAGGCAATAGTCCAACTCGTCATACAACAGCTACGAGTGAACACGCATCAGTACTAAACCCAACAACAAATAACCACAATTATAGAACAAACCATATAACTGTAAATAACACAGAAGATGCCTAACATGCAACATCACATAGTAAGGTGAGGATACTCACCTGATTCATAACCGTGCGGATATACTTTAATATCTCAAATATGCTCGTCCAATCACCTAAATCCCACATACACAACATATTAATCGTTGACCAAATTCCTATAGACTTGCCTAAAGGTCATACCCAACAGTTGTCATAAAACAAGGGTCGGAAGTAAATTCCTGGGCAAACAGTCAGTCGCCGCGGTGCGACTTCTCCCTTTCCACGTCGTGGACTATCGTCGCATACTTACGGGGTTTACCCGAATCCACGTCGCTGAAATAACCAGTCCGTGTCGTGGACTCGTATTAGTCTGAAGTCCTTGTTAGCTCTTAATCAGTACAACCGTCGGCTAGGGTTCGTCCCTACACCCTTCCTAGGATCAGAAACTACCCAAAGGTCACTATCTTATGGACATGCAAGTCCATGCATGTCCATGGTCTAAAACCCTAAGTGTTACAAGTCATCTAAGACCACTAACCAAGGGATAACACCATAATACGGGATAAAATGGCAAATCAGAAAGGTAGATCCTCTTACCTTGCTTCTGGAAAACGGAAGAATGCACACAATCTGTTACAAGCCTTCCCCTACGTTGTATCTCCTTCTCCCAATCCTCCAAGACCTTTAAAGCTTCACAACAGTAGAACAACTGTAGAAACCAGTCGCCTCTATCCCAGAAAACCTCTAAAAACACAAACCCTAGGGCTGGGTCCCTTTATATTGGCGTTTAAATCTGAATTTGGGTTTTTCACATCTGCGGCGCACTGCGTCGCGGTCCATTAAGATACGCGACGCGCGTATCCAGCCATCGCGAGTCCAGATCCTTCCCGTGCCGCGCCGCGGTGAACGGGTCTTACAGTTTCATGAGGATGGAACAATGTCACTCTATGCCTTACCTATGTGTAGACTTTATTTTGGTGCTTCTTTAGACAATCACCTTGTTATACAGCAAAAGAATTTTCAAATTATATACCATTGGTGTCAAAGAGTTTCTCTTTGTTTCCTTAATTGTGTTGTTATAAACATGGTACGTTACGAAGAACACCAATGGAGGGCACATCTATAAGCCCAACTGAACCATGTGAACCCTCCATCCTAAATATCATAGATTTTAGACTCTTTAACACCAATGCTATAGCATTTAAAAATTGTTTCGCTGTTTAACGAAGCGTCCCCCAAAGCAGGGGTCGGGCTTTTGAACACTTCAGACATGATTAATAATTAGAAGTTGAGGACCGACTAAGAATTTTCCATTTTGAGCCCGATTTATAATTAAGGAATATCTTTTTTAAAAGAGTGGTTTGGAAACCTAATAAATACTCGAGTGTCCAAGCAGTGGAGGGAAATGAGTGGTTGGAAAAAACACACATGTCCAAGTAGTAAAGGAAAAAAGTGGTTGTGAAATACACGTGTGTCCAGGCTCCAACAATGAAACTGGACCATCCAGTCTGTTGGGAATTTATTCAAAGGATGGGTTTCCAAAACCACATAAAATCATAAAAATTGCAACGGAAGCCTAAAACATTTGAACAAACATAAAGTTTTATTGCCATCAATGATCAAGTTACATGGATGAAAGATAAATAAAACAACAATCAAATAAGAAGTTAAAGCTCACAACCTTTGAAGTCCTTTGAATCCAACTCAAAAGTTGGATGTTGTTGAAGTTGGAAACTAGAATCAAAATAGACTCCACTAGAAGTATCCACCATAAGTGTTCCAACACCCTTAAATGGTAGTTCTATTTGTGTTTGTAACAACCTCTTAAGCTTGAAAAATTAATTCAATTTTAATCTTTCAAGAGAGCATATTACAAGAATCAAAACTTTCCTAACAATTAGAAATATAAATACAGTGTAGAGAGAAGAAAAATCTCAGGTTAGGGATGAAGAGAGAAAGGTTAAGAACAATTCAAAAGCATTAACAACCTTTCTCAAGCTTGCAAGCGTTTTAATCATATCAAAAGGGGATATACACTTGGGAAAAAGAAGAGGTCTTTTGCATTTTACTGAGCCTCTATAAGGCCCTTTCTTTGTCCGTGATTTATGTGAGATATACCTTCTCTCTCTTCAACTTTTATATTTTATAAACCATTAAAATAACGCTTTTATAAAACATGAACTTTCTTCTCCTTTCTATTTACATAAGTTTTTAACTTTAATAACATATATAAACCTTTTAATATGTATTATAATAGTATATATACACATATATATTTACGAAAACACACACACACACACACACACATATATATATATATATATATATATATATATATATATATATATATATATATATATATATATATATATATATATATATATATATATATATATATATATATATATATATATATATATATATATATATATATATATATATATATATATATATATATATATATATATATATATATATATATATATATATATATATATATATATATATATATATAAGCGATCGGGTGAGGACTCTTCTTAAAGTGAGGACTCGTGAGGTCACCTTAAAAAAATTGAAAAAACTTTTAAAAAAATATAAATAATAAAATGGATCATAGTACTATATTGGAGAAAAAAATTCGAAAAAAAACTTTTGGATCATTATTTTTTTTTTTATAATGAAACAATGATCCACAAATAAAAAAAAATTGGATCATTACTGTTTTCAATGATCTAAATTTTTTTCCATTTTTTTATAATGATGTAGTACTATTCTCGATTTGATGATTTGTATTTTTTTAAATTTTTTTTCAGTTTTTTAAGGTGTCCTTACGAGTCCTCACCGAAAAAAGAGTCCTCACCGGAACGGGAGAGCTTAAAGCTTCAATTGGTGTACAAGCTTATATACCATTTATCCTTTGTCACATGGATCATGTTGAACATGATACATGGATCTCAATCATTCTTATTTGTTTACATAGGTATATTGGCACACTTACAATGAACCCTAGCTAACACATTTATACTAGGAGTTCAGCTCACAAAACGGAATATCCTTATAAATCAGGGATAGTAACAACTATATATAGGATAAGTATATAATCACAAAAGTTACGTGCTTTACAAAAATACAAAATAACTACACACTGTCGCTGGCCATCATACACTGTTCATAATTGTTAGTGTGATGAAACTTTGACACTCATCAGATTTTCAACGTCAGCCTAACATTCTCCCTCTAATCTGATGATGTCAAAACTTACCCAAAAGCTTGAGTTCCCAATGACTTGACAAGTTTAGCATCAATAATCTTAGGCTTGATCCATTTGTAGTTGTAATGCAGCAACTATTCTCTTTGGTTTTCCATCTCAAAAGACAACAGATAATCAAAGCTTTTTACAGACTCAGCCTTTGCACATTCGTACCTTAAAAGAAGAGGATGGCCAATAGGAGAAATAGAAATATCATTTATACGCATGAAGCACATCATACCATTTCCATCTTTATAAAACATCCCATTGCACTAGCTCTGGCACAAGTTTGAGAGCCTTAGGTTCAACTCTAGGAGGTAGCGAGTTATTAATAATCATAGAACCAAAAGCCAGTAAGTGTTTGGTGTGAGTGTTTCGAGATCTCCTCCTTTGGAGTAGAGATGGTTGTCCTTAAGGATGATGCAGAGGGAGTGGGAATGAGATTAAGCTTGATCTCCTTGTTGATCATAAAGTCTAGGGCCATCTTGAGCTCCTGAGAGTGAAGTCCCTTATGGTTCTTAACAATGTCGGTTATTTGAAGCCACTCGCTATACCCATATTTGACAAGATTTGAAATCAACACATCCTCAAGAAACTCACCATCTTTCATTCTCCTGGACAATTGAATCAGCAGAACCTTTTAACCCTTGGGCTTGAGGCACCTAACTTTGACAATAGGACGCACAGAGTGATGTCTGGTAAAACATCAGGGTACTTAGACAGATCAATCTTTTTGTTCAGCTCATCAACTTTTCTTCTTTTGTTAACCAAGGAGTTGAACTAATTGTTAAGAGTCTTCTGCTGATCAATACTTTCATATTCTTGAGCCAACTTTTGAACGAGTTTGTCATCTCGAATAGTGATAATTTTGTTAGTCATGACAAGGTTGTGTTCATCAGCGAACTTTCTCACTTCTTCTACTGTCATTCCCCATTAAGCGGCTTTTTCTTTGATGGATGAAACCATCTTCGTTATTAGAGCATAAATGGCAGAGGAGATATCAGCAGAACATCAACTTTTCTTCTTTTGTTAACCAAGGAGTTGAACTAATTGTTAAGAGTCTTCTGCTGATCAATACTTTCATATTCTTGAGCCAACTTTTGAACGAGTTTGTCATCTCGAATAGTGATAATTTTGTTGGTCATGACAAGGTTGTGTTCATCAGCGAACTTTCTCACTTCTTCTACTGTCATTCCCCATTAAGCGGCTTTTTCTTTGATGGATGAAACCATCTTCGTTATTGGAGGATAAATGGCAGAGGAGATATCAGCAGAACATTTTCTTGACCTGGTAGAAATGGGCTGAAGGTATTGAGAAGATTCAGAGGATTGATTAGTATCCTCTTTGTTGTTAGAACTACCCTGCTCCCCCTCACCAAATACCTCAAGATAAATAACAAAGATGGGAGAAAGATTTAAGAATGAGAAATCCTAAAGACCTCTATCCTCGTCTTTACAAAATTGCTCCCCCTGAGATTCAAGGTTCTTTTGAGATGGCTCCTCCTAGAATTAAAGACTTCCTGAAGAGGGTCCTAATGACATGCTACTCTAACAATTAGAGGAGCTATCTTAAGTTTGATCCCTTTGAGAACTTTACCCCTTTTTGGCATCATCATATTGGGTAGGGGTTGAGAGCGATGGAGGAGGTGGTGGAGGGGTGGTCCTAGAAGGAGAGTCTAGAGTGTTGCGTAAGGATAAGAGGCGTTTAATCCCAGCAACATCAGACTCGACTATTCTAAGTCTTGTCGAAAACACCCTGGCATATCCAATAATTGTTTGAAGAGACTGATTGATTTGGTGGAGAGAAGCTTCATCATCAAGAGCAACTAGGGTAATTGGAGGTATGGTTGAAGGTACAGAGGCTGCAGCAGGAGGAGAAGAAATCCTTGGAGAGAAAAACACTACGACCTCAATATGGGGGAGACATGAGCAGTATATGTATCTATGTCTGGAGTATTGAAGTCGATATGTTTATTCACATAGGGAGGAGAAGACAAGTCAATATGCTTGACATCGCAGCGGTCGTCATGCGGTCAAAAATAAGAAAATAAACCTCACTCTCACTTAGCACAGTCGAAGTCAGGGACGATCCACAGGAGTTACGTGGTTGAGACAGGTGAAAAATTACCAACTGCAGTGTCACGCTACAGTCAGAGGACCTAGTTCCTAACTTTTGACAACTAATCCCAAAAAACATAAACTAGAACAATTCCAAGCAAGCATGAACTACACTAAACTACCAACCAAACCTTGTTACTTACTGAAATCAGAAGTACATCTCCAAATCAGAAGCAAACAAAGGCAAATCAAACATCAAACACAATCCAAACATCCAACAATTCATTCACAAGCATAAAACATCAAAAAATCAACAATTAACATAAATTGAATGATTACTATTAACCAAATCAGATTCAAAGGTTCCAAAACAGTAAACAACTATTCCAAAACAAAAACAAAGACTCAATGCCAATGGTTGTCGCTCCCAAAGACACTAGCCAAGGATTACTAACTACTTAACTAATTGAAAATTAAAGACAAAAACATGAAAATACCAATAAATGGTTTCTGAAGCTGAATCTTGAAGTCAAAGAGCCTTGGGGGTCGATTTTACACCAGGTCTTCGCTTGTTTTTTCGACCTAAAAGCCTCTATTTATAGTTGCAAAAATCTCGAGACCGCGCCGCGCATAGATGGATCCCGCGTCGCGCGTAGGGGTTTATCCCCGTTTTATCGGAATTTGAATTCTTTCCACCGCCTCGTACCCGCGTCGCGCCTTGATGATTTCCGCGGCGCGCTTACGTCTTTTCCTGATTTTGCCTTGATCTTCAAACTTCTTCCAAATTGCACGCTTTTAGTCCCTGTTTTCATTATTTCTTTCCAAACAAGTGCTGGCACGAAAAGTGAGAATATCACGATGTATATGATATAATTTCACTAAGAATAGGGCTCAACAACGACTAAAATATGTGATATTACTAGGCGTTGTCAAACACCCCACACTTGTGCCTTGCTTGTCCCCAAGCAAGAGAGTTTTTTAATAGATTTTAACTAAGACTCAAACAATTTTTTTCTGTGTTCACTTTCAAAGCTTATTGCCTTATGAGTTAGAGTGGAATAGTTCGTGAAAACATAATCGGAATGCTCTTTGGAATTCATGGCTTTCTAGAGAACCCTTGATTACAAATTTTCTGTCCACAATGAAGTGTACATACTCATTCAGATTCTAAAGGCCATAAAAGAACTATCCATGACTTTCGATATTGTCCGTGTAGCAAGCTTTCAGAAATACCATCCCAGACCAGACGATCTTAGGTGGCAAGGTGCATAAGGCCCACCCATTTTAGACCTACCGGCTAGAACAACAAAGGTCATTGATTGATAATTCCTTCCTAAATTCCAATCCTAAAACAGTCCAACCTTCTAACTCCTAAACTCAACTTATTTGACTCAACTAATAGCATGATTACAACTACATAGTATTTCTCGAAAAATACTAATGCTATAACAATCATAAACTATCCGTTTCAAAATTACAATCTATTAAAAATTTTGAAAAAGTTGCTAAAATTTTGAAAATCGGTCATTTCCGCAAAAATTTCAAAAAACTACTCTTTCGACTGTCCACACCCCACACTTAAAACCGTACAACGTCCCCGTTGTATAAAAATTATTTAGAACAAGGGAGAAAGAGTTACCCCTTTGGACGGTAGATCGCTTGATTGGTGCTTGGTATCACAGGTACAATTACGAACAAAAAGATCCTTGATTTCGCATTCTTGGAGTTGTAGCGCAACAGTGAAAATGCCGGTAGTCAAGACAAGTGGAGGGGGCACGGTGACCCCACACTTTCTTGAAACAACTCCTCCAATTTTTGGTATAACATGCATGATTCACAAAAAAATTAAACGTAAACAAACAAACAAAATAAAATATAAACAAACAAAATATAGTAATGTCATAAGTACAGTACAGATACCCAAAAGAAAAATAAGAAAAATACATCAATCGCCACCTGGTGGCCTGGACGATCCTGCCTCATGATCGTGGTCTCGAGCTGGGAATGGTCGGGGGCGCTGGCCCTGTGTTGAAGCGATCTGTAAAAGTACCTCCCCGATCCACTCCAGCTGGTCCTCAATCCTGGCGACCCGATCCTACAATCGCCTAAGCTCAGGCGCCTCCTCTTGCTGTGGTGCTGGCTCTGCTGGTGCTGCCGGTCTCCGGCGTCTCCTACCCGGCTGGGTGTAAGCTGGCTGGGGTTCCTGGGGTGCCTCAGTCGCCACCCTCACAAACTGGCCCGGGCGCTGCTGCTCAATAAGCCCCTTGTTCTCTAGGGCTCGCGCCGTAGTGCGAGCTGGAGGTAAAGCGGTCAAGGATGCCACAACCGGAGCAGTAAGGATCCGGTATGAACGGGCCAAGCAGGTGATGTAATGCCCGCGGGCCAGAGGACTGCTGGCAGATGCACCCGTCGCTCGGGTGGACAGGGAGACAGCTAAGGCAAACGGGAGGTGAAGGAACCTGGATGGGTCGACGAGGACCCAGAGATAAGTCATGTCCTCGCCGGACACCTTCTTGCCCCCTCCCTATGCATGATGGAGGTGGAGACGATGCGGTGCATGAGTCGGTGAAGTGGATCGCGAAGATGGCTCTCTCTGGATGTCCCCACCTCGTAGAATATGTTGGACAACGGTGCCCAAACCTCCGCATTGGCAGCCCTCTCGGGTTGCCCCTAAATGCACGCTGTAAGAAACTGTATGAAATGGCGATGCTGCAGGTCCGCCTCTGTGTATATGTCAGTGCGCCTCCCAAACTCCCGGAGGTTGCAATCCCTGTGCACTCCCCCCAATCTAAATTGTACCAGCCAGGAACGGGCCTCTGTCGATCCAGGTGCAAAACGGACAGTGGATAGGAACTCCAAAAGAAGCTCGGTATAGACTATGTCCTCTTGGTTGGCCATAAGCCTATCCCAGCCTCGGCACGTGAATGAAGCATCCCCGTGGGTCCATGTGTGGTTGAGGAATGGCTCGATCTCTCCCCAAAGCCCCGCGTCTCTGAGGATGTCCCGGTCAATGATCGTCGCCTCGAGAACCCGGCGACCAATAAGCGCATCCCTCTTAGAGGCAAACTCCACAGAACTATCCAGATCCTCAGGGAACTGGAGAAACCAGTGGTCTAATCTGAACGACATCTGCACAAAAGAAATTTTTTTTCCAATTTAGGTCCTTTTCTTCTTCACCGCACCGCGGCGCGGCCCAAGAACCAGGACGCGGCGCGGCGAGCGGCTTTTCTAATTCCAATTCCAAACTCACGATTTAACCTGTTTAAACTCAATCCAAATACACTACAAGGTAGCCTAAGTGCCGACTAACTCATCTAGGGTCATTATTTGGCAAAATAAACACCCTACGAGTCAGCATTGGCGATTTCTAAGTTTTGCGTTTTTGGAGAAATCAACCAAATCAACTGCCTAATCACTAGTTTTAACATGTAAAAGCTAGTTAGAATAACGTACCTTGGTAGTAGGAATGAAATGAGCAAGAAAAAACACAAGAAATTTTCGATGATCAGAGCTCCGAGGCGTGGTGTGTGTGAATAGTGTCACGGCTTACCTTAATATCAAAGGAAACCGACCGATCGATTCTCACGGCACGGATATGAGCGAACCGCGGCGCGCGTACCCCCAAATCAACCCCTACGCATCGGGTTGGTTTACGATCCCGCGGCGCGCAATTTTCCTGACCGCAGCGCGGTCATCAAAAAATTCAAATTTCTTCGAAACAACCCCACACTTGCCTTGGACCAATAATACCTGCAAATGACGATGATATAATTTCCTAATTTCTCCTAAGAATACAGTACCTAACCTATGAAAAGATGGGTTGCCCCCCAACAAGCGCTAAGTTTAACGTCTTCAGCCAGACGTGCTATTCCTGCTCCTATTCTTCTTGAATTGTTGATGGCATCTCCATGTGATTTGGCGCTAAATTGTGGGCCATCATTGACATCAATGAAGTGAGCTGAGTCATCCTGTCACTAACCCTGCTAATCCATTGTTGCTGGGCTTCCAAGAGCTGAAAGACCTTTGCTTCTCTTTCCCTTGCATATTTCTCATACTGCTGGTGCCTTGCCTCCAACATCTCCGTCATGTCCAGCAGCTGTTCTTTGTCGATGGTGGACAATGGATGCTCCTTTTTGTCCTTTAAAACCTCCTCTTTTCCTCCTTCTCCCGGTCGCGTCCATATTGTTCTTTTGTCCATAACCCCAGATTCCATCAGCAAGTGGCTATCCAAATTCTTATCATTATACCCTTGAGGTAGAGATATGGGACTTCCAAACATATTTAACTTTCTTTATCTCAACCCGAAGAAGATGTCAAAATCTCCTGTTTTGCAATCGATAATAGCGCCGGCTATAGCCAAGAACGGGCGTCCTAATATTAACGCGGGCGCATCCTCCTGACTCTCGTACTCCATATCTAAAAAGTCTACTGGGTAAAATAAATCCCCAACCTTTACTATGACATTGGTAAGCTTACCTCGGGATACTTTGGTTGACTGGTCAGCCAACTATAATACAGTCTTTGCGGGCTCTAATTCCTCATTCTTGTATTTATCATACAAGTATCCCGGTAGCACATTCACACTTGCTCCCAAATCCAACAAGGTCTTCCTAATGACCACATCTCCTACAGTAGCAGTGATCAGTGGTGACCCAGGATCCTTTTCTTTCTTGGGCAGTGTTCCCAACAGTGCCTCACTAGCTTTAATTGTCAACCTCACAGTGTCAGGTGTGGGAGTCTTGCTTTTTTCATTTTGTTCACACATCTCCTGAAGAATTCTTGTATCCTCAGGAGCATTCTTAAGTTCATCCCACAAAGGTTGGTTCATCGATGGCCCTGTCGATTTGGGCGCTTCTTGCTTTGTCTTTCCCTTCTTATCCTTCTTTCTTTGTTTGATCCCAACTATTGTTGGCTGCTTTTCCTCTTGGCCATCCTTGTTTTCCTTTGGTTGAGTTTCCTTCTCAACAGGAATTTCGTTTAATTCCGTGTCTTCCCTATTCTCCTTTTCAATTTCCACCTCTTCCTTAACTTCTTCTTCTTTACTCTCTGCCTCATTTCCAGATTCTAGCAGATCTTCCAGGGTGACTTTCCTCCATTCAGCCTTGACAGTGTTGACATGTTCCTTTCTGGCCGGCTGACCATGGGTCGGATTGACTTCTGTGGTACTTGGCAGCTTCCCATTATCTCTTTTTTGTTGGTCTTCAGCCATTTGGGCGATTTGCCTCTCCATATTGACGATGGCTTTCGCATTGGCCTGCGATTGCTGCTGTGTTGTATTGAACATTTCATACATTTTCGCGACCAAATCCTCCTGAGTTCCTGGGGCATTGTTGATGGAGTTATTGGGCCCCCTATTGTTGCTGCTACCATTTCCATTGGCATTACCATTATTGTTTGCCGGTTGATGCTGCCTGGGCAGGTTGGATGACTGCCCTTGGTAGTTGTTCTGCCTCTGCTTATTGAAATTCTGCTGACCTTGGTTATATGGTCTATAGGGTCGTCCATTGCCATATTGTCCTTGACCCTGACCATAGACTTGATTTGCTTCTTGAGTCTTTGGTCCTCCTTGACCTCCATGTGGCTGACTCTGAGGTCCATTCTGCAGAGTAGACACAAGCCTATCAAATTTCTTATTGAGCTCGCTTATCTCCTTCTTTACATCCTTGTTCCAGTCGGCATCAGCTCCTATTGCTGCAGCTGTGCCTACCGTCTTTCTTGTAGAGAAATTCGCCTTGGATCCATTACTTAGCTGTTCCAAAAACCGCCAAGCCTCCTCCGGGTCTTACATCATTATAGTGCCAGTAGATGATGCGTTAATCATAGCTTGGTTTGTCTCACTTGCTCCTTCAAAGAATACCTTGACCAATTGCCACTTTGGAATATCGTGATGAGGGCATGACCTCATCAACTCCTTTAGACGATCCCATGCTTCATGAAAAGCTTCTCCATGCTTCTGCTGAAAATCCTGAATGGCCCTCCTGATTTCCGTCGTCTTGCTTGCCGGATAGAATTCTTGTAAGAACTTAGCTTTGAGTTGGTCCCATGTAGTGATGCTATTTGAGGGTAAGGACGTGAACCAATATTTGGCTTTGTCCTTAAGAGTGAATGGGAACAATCTTAGTCTAAAAATGTTCTTATTAGTATTCCTAGGGGTGTTAGAATTGGCTATGGCTATAAACTCATACAAGTGATTGTATGGGTCATCCTGTTTGTACCCCCTAAATTCCGGTAATATCCCTAACAACTGAGGCCTAATTTCTACTTGATATTCTATATCCTCAGGAATGTAAATGGGCGACGAGTCATCGTACTCCCGTGGCTGGAAGTGCGATGCAACCGATTGCCCCATCGGTTGTGCAAAATACAAGGGTTGAGCGGGATTACCGTAAAAGTGATGATCATTATATCTCTGCTGACCTTGTAGTGGTTGATGCTGCTGTGCTCTTCTTGGAGGTCCCTGACCTCGGTTCCATGGTTGCTGTGGTGCTGGTGGAACCCATCCTTCGTCTTCTTCATCATACCTCTCCTCAGCCTTTTGATACTGGTACTACTGCTGAGGTGGTTGCTGTTGATATTGTTGTTGTGGTGGTATAGGCTGGAATGTGGTTTGTGGTTTAAAAAGTACTGGTTGAGAAATGGGTGTCTGCTGTCTAGATACTGGGGTGCCATCGCGGGTCGGTGCTCTCCAAGACATGGCAGATATAAATGGGTTTATGGATTGAGGTTGGGATAAAGGTTGAAATGGTGGAATCGACGGCGGAGTGCATGAAGGTATAGGTGCAGGGGCTGAAGCTGCACCACCAGTAGCACTCGTGCTCCCAATGTGGAATTCTGAAACCGGGGGAATAAATGACATCCCCGTTGCCTCACCCGAGGGTTCCTGGGTAACACTCACTATACTAATACTGACATTACTAAAACTCATTGTATTTAAACGCCTACGTGCACGGATCTTACGCGCAGTTCGCTCAATCTCTGAGTCAAAATGCAAAGGGGATAATTGCTCACCCCTACGGGTACGCATGCACTAATGCAACACGCCCGAAAAATCAAAAACCAAAATTACTAACTAACCAGAAATCAAAAACTAAAAAGTCGTACAAATCACCTATTCTCAAGCTCACAACTCCCCGACAACGGCGCCAAAATTTGACATCGTACCGGTCGTCATGCGGTCAAAAATAAGAAATAAACCTCACTCTCACTTAGCACAGTGGAAGTTAGGGTGGATCCACAGGAGTTACGTGGTCGAGACAGATGACAGATTACCACCTGCAGTGTCACGCTACAGTCAGAGGACCTAGTTCCTAACTTTTGACAACTAATCCCAAAAAGCATAAACTAGAACAATTCCAAGCAAGCATGAACTACACTAAACTACCAACCAAACCTTGTTACTTACTGAAATCAGAAGTACATCTCCAAATCAGAAGCAAACAAAGGCAAATCGAACATCAAACACAATCCAAACATCCAACAATTCATTCACAAGCATAAAACATCGAAAAATCAACAATTAACAGAAACTGAATGATTACTATTAACCAAATCAGATTCAAAAGTTCCAAAACAGTAAACAACTACTCCAAAACAGAAACAAAGACTCAATGCCAATGGTTGTCACTCCCAAAGACACTAGCCAATGATTACTAACTACTTAACTAATTGAAAATTAAAGACAAAAACATGAAAATACCAATAAATGGTTTCTGAAGCTGAATCTCGGAGTCAAAGAGCCTTGGGGTCGATTTTACACCAGGTCTTCGCTCGTTTTTTCGACCTAAAAGCCTCTATTTATAGTTGCAAAAATCTCGAGACCGCGCCGCGCAAAGATGGATCCCGCGTCGCGCATAGGGGTTTATCCCCGTTTTATCGGAATTTGAATTCTTTCCACCGCCTCGTACCCGCGTCGCGCCTTGATGATTTCCGCGGCGCGCATACGTCTTTTCCTGATTTTGCCTTGATCTTCAAACTTCTACCAAATTGCACGCTTTTAGTCCCTATTTTCTTTATTTCTTTCCAAACAAGTGCTGGCACGAAAAGTGAGAATACCACGATGTATATGATATAATTTCACTAAGAATAGGGCTCAACAATGACTAAAATATGTGATATTACTAGGCGTTGTTAATGAGCAAGTGTACCAAAAGAGTGTTGATAATGAATGGACTATGACGAGTTCCCTTTATCCTAATAAGCATCAACAGCATTAGCAGACTTTGAAGACTCATTGAGGAGCCATACGACTCTTCCTTGGTGTCAGCCACATCTATTGGTTGTTCAAGTGTGGGTGAGGATAGTTATGGAGAACAGGTAGACGATCCCTTAGCAAGAGAGGAGAGGTGTAAGGTTGATCAACCCAGTGCATCATCCAAGGAGTAGGTTGAGGATTAGAAGGTCGTGGAGCAGCTTGGAAACTTTTTAACGAAAGGAAGGGGAGGGATGGGCATATTGTCTACCTGTAGATAAGTTGGACACTTAAACTCTAGTGTCATGGCCAACAAACGAGGATATGCAACATATGTAGGTCGACTTTTGCTGGTAATCAAGGATACAAGACGATCAAATATTATCTGTGCAAATTCTAGGTACTTGTTGTGTACCATAGCATACAAAATCCGTACTTCAAACAGATTAAGTTAATTCGAACTCCCTGTTTTGTAACCAATACATTTTCCAATAACCGCTTATTAAATTTCCAACCGGGGGAAGACATTGTCGAAGAACAAACTTGACTCCACCACATTTCCCTTGTAGAGAGGAATCATAGCTGATATGGGAAAGAATCAACTTAAATTGTTCTTCAGATGGAAAGGGAGAAAATAATTCATACAGAGGAAGGCAAAGACAACTGCAAAAGGTGTTGATTGATACATGAACGGTAGAGGACACATCATGAATGGTCCCATTGATTGTGCGAGAATCGGTATCAAAAGAGCAAGTCTACCAGAACTTAGAGACAGTAGCATCATTTGAATTGCATATGGAAAGTCCGATAAAGCATAGTGAAGAGGGTGTGCACTTAGGATTTGCACAAAACTCTCCAATCCTTGACTGAAAAGTTTGGAAGGAATCTCATATACATTAGAGACATTTGTGGCTTGAATGACTATCAGAGTAGAAGGAGGGGATTTCGCCTGATCATATTGGGAGTAAGGTTGAACGTAAAGAGGGGTGCCATTTGCAAAGAATTAGGGTTTCATTTATGAAGAAAGAGATTGAAATTTTAAATAAAAGGTAGGAAGGAAAAGGAGAATTAAGGGTTTTGTATATGAGAGATGTGAAGGTGAGGGGAAGGTTATGTAATGATGGGTGTATAGGGAGGAGAAAAATTTGAAAGCCTAGCCATCAAATCAAATTAATTCGAAATGGAGTGAAATCAACTGGCATTGACTTAGTCAACACTGAGGAGAGTCTAGCATGGCAGCGAAAGAGAATGATTTTTTTAATAGAGACCCTTTGACATAAGGAGGAGCAATCAATACAATAGACACTGAATATGGTCAGTGAGTGAAGGGGCAGTGCTTAGTGTTACAATAGAACATGAGACTTTGCATCCGGCAGCATGCTTCCAGGGACAGGGTCTGGTTGATGTTTTGGAAAAAAAAACACTCAGGTCTTGATAGATGATTTTTATAAGGACCAGGTAGTCTCAGGTCAGGGTGTAGTCTTTGCTAAACACAAGACATGAGTGAGTGGCTATTGTTATCTCAAAGTTGGTCTTGCTAGTGAGAAAAGCGAGACTTTAGTCACATGCAACAACATGCTTCTACGGAAAATTCATGTCATAAGTTACATTCTAGACTTTGTGGGGTCATCGTCAAATACAGGGATGTTACAGAGTTTCTTGGAAAGGAACACATCAGTGTGTTGTTATATCAGTAGAGTGTCAGATGCCTTTTGTACTAGAAGGAACATTACCTCAAGAGAAGAGACAAAGGGTCTATAAAAGGAAGGATCGGTGAAGAATAAGCCCACAACAATACATTTGACAACAAAAATGTCGATTCATATTGGAGATCGAGTAGAGGTGAAAGGACAAGGAGCAGGGTTTATAGTCTCCGTCTTTGCTGCCAATGTGATGACAGTCTTGTATGGACGACACCAAGTTCGTTATGAAACAGTGGTGAAGGATGATGGAACTCTACTGGAGGAGGTGATCCTAGAGAAGAGGATAAGGTTTTATCCTCCTAAAGTGGTTGTTGAACTGAAAGACGGCGATATAATAGATTCTTGGTATCACAAACGATGGTGGGTTAGACGATTCATTCGAGAGGAGGACAATCACTTTGTGGTGCAGTTTGATTGAGGGCATGAGTACTATGCATTCAGAAGTCATAGACTTCACATTTATTAGGAGTGTAGCTTGCATGAGTCGATGTGGTGAATGTATTATAAGCGGTAGGAATGTAATGAAATGATGAATAAAAGAACTTGTTTTATTTGAATGATTGTTTGAACAAAGATCATCATAAAACATGTCCTACTAGGATAACATTTCCAGTTCAATAATGAAAAACATAAGTTTTTGCTCATCAATAGACTTGGTAAAAATATATGTCAGTTTCTGATCAGTATAAACATAGACCAGTTCAATCTTCCCCTTTTGAGTGATGGCCCTTATGAAGTGATGACGTATATCAATATGCTTGGTCTTCGAGTGTTGAACTTGATTCTTTGAAATCAAAATAGAACTGGTGTTATCACAGCAGATAGGTGTCTTTGTGATTTTTAAATTGTAGTCCATCAGCTGGTTTTGAATGCATAGAACTTGCGCACAACATCTGCCAACGGCAACATACTCAGCTTTAACGGTTGAACATGCTATTAAGGCTTGCTTCTTGTTGGACCAACTGATAAGACGATTTCCTAGCAGCTGACATCCTCCTGAGGTAGTTTTTCAATCAAGAGAAAATCGTAGAAAAATCAAAGTTAGTAAATCCCACCAAGTCAAAGTTGGATTCATTAGGGTACCATAACCCAAGATATTGTGTATGCTTTAGATAACAAAAAATTCATTTGACAACAAGAACATGAGATTCTTTAGGGTGAGCTTGATAGCGAGCACACATGTTGGTGGAAAACATAATGTCAGGACGACTCCATGTAAAGTAAAGTAGTGATCCAACCATCGCTCTATAGAGAGAAGCATTAACATTAGTGCTTGAGGGATCAGTTGACAGATTGAGAGAAGAACTCATCGGAGTTTTTGTTGGCTTTCAGTCAGTGAAAGAGAATTTCTTCAACATATCTGAAATATACTTGCTTTGATTTATGAAGATCCCCTTAGATGGTTGTTTCACTTGGAGACTAAAGAAGATGAGAGTTCTCCCATCATACTCATTTCAATTTTTTCTGACATTACATCACCAAACTCTGCACCTAGATATTCAATTACGGAACCAAAAATTATGTCTTCAACATACACTTTATACTTATGCTAGAATAAAGTCATCTCCTGATTGCTTGATAAACAATGTTATCGATTGCACCTCTTTTATACCCTTTTTCAATAAGATAATTAGACGGTGTATCATACCGTGCCCTAGGTATTTGTTTAAGACCATACATAGCTTTTTCTAGTCGATATACAGGATCTAGATATTCTTTATCTTAAAAACTATGAGGGTGCTTGAGAAAAACTTCTTGTGGAAGATCCACATGAAGAAATATTGTTTTAACATCCATTTGATATACTTTGAAGTTCATGAAGGATGTGAATGCTAAGAACAACATGATAGCCTCTAGACATGTTACAGGGGCAAACGTCTCATCATAATCCAAACCCTTCCAACTGAGTAAAGCCCTAAGCGGCCAATCTAGCTTTGTACCTTGTTACAATTCCATTTTCATCCATTTTGTTTCTAAACACCCAACATGTGCGAACGATGGTCTTTCCTTCAGGACGGGGAAGCAGTGTTCAAGCATTGTGTATTTTAAATTTGTGAAGTTCGTCTTGCATAAATTTTAATCCAATTAGGGTCTTTTAGAGCTTCATCCACATTCTTGGGCTCAACTAGTGAGACAAAGTTGACATAGAGGCAAAATATGCTTGAAATCTGACGTCGAGTAGGAACACCTGTAGAGACTTCTTCAATGACATGAGACATCGGATGATCTTTCATGTTTCAAACAAGTTGACCTGTAGAGACTTGGTCTTCTAAATTTCCATCTTCTGTAACAGAGTCTGGTTCATTTGATTCTTCTTGCTTCACAACGTCTGAGGATAAATTGGGTTCAATGTTTGAAGAAGATGGTGGAACATCAACATCACGGATTTTAGGAACATCAGTGTCAAGAGATGAGTCAGCATCAAGGATTTGAGGAACATCAGTGTCAGAAGATGAGTCAGAAGAGTTGCTGGGAACAACCAAGGGGTTAGATGCTATTGGTGCAGATCATAGAGGGGTGAGAAGTTCATCAAGAATGGTTGATGCATGATTTTCTCATTGAAACAGGGTATGAGGATCCATCAAAATTAACATGAATAGATTCTACCACGTGTCTTTTGGATAGATTAAAATCCCTGAAGGCCTTTGAAGTTTAAGAATAGCCTAAGAAGATACCATCATCAGACTTAGATTCAAACTTTGATTGTCGCTCTCTCTGTCTCAAGATGAAACAAGCACATTTAAATACATGAAAGTAGGAAATATCAGGTTTTCGTCCTTTCAACATCTCATATGCTGTCTTGTCATGACGTTTGACAATGATAAAATGATTTTGGGTGTCACACATTGTATTGACAGCTTCAGCCCAGAAAGAAAGTGACAGACCAGCATCAACAACCATTGTTCTTCCATCTTCGATTAAAGTTTTGTTCCTACGTTTAGCGACACCATTTTGCTCAGGAGTTCTTATTGTAGACAAGTTTTGGAGAATTCCTTTATCTTTACAGAATGATTCCATGGCATGATTTCGAAATTCAATTCCATGATCACTTCGAAACTGTCTGACTCTGAGATAATGTGAAACTTCAGACTGCTTGATGAAGGAGATAATTTCAGAGGCAGCATCACTCTTATCCCTTAGAAACACGACCCATGTAAAGTGAGAAAACTCATCAAAAACTACTAAAGAGTATTTCTTGCCAATGAGAGAAGATATATGGACAAGGCCAAACACATCCATATATAGAAGATTAAATGGAGTTGAAATTGATGAGCATTGTTTAGACTTGAACAAAGACTTGGACTGTTTTCCTTTTTCACACGCAATACATATTTTCTCTTTAACCAAATTCATTTTAGGAATTCCCCTAACCAGCTGACCACCTGAAATGTTAGATGTGTTTTTGAAGTTGAGATGAGATAAGCATCTGTGCCAAAGCCAATTGAGATGAGACAGAGCACGAGAGAAGAAGCATCTCTTTAGGGATTGATCAACAAAAAACATGTCCAAAATATAAATGTCATCACATCTCTTAGCAGTGAGAACTACTTTCTTTGCAGCATCAATAATATTTCCTTCTTTCTTGTTAAACAATACTTCATACTCAGCATCACATAGTTGACTGACTAAGATGAGATTGTGCTTTGTGCCTTTAACATAAGATACATTTGAAAACTGTACATACTTGCACTTGATAGTGCCAAAACCTTTGGTTTGACCTTTGTTATTGTCACCATAAGTAACGACAGGACCATCATTCTTGACATAATCTTCCAACAGTGACTAGAATCCAATCATGTGATGAGAGCATCCACTGTCAATATATTAAATATTCTCATGGCCCTGATACACTGAGGAGGAATCCTAATCGTTTTCTTTACAATCTTGAGCAGCTTATGCGAGATCAGCGTCAAAGGTGTTGGTGTTGCTGCTTGAATCGCCAGTGTGTTGCTCTTCAGTAGTAGCCATCAGACATACATTTTCGATTCTTCATCATCGGAGGAATCAGCTTCTTCTACTCACTTTTCTTCTTTAGCAACAAGAACTTTTGAACTTGGATTTTGCTTCTTTAAGGAAGCCACCGGTATTTTGTATTTGAGTTCATAGGAGTCTTCTTTTGAATCACTTCTTTTTGCTTTGCAGTCCTTTGCAAAGTGTCCAGTGCTTCTACAATTGAAGCATTTTCCATCACTCTTTTTATCACCAAAACTTTTAGTAGTTTCATTGTTGAATCTTTTGAATCCAGAGAAATTAAGCTTAGATCCACTGTGAGAAATGTTCTCTTGATGCTTGGTTTTCATGGATTCCTTATACCGATTGAACTACTTGACAATCAATGCACCTTGAGAAGCGAGTTCAGAAAGCTTATTGTATTCTTCATCATCATTTTCTGTATTTTTCGAACGTTCAGCGTCGCTGTCAGTATTGACAACCCTTTTTGAGAGAAGAGCAGATGATCGCTCTTGTTGACTATCTTTCATTATTTCCTTACATTAAGCCTTTGTTTCTTCATAATTCCTCAGATTACGGAACAAACTTTGATGATCCATGGTATTAATCTTCTCACTATTTTGGAGAACATCAACATGATGTTACCATTTGTCATCTAGTGAGTCAACAGACTTAAGAACAAGAACAATATTATGTTTGAAAATATTGAACCTTCTCATATCATTGATTAAGCAATTGAATCAATTAAAGTTCTGAGTAATAGACTCCTTTTTTGTATACAAAGAAATGCTCATACTTTCTGTTCGGTGTGTTTTCTTAAGTAGCCCTTACCTCATCAATGCCTTCATATGCAACTGTTAAGGTCTTGAGCATTTCATTAGTAGACAGACAATTTTAAACACGATGATATATCTCCTAATGAAAGGCATTACCAATAGCAGCTCTGGCGTGAACATCAAGATATACTTTCTTTCTGTCGTCTTCAGTCTGTGAATGTTCTGGTGTTCGTTTGAGTCACCGGTAACACCACCTTTGCTTTCTTGGTACATAGGAGTGTATGTACCTTATTTAAGGATACTGAGCATGTTGTAGTCCATGATTTCCAGAACCATTAAAGCCTTACTTTTCCACATACGTAAAGTTGTTTGCATCAAACAGAGTAATTTTGTTAACAAAAATGGAAGAAAAAGATGAAGATACCTTTAAATTCTTGTGAAAGAAGATAGCCCGCTCTGATGCTAGTTGTTAGAAACGAGACATGATCTACTAAACAAAGTACACAAGAATTCACAATTTAATCAGAAACCAATTCTGATTAATAATATATTTCTCACGCAGAGAATATTACAAAGGTATATTGGCACACTTACAATGAACCCTAGCTAACACATTTATACTAGGAGTTCGGCTAACAAAACAAAATATCCTATAAATCAGGGATCATATGATGTCATGGTCATCATACGATGTACATAATTATCAGTGTGAAGAAACTTTGACTCTCATCAGATTTTCAGCGCCAGCCCAAGAATCTACCATATTTACGAACACTTTGTGTTTTTCTAAGTTTCCGATCAATCCAATTGTTCAGGTTCAATGATCTTTTGTTGAGCACTAATGTGATTTAATGGTGCATTAGGTTGTGGTTCTTGATCTCCTTCAAGTCCTATAATCCTCCCACTTGCATTGCCTATTAGAAACTTGCTTTCTAAGAAGCTAGCCTTTCAAGTTAATAAACAATTCTATTGCCAGTGGGATTGCAGAATCGTTTTCCTAAAAACTCTTTATGGTATCTTACAAATATGTATTTAGTAGAAATTGCTTTGAGTTTACTTGAAGCTTGTTGTCTTACAAAAACTTTATAACTCCATACCTTCAAGTAAGAAATGGATGGAACATTTTCATACTAAGTCTTATAAGGTATCTCGTCTACTTTCTTAGTTGATGTCATATTCAAAATATGTACAACAGTAAATAAGGTTTAACTAAAAATGATAAAGGAAGTGTATTATTACTCATTATAGGGCGAACCATATCCAATAAGGTTTGATTCCTCCTATTAGACATGCCACTATCTTATAGTGTTGTATGTGGAGTAAGTCGTGAGACAATCCCACAACTCCTAAGATGATCTAAGAACTCTTTACTTGGATATTTTCTTCTTTTATTATCGTGAAGGCCTTTAATGTTCCTAGTGAGTTGTTCCATCTATTTCACTTTGAAACAATCTTAAACATTTAAGTTGTCTTATTTGAAAAACGTGTGGAATTGTCAATACCTAATTATCCCATAGAAATTGCAAAAACCACCTTCTCAAGATAATATAATCCAAGTGGTTAGGTATCATTTTTCCCACAAGGATCACATAAATAATTAACAAGTATTTTTCAAAAGGACGGTACAAACTATGTTTCATAAACACAACCACAACGATTAAATAGTTAGTAAAGACGTTGTTGTAAGACCTGGGTTTTTGTAAGCTGTTAAGAAAGTGGGCGGTATAGTGTTTGGGATATTGGACTTGAAAGGGGTTGGAAAGGATCAGGCTGATCAGGCTACACAATGCGTTGCCTTGGTTGCACGCGACACGTAGGTTGTGGAAAGTAAGATGCTAGAATGAACATAAGATTGAAAGTATAATGTTATTACAGTGGTGAGTTCACCAAATGTCCAAATATTAGGTACATTGTTGGCATTGTGTCGTATGTCGATATTGTGGAGGGACCAAAACCACACAAAACAAAACATTTATGCACTAGTGATGCAAGTCGAAATTTTTAGGACCAAAACCGTAAGTTTTCACATTAATGGATATCTGGATATGCGTTTGAACTACTTATTACAATTAGAAGTCACGTTTAAAGTGTTTTAATAAACCGACCATTATCATAATCTTTTTATTATTCAAAGTTAAAATAATCATATATAGATAAACACAGTATGTTACAACAAGATAACCGAATATTACAACAAAATACGTCCAAATACCTCTTAACAATGTGTAAAAAACAATTATTCTCTTTTATCTTATGATAATATATTTAAATGAGAAAATACCGAGTGACTTGTTGTTTTGGAGGGGTCATAAGGAAGTTAGGAAAAAGAACAAGACCAAGGAATCATTGGAACGTGTAGACGGGGCACACAAACCGGACCTGACCGGTCTGCCTCCTCCCGTTTGGACAAGCTCACTTTCCGGTTCAATTCAGAACCAAATCTTGGGTACCCTAGCTGTCAGATTAACTCCACTAAAACGGTGTCGTGGCCCCCCAATATGACACCGATGTGCCTACCAATTATTCAATATACCAACCCCACTTCTTATCGATACTTTCATAAGAACAAAATATAAGAGAACCTGTTATTTGGTATTTGATTATTTATATAGGAGATTAAATTGTTATATTATTTTTTTAACTTATTAAATATTCTATTTTTACTGATTTACCGGGTTTAGTAAGTAATCACATGATTAGTTGGGCACTACATATAAGGGTCAAATATAGAATATAACGAGCGGAAGGGAGCCGCGCGTTGCTGCGGTTAAGGAAGTCAACAAATTAAAACTACAGAGGTATACAAATTAAAACTACAAGGGTAAAAATTGTAATAAACTAAAGTGGTAAAAGTACAGGGGTAAAAATTATAATAAACTAAAGTGGTACTGTTCATTGGATGCAACAATTGTATATATATATATATATAATGTATTTTTACAACTTTATTTATAATTGTTTCTAAGCTTTTGATGGTTACGCTCTTACACTTTGTTTATTTCAAAAGTATATGTATGTTGCATGCATAACCGGCCGTACAACAAAAATTATCTGCCCACGGTAAGAGGAAAAAAAATATAAATAAAAGATAATATGATTAAATGACTAAACCGTTAAACTAATAAAAATACATGATTTTCTGTTTTTTGCATTTCTCGTAACCCCATTATTTTGCTTTTCATATTACGCATAACGTAAATAGAGTTCCATTATAGGAAAAATTCAAGAAGGCTATTTCAAATATAATTTTGAATTCTATTATAATGTTAGTGAGATGGTGACCATTTCGGTTGATTGATGCTTATCAATCATGTCTGATATTGATGGATGGACCCTCGAGAAATTTGAAATTGATAGCGTTGCTAGTACTATGTTTTGTTTCTTTAAAAGTTAATTATTTACCACATGATTAAGTCACATAAGTTGTTAATCTCAAACTCATAGGGGCTTGTGAAAGATATGCAAGATTAAGCCATGGTTTATACCACATAACTCTTCACTCTCTTGTATAAATATGGTCGTTTATGTTATAGCCATAACACATATATAGGCTTGATTTCATAGGCCCATATGGGGCTGTTAGAGATTTGGCTTAACTTACATAAACGCATAAGGTTAACATGTTAAGGTTGTGTTTGATTTGCGTCTAATCGGGTCCGGTCAGACCTGAAATCTGACTCGGTTCGAGTCCGGATGTTTGATAAGCTAAAAATCACATATGACCGAGTCCATACACGTCTGACCGAGTTAGCAACATAATAATGTTACTTAGTCAGACATCTTATTCATTCAGGTCTGAAGACTGAAACTATCAAACACAGTCTGAGTCATTACTCTTATGTACGATCAATTCCTAGAAGTAAATTTATTATGTATAGTTAGAAACAAGTTGTGTTAAAAAATTACATTAATTAATAACCAATACACTAAAAAGAATTTAAGATACAAGATCCCCACGTTTGACTAGGGGAGATGATTAACCTAAACCGTAGCAAGACTTGCTAAGTCCTCTAACATGTTAACTCACTAGTCACTATTAATCCTACTAAATTGTACTTGAGTTAAGACTTGCTAAGTCCTCTAACATGTTAACTCACTAGTCACTATTCACGGGTCTACTCGTTTCGTCCATGCCTACTCGATGGACAAATGACACAAGTGGTTCATATCGAATTCAATGATTGCGATATTTCTGTCTCGCTATTACCTTTAAACTAAATCTTTTATTTAATAAGTTATTGGTATATGAATCTAATTATGTAGTTCATAAGTCACTATACGTATAATTTTATCTAATATCATATTATTTCGGTTTAAATCGTTATAGTTTGATAAAGCCAATGACGAAGAAAGATTCAATAAATTTAAATATAAAAGAACATATTTTATAAAGGCATATATGATCCTATGTTTTGGAAAATAAATATAAAATGGATGACTGTGACACTTTTGATAAAATTAAGAATCTGTCAATTAAAGATATTGAAATCACATCAGTAAATAGTAAAGTATAATAAATTAGGCGCAACTTACACTAGTGGCAATAATATATATATATATATATATATATATATATATATATATATATATATATATATATATATATATATATATATATATATATATATATATATATATATATATATATATATATATATATATATATATATATATATATATATATATATATATATATATATATATATATATATATATATATGCAAGTAAAGCCCAGCCTAGCTGGGTGGATGCACACGGGTTATATACCCATATGGTGGAAGGTCTGGAGTTCGACTCCAACTAACCCCATGTAGGGGATTTTCCCTGGTCGGCGAAAAACAGGTGGAGGGGAAAGGCTTTGCGCCATAGGTAATTGCCAACCGCCCTGGGTTGCAAGGCTGAGTACCCTCAAGGTGTTAAAATTGCCGGTTCCAAAAAAAAATATATATACATATATATATATATATATATATATATATATATATATATATATATATATATATATATATATATATATATATATATATATATATATATATATATATATATATATATATATATATATATATATATATATATAAAGGTTGTAGAAGTCGCCAGGCGGTAGGCGGGCGGTCGACTGGGGCCTAGGACTAGTCGGTCTAGGCGAGGACTAGTCGGCGCCTAGGCGGGGAGTATTAGTTGTAATAAATTTTATTTTTTTTAAATTATATATATATATATATATATATATATATATATATATATATATATATATATATATATATATATATATATATATATATATATATATATATATATATATTAACAAGGTTATGATTCCAGAAAACGACGTTTATTTATGGGGTGACCCAACTGCATACCAAGGGGTAATTTTAACCATAAGCTTGCATACCAAGGGTAATTTTGACCATAAACTTGATAAAAAAAATATTGGGCTTTCCAAAAATTTAGATGCTATCAAAAGAATGAAGTCCATATACCCTCTACTGCTTCAGGAGGTGTTGGAGCATTATAAAAACTTGTCCAAAAGGCATTGTGAGGATACTCTACCAAACCTAACGAAATGAAATAGGCATACAGCCTTGAATCTATAAGACTGGTAAAAAAACAGATGAAATATACTAATCAATTTTTAATTAAAAAAAGATCAAAAAATAAAAGAAAACCGAGTCATTTACTTATTTACCTTAACAATCTTTGGATCTACACAAGGCTGCTTCTTTCTGACATGAGCAAATAGATCACCAACTGAAATTAACAGGTACCCAAATGTGAAATATCAATCTGAAATTAACATAGCTTCAATCAAATCCCAAATATCAAGTGAAAGCCGGAAGAATCAAAGTTGAATTGAAGCAATAGAAGTCGAAACTGAAGTTCATATCAGAATCAAAATTCATATTTGAAGCAATCAGACCTGGAATGAGACTGCCATTGAACGGGGATGAACCTGATACAATCGAGACTTGCTACAATCGAGAATTGAAATCGGGATGAATCTGCTAGGCTGCTACAATCAAGATTGAACCTGAAAACGAAGATGAAGTGAAATCTAAATGAAAACGACGATGAACTGAAATTGAACCTGTTAAACGAAAGCTGCAATTGGAACCTGTTGAACGAAGATGAACTCGACATCGATTGATTGAACTGGAAGAAGATTACGGAGAAAGCGGATGAGGAAGCTATGTAATCGGGAATCAGAGAAGATTTACTTCCGATTGTGCTATAATCGAGATGGAGCTTTAACATGGAAAGCAGTCAACAAAATCGAAATCAGCGTATCATAGTCGCAGTAGAAATAAGAGAAATAAGTCAACAAAATCGAAATTAATCGGATGTTTACCGGAACCAGATGGAGCTTTAACAGACATAGTCGCAGATCCTATATAATCGATGATAACCGGACAGGAGGAGCTTTACCGGAGCTTTACCAGACACCGTATCTAACAGAGTACTAAGGTGGAGCTTTACTGAGGAATAATCTTAACAGAGTAAGCAGATGAAGACGCCGGAAGAAGCCGGAGGCGGAGGAAGCCGGAGGTGGAGGAAGCCAGAGGCGGAACGCGGAGAATTCCTGGAGGCGGCAACCCGTTTTCGCGATTGTCGTGGAAAATGGGAGGGAGAGAAACAAAGATTTCTGTGAACTGTGATTAGGTCATTTTTTTTAGGCGTGGTCGAAAAAAGAGGGGGAATTTTGAACTTTTTCATTAACGCCTGTTGACCGATTTTGACCGCCTAGCTCCGCCTAATCCGAGTTTGACCGAAGTTGACTATGCCCGACTAATTAAACCGTATAGTACTAAACGTAGGCAGTAATGGTCCGCCTAGCGCCTAGGCGCCGCCTAGGCCGACTTTTACAACACTGATATATATATATATATATATATATATATATATATATATATATATATATATATATATATATATATATATATATATATATATATATATATATATATATATATATATATATAGAGAGAGAGAGAGAGAGAGATGTAGAATTATATATGAACACTAAGTACTGTATGAATGTGTGACAAATTCTGAACCAACCAACTGATAAGGGTAATTTTAGATTTTTATATTAAATTAAACTATTATCCTAAAATAACAAATCAATTAATTAATTACCCCAATTAAAATCCTATAATTATGGAATTGAACTAACGCAACATACGTCAAACTAGTTTCGGTGAAGGGATAAGACCACCACAAACACACATTTAAGGTTCAAATGGATCATAAACCTTGCCTCTAATCAATGGCTAACAAGCCCAATCTATTTGTTTTGCTGGCTGCCAAACCTAAAACCATTTAAGGTTCAAAGGGATCATAACCCTTGCATTTAATCAATGGCTAAGAAGCCCAATTTATTACGTTTTGCTGGCTGTTAAGCCTAAAACCATTTAAGGTTCAAAGGGATCATAACCATTGCTTTTAGTTGATGGCTAGCATGCCCAAATTATTATGCTTTGCTTGTTGCTAAGCACAACTCTATCATGAGAGTTCGTTGGTTGGTATAAACCCGATTACTGCATACATAATGTGCATCACAAACCTAAGTCGTGCTTGGTACCACATACTCGAAGTTTTCTTCTACAAGGATCAATGTGGACAATTCACATGGTTTTCTCTCTGTCCGGAAAATCAATAAGTGATTCCCACATTACATCTCATTACAACAAGGTTATTAATTGACAACAATATTATCTTAACAACAACCCTGTTGTATATTATCTGGACAGCTGCGATGCTACTTATTATCTTGACAACAGCTATGTTGCATATCATCTGGACAGTTGCCTTGCTGCTTATTATCTTGACAGAAGCTATGTTGCATATCATATGAATGGCTTCCTATTGTTTATTATCTTGACATAAGCTTTGCTGCATGTCATCTGAACAACAACTCTGCAACTTATTATCTCTACAACAACCCTGCCATGTATATTCATAACAACTTTTCCTTATTCTCTTTAGTCTGACATGGCTATCTATCAGCTACCCACATCAAACTGGGGGAAATCAGTTTGGTACAACTTGTGCAAAACATTATGAATACGGTTATCAAAGCTCATACAAAGAAGACTATGACGATGGTTATTAATGGCACTCCACCAAGATATAAGGAGAACGTTACAATGACCCTTCCATGAAATCATTATAGTACCTGTTGTTGCATTATCACATAGCTGCCTTGCTGCACGATCGTCATAACAACCTTGCTGCATGATTACGACAATAACTGTGCTACATCATATCAATTGGATCACAATCACACAACGCAAGAAAACATTATCAAGCTAGCCCCACATTGTGTAGATCCTAGTATACTCCAAGATCTACTATAACATACTACGCCTCTGGTAGGCACGGTTTGTTCGTTCCTCTTATGTTTTCATACACATTTGTTGTATCTAGTCCGATGCAATTGACGACAAACCAATCACATCGGACTGGGGGGACTTGATGATGTTAGGTCCATTAGCTTACCTATACAATATAGCAATGCTGGTCAACAGCTATTTGACGGCACCACATGGCTCACAGCATGACAGCCTGCTTGACAACACTAGCTTTGGCTAGCTGGTCCTGAAATGGGTCGGTCCAAGGCCTGACCTAATTGTCCCTCCACTTACCTAACAATAAAAATATTCTCTCCTCCATGGAGAACATTCTCATTTTTCTAGATCTAATCTCCACTCTCTACTATATTATCTACACATATATATATATATACACCATGATGGTACTCGCTAGCGAGGTTAAACCATATCATCTCTCATACCAATCTGACTTGATCGTCGGAGCTTGCTCTCGAGGCACATGTCCTGGCTCGGGTCTAATAGATGTCTTATTTGATTTTTTCTAGGATTCAGGTCGGGAACCTTCAAGTGGTCATCATGCTCCAACTTGTTGAAAAATTAAAAATATACGAAAACTCGAAGGTTTTCGGGTCCAAGATCTTTCGCTCAACAATAAACGAAGATATAAAGATATAAAAATAAAATGCTAAATGTAAAGGAACGATGCAGAAATATAAATGACTTGAAATATAAAGTTGCGGAATATTAAATAAATTGTAAAGAACAAGTGCGGAAATTAAAAGACAATAATTAAACGATATGATGTAATTCATATTTTTCATTGATAAACAAAAGGTGTTACAGATTAAAAATTAAGCACACAACATACTTTCTAGTCTAATATGAACTACATGGAGATCTAGAGTGGTTAAAAGAAGAGGATATATGATGCTCTTGATGTTTTTGAGGTGGCTGGAGAGAGTTCTCCAGCTACTCCTCCAATTCCTTTAGACTATATTGGAGTGATAGTTTTCTCACAACCTCTTAGTTGATCTCAGTTGATTTTCATCACCCAATGCTCCTATTTATAGGAGGAGAAGATCCCTTCCAGATCTCAAGTACAACAAATAATAATAAACTATTACAAGCCTATAGCTTTCCTACTTCGTCTAAATCTTGAACTTCTGATCCTCAATTTGTTGTTAGACATTCGTTGCTGGTTTAACTTTTCAAGACTTACTGTTCATGCTTTTCTGCATTCTTGATTTTCGGCTACACAATATATTTTGTTGCATCTTCGACATACTTGTGATCTTCAGCTATCTTATCAATTTTGATATAGAATCAACATCTTCGACTAATCGAAAATCATACATATATGGTTTTCGGTATTAGGCTTAACTTTGGCATGCATATGATTTTCGGTTCCACCTACAAGATCTTCGGTACTTGTTAAATCTCGGTGTCTCTCAAGTTCCTTACTACTCGGGCCGCACCACTTCATGCCTTTCTTTTTGTTTCTTGTTTTACTCGACGTCATGCATGCATCCTTCATTCTTTCTATTTTTATATTTCACTTGTATTAAATGAACTCGGTCGCATGTAAACACTTCCATGCATATATCACTCGATTTTTGGTATTTCTAGCTTGCAACCGATCGCATACTTACTCCATCATGGTTTCACATATCACTCTATCGAGTAATATGTGAAATGGTCCTCACAATTCTTCTAGTTCAAGCCATGCATTCCTTGATATTATTTCGTATATAGTTCCATCTTTTGGTTCGAGTGCTTTTGCGGTGTTGTCACTTTTGGTCTTGATGAAATTCCTTGCTTCTTCTGTCCTTCAACATCTTCGGTATTTAACACTAGCACAACTCCAGATCAAATTTTACCTCAAGACCAATGCCAATATCCGATGTCACATCAATTCACATGACGTTAGAAAATAAATTGAATATACCACATAATATTCACATTTGAATATACATTTGCAGATGAATTAATATATGCTTATGAAGAGCATATTCATAGTAAGTATAGTCTAATTCACATGTATGTATGTGTGTCTATATATATATATATATATATATATATATATATATATATATATATATATATATATATATATATATATATATATATATATATATATATATATATATATATATATATATATATATATATATATATGTGAACCCCTATATTCACTTAATATGCACAAAATATTCATACGTGAATTATTATATGCTTATTAATATATATTCTTAGTAAATATATATTGATTCAGAGGTGAACATTACATGAATTTATTGATTCATGTATAAACATATATTTACATATCAATCCATGTATTTACTTAATACCCACATAATATTCAAATGTAAATCAATACATGCTTATTTTTAAGTGTTTATACAATAAACCATTAATGACATGCTTATAGTCCATTAACATGTCACTATTAAATGTTAAACATTATTTATTTTCATTAAAACCGTTAAGATTTGTATTTATAATAAATAAAACCATTAAATTTCATATCTATTTTCGAAAAAACTATTGTAATTTTAAATGATGATTACTATTGCTATTACTACCATTTATAATAATAATAACATTATTATTATTATAAGTGGCACTATTATTGTTATCAGTATTAATAATAAATGGCGTTGTTTATAATTTTTTAATATTTTTCGTATTCTTTTCAAACGATTCAGGTTTTTAGTTACACTTTATCAATTGCCCAAAACCACTATCCGATTTTGTAAAAGTGTTCGATTTAGTTTTTGTGGTTTTACGATATTTGTTGTTTTCTTAAAAACCACTATCCGATTTTCTAAAAGTGTTCGATTTAGTTGCTGCTGTCGTACTAAAAATTATTTAAATTTTGTTTAATCTTAAAAGTTGTCAGTTTTTTGAAAATGAAATGATGACTAAAAGTCCATCTTTTATTAATTAGTTGGTAAAATGTTCACATTAGTGTTCATTGTTTCTAACCTAAAATTAAATATATTAATTTCTCTAATTAGCTAATTCAATCACATAATATGAAATCCGATGTTTCTTATGTCAATTAGTTAATGAGCTATTAATACTCTGAAAAAGAAATCTCTATACTAATAAAAAAAATTAGGGGGAATGCCACTTAGCATTTTCTTATTTTTCCTCAAGTTTTTTTTACCGTTTAATTGATTTTTCACATTTATAATTAAAAAAGTCAACTAAATATCATAAATCAAGATCAATAAAAAATCGGTTACTATTAAACCTTTAAACGTCACAATTAATTATTAATATTATGATTTCAAAATTTCCATATCTAAATAAGTAACATTCTCACTTGGTTAATTTTTATATCTATATATTTGAATTTATTGTTTAATATCTATTATTTTTATTTTTTAACATGTGTAGCACACAAGTTATTAACCTAGTAATGTGTATAAATCCCATGAATGATATTAATTTTTTTAAAAGGTTCATTCCCAAAATGACAATATGTTGGATCTATGTGTTCAAGAATCATTATGAAATGATGTTGCTAATAACATATGATCATATAGGGTCACACATGTATCAAGTTGATACTTATTAAATATTTATTAAGTATTTGATGATTAATAAATAAATCTAACTTTTGTATTTAATTAGAAAATAATTATTGTTTTGTGAAAATAATAATTATAAGGAGTTAAACTAATAATTACATCATATGGTATGATATATTAAGTCATGTAGAAAGTTTTGGACACTTTGGGTTACATTAAGATTTAAATAGACTTAGTTTCTAAAGGACGAGTGTTGGACAATATTGTGTCCTTTTCTTCCATGTTGGCCGAATTTTGTGATTGTATGGGTGGAGGTTGTTTGTCAACATTCGCCTTACACACTCATACCCTTTTTAAAGACCATGCCTTTTGCATTTAGTGCAAGTATGGGTCATGAGACTCACTAATGGGTATAAAAGGAAGTGTTTGGAAAATGTTGTAAGTGCTCTTCTTCCTGCCATCCATAACCGTCGGCCACAAAGTCTCTCCCCCTCTCTTCTCTCTTTTGTAAGCTTTGTTGCAAGTTTGAGAGTTTAGAAGCACTTCTCCTTTAGTGTTTAATTTGTTAAGTACTTAAAGGCTTAAGAAGTTCTTTATATAGTGAGGAACTAGCATTCCAAGTGCCTTTACCTCGCTGGTGGATACTTGTAGAGAATTAAGCTCCTTGATTTTTGTCATCTACTTCAACACTCCAATACCAAAAGGGTTCAAAGGCTTCAAATGTTATCTCTTTAAAACATCATATGTATGTTTTAATATCATTCTAACCCATGTAAATGGATCCTTGATGATTTTGTTTAAAATAGTTTAAAATAAACTAGTTATTTTAAATAAGGCATTTCTTTTCCATTTTAACGTAAAACGCTTTATTTTATTTATCAAAACCAATCACAAATATATTTTCACTCGTTTTACGTTCACTTTTTTTTCAAATACTCGGTTCCGAGGAAATTTGTTATTTTAACTATTTTTACGTAATGAATACCAAGGCAAGCAAATATCAAATCATAAACCGAAAAATCGAAAAATCAAAACCATAAAACCGAAATCGAGCTAACAAACCGATAGTGTGGTTTTTAATTTTGTATAAACCGATTATTTGCGGGGCTGTGTGGTTTTGTGTTATATACGGCACCGAAAAAACTACATCACATAATCGCACAATATGCTCTTTTAAATATTTAAATAACATAGAATGCCTATTAAATACTTATAAATTATATTATTCTTTTTATGTTTTTTTTCAAATAAAATTGACTAAATAGAAGCCAAAAATTTCACCTTCAACCTAAGTCTCTGACATTGACACAAAAAATTAGTTTCAAACCATACGATATGTAATTTTTTGTCACGTAAATATTATTTTAAGTATTCTCAAATATTGTGTGGTTTTTTGACCCTATCTCACACTTAATTCATACAATGTCCCCATTATATACACAATTAAAACAAAAATAATGGAGAAAAAGGAACAGATTGTCCTGGAGTGTAGTAGCAAGATCGTTAGCTAAGCGGACAATAATGTAGAACTGTTGGATTCGTTGAAAAGGAACTCTAGCATTTATGACCCTTCATAATACAATAGTAGACTCCTCATAAGATCATGCCCATGCCAATGTGGCATAATCTTATAATAAAAATCAATGTCATGGCTAAAATCTTGGTTGCATCATGTAAGTAAGTGGGATGCAACGTGTAAGTCATTGCGTAAAGGAATGTAACGCATCACGAAATTTTTGGAGAGAATATGGACAACCACGAGGTAGAAGTACACAGTGTCTAGTAGAAAGTATGACACAATGGGTGTACCCTCGCTCCATATAAGTCTGGTTTGGTGGGTTTCGATCAGGAAGCGAATCACCAGTCAATAACAGTGGGTCTTTCTCATCCGGTTAAATAAACACCGGTAACTCAACACGTGACCTCTTATTTTGCTTGTAGGAACGCCTCACAAAAGCCAATCGAATCTCACTAGTAATTGAAGATGTCGCTCAAAACTGAAATAACTCGTCAACTTTGTTGTTGAACTAATTGCCAACGTTCTAAGATGGTGAAATGCTTGTGAGGAAATCAATCATGGAAAAAGAAAGTAAATTATGGCAAAATAAATAAATACATACATTCGATTTCTTTTAGCAAACTAAAGAATAAAATAGAAAATATGAGAAATAATCACTCCTTATCAAAGTGAGTGGCTCTAGATGGACCTCCCTCTTGTGGTTCAGATGCAGGAAATGGACGCGGTGGCAGAACAATGGCCTGCTGTAATATAAAAAACATCGAATCTCCTCGCCATTGCATCTGGTCCTGCATCTCAACAATTTGAGAATCTTTCTGTCCAATCTCGCTACCATATGCCTCAAAGAGACCTCGGCCTCGGGATGTGCCTATAGTGCTGGGGATCATTGTCATCGTCGCTGCTTCAGCTGGACTAGAGCGTCCTCCTGCTCAACCGGAGACTTAACAATCTCGATAAGATCAACATCAATAATCTCATGGCCAACATGTGCCTTCGACCGATGTACCACCTGCATCAACTCCTAATAGCATTCTCTTAATAGCATCGCTCGTCAGGATCCCATACGACTATGCCAGGAGTATCACAAAATTCCCACCATAGATCGGGCTGCCAGCTTTCGTACTGTTGGCCTTTTGTGCTAGATATGCAGCCAACATGTAGGGAAGGTGTAGAAAGGCAGTCGGGGAGGGAAGGCCCCAAAGGTAGAATAGTTTAGTCGAGGGAACCTTCTCAACGCCTTTGCGGTGAGTAATAGAAGAAGTTATCAAGTGGTGGAGTAGCCGGTATACTAGGGAGCATATCATACTCTCCTTTGCATTGGAAGGCATGTATACTTCTAGAGCTACCAATGTCTAGGCATCCTGGTCCCTAAAGTCATGTGGCTGGATGGTGAGGCATGCTGATAGGAATGGCAGAAAATAAATACTAGTGGTCTCCGCCACCGTGTAGATACCCAGGCTCCAGGCTAAATCGCTGATACTGCACTCTCAGCTCTATCTATCAAGCTTGAATCGGAAATCAAATCGGTTTGTGGATCAAACTAGGTTGTGTAATAAGTGACAATGGAAAAGAATTGGAACATGAGCTCTCGGTAAATGTGATATCAAAAAAGGCTGCCCTAGCTATGGCAATGGCAAGTGAATTTCGGCACTCCCGCATCGTCTGTAAATAGCCGGGTCAGAAATGGCCCCATCTATGTTGTAAGGCCCACCTATTGGGAGAAATCCCAGTCGAGAGATGGGGCTACATCTATCTCCCTAGATAGGAGCTTGGTAAGCCTGCCCAAATAATCTATCCGGTAGTGTTTCAAGAGCGTATTAGGGAACTATAGAAACGGGTGCTCTGGTAGGTTCTCGGGCTGTTGTTCTGGCTATGCACGTCTTTGTCTACCCGCTATCTAAAAAAAAATACTATACAAACACCCATGATTAAAAAATATCAAAAACATGATGAATGAACTAGGCATCGTGATGCATGAATATATTCAAGGGACGTATATCGACAGTCAGGCCATGGCATCGTGAGGGATGAATGCTCGCAAACTAGTGGCCAAAATGTCCATATTTGTCCAAATTAACTATATGGTATCATGTATCACAGAAAAAACAAAGCCAACAAGCTCTAATTCATGGAAAAGCCCCTTAGGTTCCTAAAACCCAAACTTGGGGGTTTTAACACCCGTAGTTGATAATTAAACACAGGAGTATACAAATTTTACCTTTTGTTTACTATATACGAGATATCAACAAAAAATGAAGAATTGCACAAGAAAAGTACGGTCAAGCTTGGTGTGGCATCGTGATGCTTCTACATTGTTAGTTTGTGGGTTGAAAAGATAGGGTTTAGAATTTAAACTTGATATACCAAGTGTCGATCACAATCAATTGTAAGTCGCGTCACAGTGTTGAAATGAACCGTTGGTTAATCGGGCTACACATCGCGTTGTGTTCTTTAAGCATAATACAATCAAAATTATCCCTCTTCTCACCACTCAAGGTATCAACCCCACATTTAATCTTGAAAATACTGCAAAAATAAACCTACTAAACTCTTTGATAAGTGATTATTTCTCTATAAAAATTGGAAAACATAAACACGCCCAAAAACCAATAATATCTAAAGTGAAACAGAAATTTTCTAAAACTTTAATCATCCTCGAGTTGGCTCCAGGTAGCGCTTCTTTTAACGAGTCTTTTAGATGGACTCTTGTTATTATCCTCAGATGGCTTTCAGGTTTTTCTCCGTGAAGCTTGGAAGAGTTCATGGGAAGTGATCTTGGAAGAACTTCAATATTTTGCCCACTTGAGTTTCTTTATTAGGATGGAAGCCTACTGATTTTTAAGTGCAACTTCAGTAGACATCCCAATCTTCCTTACTAACTCCTTTATTTCTCTATGCCTCCGACCTGAAGCTTCAGCACACGAGGTGAGCATGTATTTAATATTAGGTTTCTTCTTGGGTTGTTTGGGATTCTCCTGGTAATGGTCCCTCCTATAGAAATCCTGGCCTTGCTACTTGTATCTCTCAACTTGATCTTTTTTATACTTGTCATATGGCTTTTAGTGCTTGTTTTAGAACCTCTTATGATTAAACATGTCCCCAGATGAATAGCAAACTTGGGCTTTCTTGTTCCTATTTTCATCTAAAGGACAATCATTTGCTAGGTAAGGTCACTACATTTGCCACAGCTAACCTATGTTAGAGCACAAGAAGGATCAAACACATAAGAACACAAAGTTTCACACAAAAAACGATATTGGTCTCACACAGAGATCTTGATTAATTGAATATCGGTAATTTTATAAGAACCCTAGCCGCTACATTTATACTAGGGTGAATCTACGTATATGGAGTATCCCTACATATCAGGGATAACTCCCATGCATAAAGCACGATAACTATGGAAAGAAGATAAATACAAAATACAAATATCACGGTGTCGCTAATAGTATGACGCTGATACAGCCAGGCAACATATGATCCACTTTGACACTCATCAGATTCAGGTGCTGATGTTGATCATCCCAACAATCTCCCCCAATCTAATGATGTCAAAACTTCAGCAAAAGGTGGATCTGCCAAGTGAAGCAACATACTCTGATTCAGTAAGGATCTCTGGCTTGATCCATTTGTACTCAGGAACATGGAGCTTAGGTTCCCTCCTTTTTAGCTCGTGAGAGATCGGAAGATGGAAACACTCAACACTTTCAACATTGAGGAACTCGCACCGAAGATGGAAGAGATGATCATTGTATGCTTTTGGAAAATCTGACGTTCTCATAAAGCACATCTTTCCATCTGAGTCTTCATAAAATATTCCATGTACAGGGCTTCTGATGAGTTTGAGAGCTTCTGCAAGAACATTATTTATGTCTTTAGATCCATAAGGAATCAGTTGCTGCTTGATCTGAGTATTCCTTCTTCTGCTTCTGGGAACAGGTTGAGATTCCTTGACAGGGCGTGCAGAAGCAGGGATAAGATCAAGGCTGTGGATTTATTTATCCATCTATCGAGAGCAGTATGAAGATCCTGGGAATGTAAGCCTTTGTGTCGCTTGGTCACCTGTAGCATCTCTTCCCACTCTGTGAAGCCATACTTGGCAACATCATTGATAAACACTTGTTCAGGAACAAGAGTGTCTTTGTCCTTTCTTTGCAGGTGAAGCAGAAGAATACTTTGACCTTTGCTATTCGAGTATCCAACCCTAATGATGGGAAGTGTTGAGTGTCTTCTAGAAAACACACCAGCATATTTGGCCAGATCGATTCATCGATTAACACTTTCAACTTGACTTATAGCCCTTCTTCTTTTCACAGCCAACGAGTCAAAGTGACTCATAAGATCCTGTTGCTGATCAAGTCCACCTTCTTCTTGAACTTATTGTTGAGCAATTTGATCATTTGTGAGAGAGATGATACGATTCGTCATAACTAAGTTATGCTCAGCAGCAAGCTTTTCAACTTGATCCACTGACATGCACCAATCTTCTGCCTTTTGAAGGATGAAAGGAGATACTTTTTAGCAGTTTGAGGACTCAGGGGCTGAAGATGACTCGACATTTCGTTTTCTCCTTGAAACCAGAGGAGCATCATCTTCAGGTATGTCAGCAGACAAGTGATCAACATTAGTCGGAATATGATCAGACGAATCAGGAGCTGAACACCCTTGATCATCTTCAGGAAAGGGCTCACCGGGATAGAGAATGGAGATTGGATCTACCAGATAAGCCAAGTCAAACAGACCTTCCTCATCATCACTTTATTAAACTACATATTCTTCATCCCAGTTTCTCTCATACTCGAAGCCTTGCTCTCCCTCAACATTAGGACCCTCAAAATTTTCTGGCCCTTGCTCCCCCTCAACCAAGGCAGTAAGTGAAGCAAAGAGCCGAGGCTGCGGAAGATATTGAGGAGCACCAGATTCAAGGGGTGGATCTTGAAGATTCATTAGCTGGAGTGCATTTGATTGCTCCCCCTAAGTAGAAGGAACCTCTTGAAGCTAGAGCTAAAGGCCTATATGAAATTCCAGGCTTTCAGAAGAAGGATTGGAATCAATAGTAACATCATCATAGTTCTCCCCCTTTTTGGCATCATCAGCAGGAGGAGGTGGGGGAGGAGGACTCGGTGGATTCCCTGGAGGAGGCGGTGGTTGATTTGGAGGATTACCTAGAAGAGGTGGAGATTGATGTCGGTGTTGGATTAGGTGTCTAAGCCATGACTAATAATTAGTATTTACCTAATTAATAGTAGCATAGTCCATTTGGGTTGCCCTCATGGCTGGAGGTTTGTTGGAAAGTTAAGTAGAAAGAAAGAGTTGATTTATTATATGACTAATAAATCAAGATATTGTTTGTTAATATATTATGGAGATAATATATTAATAAGAAATAATATTATTTGATTAATAATTAATCAGAAATTAATTGGATTAATTTCTGTGGCATTAATTAGATTAATCAGGAGGTCAGGGGTTAAAGTCGTACAAATTCAATAGTTGAATTGCGGCGCGCGGCGCGCAAACGACTTAGCAGCGGCGCGCGTACAGATAATCCGGAAAATGGGCTGCGGCTAGGGTTTCTAGCTTTGCCACTTGGTTCCCTATAAATAGGGACCCCTAGACCTCATTATCAGTTGCTCATTCTATTATTTTCTCTCTGGAATTTTCGATCCACTCTCCTCCTAGCTTGGGTGTGACTTTCATTTGAGGCAGGATAATTTTGCTGCTCAGCTTCCAAGAAACTAAGGTTGGTTTTTCTGATTTGATCTTTAATTTCTTTTATTGGTCTCTAAGTTTTTTGTTATATGTTCAATTAGAAGAAAACATAGATCCTCATAGGTTGCATGTGAACTTAGGTTATTCAGTTCATGGTTGCAGAAAACCTTTCAGTCGGGTCCCAGCTGAAGTATCAGTATGACCAAGGAGAGCCCAAGCAAGGAGGTTTTTAATATCAGCGACATCGGTCTCAATCTTGTGAAGACGAGAGGAATGTGACTGTGAAATCTTTAACAAAGACTTGAGAGATTCATTTATGGCTTCAAGCTAGGAGGCAGCAGCCGGAATGGCAGACTTAGTGGATGGAGGAGATAGAAACCTGACATGGGTATTTGGCCGTTTGGGAGATGGTTGATCATAGTCCATCATATCAAGAGAACTTTCACGATGAGGTGATGTAGAGGAGAACCTGGTATGCAATTTCCCCCTTTGAGGAGAAGGAATGTCATGAATAGGAGAGACATTAATGGGTCCCTCAAACACATCCTCAATAGTTGCATGGACGGATGCTGGGCCATCAGAGAGTTCATCAGAGGAGCTAGATGACTCATCAGGGGATCCATCATAAGATGATGATTCTTTAGGCTCAGTGGTGGTGGGGCTTTGTTGTTGAGGACTAGGAGTATGAGAAACATGAACCTCAGCATGTTGATGTGGAGAGTGTTGGGGGTTGCTTTACGACTCTTCATTATTTGATGGAGCACGAGAGGCTGATGTTGAACGATGAGAAGCAGACTCATCAGACAAGTCTTCAGGATGAGCAAGATTGATCTCTGGAAGATCAAGATGTGTGGACCTGGGAAGACACTCACCCTGATATGGGTTCTGGATCCATCCAATCATGCATGGGAGGAAAGGTGGATCAGTGGAAATAGGTGCAGAGACAAAAATCTTTGAGGTCAGTGTGGGGAATGAACAATCTTCGTCTTCAGCGAAGTGACAAGTAGTACACTCAAAAGCAATGGCTAATGCAAGAAACCTGGGGAAAGCAACGTAAGCAGTACGACCCTTATAGTTGATGAGACTTACCAACTGATCAAAGATCAGTCGAGCAAAGTCAAAATTCTTGTTGCGAATCAGGCCATAGAGAATACGAAGCTTGTAGAGATTAAGTTGATCAAGACTACTCGTTTTGTAGCCCAGACACCGACCAATGATCCCTGTCAAAAACTTCCACCAAACATGAAAGCATTGGCGAAGCACCACTTTGTTATCATCTCTCTTATCGACAAGAGAGAGATCATATCCAAGAAGATGAATAACAGACCTTGTATTGTCTTCAGAAGGAAGATCAGTGAAGGGCACTGAGTTTGGAAGATGAAGGCACCATTTGAAGGAGTCGACGTTAAGAATTACCTCTTCAGATCACAATCTAAGGTTGAGATACGTTAGATAAACAGCAGAACCAAAGCTTTAATCTCAGTATAAATGGACCAACACCCCCTGGCTTAAGGACCAGTCAGTGCTTCACACACTGAAGACTATGCTTCAGTATGTGGAGGGGTGAGTTGCTTTGGCTTAGCATGCATGCAGCAGCAACTTCTAGGGACAAGGTCTGGTATATGATTAGAGAGATACTAGCGAAGGAACCCTTTGTCTTTAACAGGACCAGACAATAGAGTGTCAGTTGATACTTGTGATCAGCTGATAATGTGGGTTAGTGCTTGATGTCTCAGCAGGATACAAGACTTAGCATACGACAGCATGCTTCCAAGGACAAGGACAGGTTGAACAGAAGTAACAAGCACTTAGTGTTGGATTTGGTGTCTAAGCCATGACTTATAATTGTATTTATCTTATGAATAAAAGCAAAGTCCATTTGGGTTGCCCTCATAGATGGAGGATAGATATATAGTTCAGTAGAGAGAATAGTTGATTTATTGTATAATAAATCAATAGGAAATATATATATGGTTTATTAATATATTTAAGTGTTAATATATTAATTAGAAACTATAATAATTAATTAATATTTAATCTAGAATTAATTGGATTTAATTCAGTGATTAAATTAATTAATTAAAAGGTACAGGGACTGGTTTGGCATTTATTCAATAGTTAAATAACTGGCCACGTAAAAACCTGGGGCAAAGTTGGCGCCACCCTGGAGGAGCCTCCAGGGTTTTGGCGAAACCCTATTAGGATTTTGGGGAGTCTGGTCCAAGTGTCCAAAAGCCTTGTCCACTTGGAGGCTTTCAAGGGTTTCAGGTGTAACCCTATGAGGCTATATAAGGAACCCCTAGGTTCCCTAAATCCTACGCCCCCTCTCTCTGGAATTACTCTGCTGGACTGATTCTTCCATCACTTGGGTGTGATTTGCATTTGAGGCAGGATTCTTTTGCTGCTTGCTTGAAGGATCATAAGATCAAAGGTTGGTTTTCCTAATTCTTCTTTAGAATTGAATTGTATCCTTTAGGTTTTTAGTTCTAATCTTCATAGAAGAAAACATAGATCTTATTAGGGTTGCATGTGAACCTTAGGAATATTTTGTGTTTATTGATTGCATAGAAACCCTTCAGTGGTATCAGAGCTTAGGCTGTTTTCGTGTGAATTGATTTGAACTGCATGAATTGTTTTGTGCCTAAGGGTTTTTGGCGAAAATTAAACCCTTGGAGATGGCCTTGTCGATTTCAAGGCTAGGGTTTCCTAACCCTAGCCTCCATCCCCTTTGGTCCCCCCTTTTGGTTGCTTGATTTGCTTGCCATAAAAGTATGTTGTTATTTTTGGTAATTGGAATAATTGAAATAACTTGAACCCTTTTGTGTGCCTTGCTAATTTCGATCACCATAGGGACCATGATAGATAATTAATTTGATTAATTTGATAATATCTATCCTTGATTTAATTAATTTAAATAATTGATTAATTAAAAGACCAATTAAATCGGTTTAAAGAATTAATTAAAATTTTCAAAAATTAGTTAAAATTTGCGAAAATTAAGATAAAATTAATTCTTAAATATTTTAATAAGATTAAAATATATCTTATATGTATTTATGATTAAAAGTTAATTTAATATATATAAGAAAATTGGTTAGTCTACAGCTAGTAAGCCTTATTCACAAAACTGTCCTCTAAAGAGGGTATAAGGCGACTGACTATAAAATGTTAGTCTAATAGGTATCTACTCTTACCCACCGCTCTCCTGGTCAGTCGAGTGTCGTTAGCTGAACGGGTATGATAGAACCGCTAAAGCCTCTTAAAAGTATAATGCTATAATTGAAAGTCCTAGAACCTTAAAACAAACCCCAATCTAGTTACTTTAGGTTAAAAATATGAATTGGTGCTAATCCATGAAATTGCACATTGCACTTTGTGGAACGTTGGTGGAGCGTGTGTGGTTTACCGGCACGTCAACTGGGGTCCGCAAAGAGTCGCAATGGGTTTCTTGATTTTGTCATTGTTAACGGAGCATGTATGGATAACCGGCATGTTAATTTTGATGAAAATTGACTTCAAGAGTCCCAAGCAATTTGCATGGTTATTCACACCCGGTTTGTGTTCCTCGGTATCCCAGTCACAAACAGCGGGGCATTCCCGAGATTAAAACATGCTGTCGAACAGTTCGGTAAATCTCAAAGAAACTAGGAATTCCATTATAATATGATTATGTTTCCGCAGTGGAATTGGCTGAATCGTCATTCGCCTACCTTATAAAATTTACAATATTGATTACGGCATCCCTTTTTGTAGATTGTTATTGTAGGATCCTAGCCTTATATTTATTCTTGGGTGAATATGAGGATTGTTATTATTATCATATCTAATTAAAACTACCTTCTTCTTGTTCAGATGTCTTCTGACCAATCCATTCCCCACTCAAACCCCAGTAATGTCACCTCGATTCTGTCATTATGCTCAAAGGTGACGTTGGACGGCACCAACTATAATGACTAGATCCGCAACATCAAAATGGCTTTAAGGTTTGAACATAAAGAGTATGTTGTGGAAACCGAGCTTGTTGATGTGGACACTGAAACCGCCACTCCCGAGGAAATCGCTGCGTACACTAAACATTCTGATGATGCAACCAAAGTGGCTTGCATCATGATCGCTACTATGAACCCTGAATTGCAGCGTATCTATGAGGACTATTGGCCTTACGAGATGTACAAAGAGCTCGCGGAAAGGTTCCGCAAGCAAGAGCGCATCGAAAGACGTGAGGTTGTAAAAGCTTTCACTAACAGCAAGCCCAAGGAGGGCGAGTCCATCTGTGCACATGTGCAGAGGATGCATGGTTATGTGGAAAGGCTTAGAAAACTGGAGATGCATGTCCATGAGGATTTAGCAGTTGACATAGTGCTAAACTCCTTGCCCAGTTCTTATGACCAGTTCACACTGGCGTATCATTTGAACAACAACCAGGCAAATCTAGCTGAGTTACACCGCATGCTTCGTACGGCTGAGGACGGGATGAAGGGAAAGGCTGTGCTCCCTGTCAACCCGCCTGTCCTGGCTATTATCTCCGGAAAGGGAAAGAAACGAAAAGGCCCTCCTAAGCAGAACTGGAAGGAAAAGACTCATGTCGGGTCATCTAGCGGTGCCCCGAAAGGTAAGTCTTTCGGAATTCCACATGTTTGGAACCCCAAAGAGGCCGACTGTTTTTACTGCAAGTAGAAGGGTCATTGGAAGAGGAGCTGCCCAACGTATCTACAGGACGTCAAGGACGGTAAAGTGAAACCGTCACAGGCAGGTACGTATTCTATATCTAATAACTCGTCTTTTTCCCGTTCATGGGTCCTTGATACAGGATGTGGTTTTCATATCCGTTCTGATTTGCAGGGCCTAGAGGAAAGTAGGGAGCTAGAGCATGACAGACTGAACCTGGTCATGGGGAATAGGCGAACGTCACCTGTTACCAAGATCGGAGTTTATGGACTGATGCTGAGTAGTGGAGTTAGATTAGATTTACATAATTGTTGTTATGCGCCTGATATGGCAAAGAACATAATTTCATTTCATGCATTGTTTAAACAAGGCTTTTATTACGAGTTTAATAAATTGAATGGTTCAATTTCAGTTTTCAAAAATAATGTTTTCATATTTAATGCTATGCCTTGTGATGGAGTGTATGAATCTATTATGTGTGTTGATAATTATGGTAAAAATGTTTTAGCTATTGATGCTTCAAGCGGTATAGAAAAGGCATGTCTGTGGAATTGTCGCCTTGGCCATATAAACAAGAAACGCATCGCCCAACTCCAAAAGGATGGAGTGTTGGAATCATTCGACCTCGGGTCGGATGACGTATGCGAATCTTGCTTACTTGGCAATATGACAAAATCACCATTCAAAGGTTCCTTTGAAAGAGGTGAAGGTCTGTTGGATATCATACACACAGATGTGTGTGGTCCCTTCAGAACAACCACTAAAGATGGCACGCGGTTCTATGTTACCTTTACCGACGATTTTAGTAGATATGGGTATATCTACTTAATCAAGAATAAGTCGGATACATTTGAAGAGTTCAAAGAGTTTAAGAATGAAGCGGAAAATCAATTGGACAGAAAGATAAAGATGCTTAGATCCGATAGAGGCGGTGAGTATCTTAGTATCGAGTTTCTCGATTACCTCAAGGAATGTGGAATTGTTTCACAGTTGTCGCCTCCAAGAACACCTCAGCTGAATGGTGTTGCTGAGAGGCGAAACCGAACCTTGTTGGACATGGTTTGTTCCATGATGAGTCGAGCCTCACTTCCAATCCATTTATGGGGGTATGCCTTAGAGACTGCCGCCCATATCCTAAATATTGTCCCAACCAAGAAGGTTGCGAAAACACCGCACGGGATGTAGACAGGAAAAGTTCCCTCGTTGGCACACATCAAAGTCTGGGGCTGTGAAGCATTCGTGAGATGAGATACTTCAGAAAAGCTTGCAGAAAGAAGTGAGAGGTGTTACTTCATCGGATACCCGAAACAATCTTTTGGATACTTGTTATACAGACCGAGCGAGGACGTGGTATTTGTAGCAAGACGGGGGTTCTTTCGAGAGAGAGAACTCATATCCAAAGAGGACAGTGGGAGTACGATCGGTCTCGTAGAAATTCAGGAGACACCCGATGAAACAACCTTGGAAGAAACTAGCAACCAACATGAGGAAGAGGTTCCTGTTGGACCCACCGACATTTCGTTGCCCCTTAGGCGTTCAGGTAGAGTTAGCATGCCGCCCAAGTTCTATGGTTTCCATATTACTTCGGACGGAGACACGTTAGTCAGTGATCGTACATTGACTAATTTGGATGAGCCAGCTAACTACCGTGAAGCAGTGGCAGGCCCCGAGTATGCAAAATGGAAAGAGGCAATGGACAGCGAGATAAAGTCCATGTATGACAATCAACTTTGGAACTTGGTTGACAATGTACCGGGTCGAAAGACAGTCGGATGCAAGTGGATCTTCAAAAAGAAGACCGACATGGATGGAAAAGTGCATACTTACAAAAGCTCGGCTGGTTGCGAAGGGATTCACTCAAACCCCGGGGGTTTACTATGATGAAACCTTCTCACCAGTAGCAAAGATTAAGTCAATCAGGATAATGCTTTCCATAGCTGCGTTTCATGATTATGAAATCTGGCAGATGGATGTCAAAACCGCTTTCCTTAACGGGAAACTGACTAAAGATGTTTACATGAGTCAGCCAGAAGGTTTTGTAGACACAAAGCACCCTGATAAAGTATGTAAGCTTGAAAGATCAATCTACGGGTTGAAGCAAGCATCTCGCAGCTGGAATCTTTGCTTCCATGAGAAAGTCAAAGAGTTTGGTTTCTCTAGGAGTGAAGATGAGTCATGTGTATATGTCAAGGCTAGTGGGAGTATAGTCACTTTCCTGGTGCTGTATGTTGATGACATACTGCTCATAGGAAACGACATTCCGACCTTGCAAAATGTTAAGGCTTGGCTCGGGAAGTGTTTCGCCATGAAAGACCTAGGGGAAGCGGCTTATATTCTCGGGATAAGAATACTTAGAGATAGAAAGAGAAAATTGATAGGTTTAAGCCAGTGTACATATTTGGAAAAGGTGTTAAAGAGATTTAGCATGGAAAATTCCAAAAAGGGAGAGTTACCAATCCAAAGGAATACTAAATTGAGTAAGACTCAAAGTCCGAGTACCGATGAGGAAATAGCTGAAATGAGTCGGGTGCCTTATGCTTCGGCAGTAGGGTCGATATGTATGCTATGACATGTACTCGTCCTGACGTATCCTATGCACTGAGCATGGTTAGTCGGTTCTAGGGTAATCCTGGAAAAGCACATTGGATTGCAGTCAAGAACATACTCAAGTATCTGCGAAGGACAAAGAATATGGTATTAGTCCTTGGTGGCAGTGATGAGTTAAAAGTGAGTGGATATACAGATGCCAGCTTCCAGACAGATAGGGACAGTGGACGGTCCCAGTCGGGCTGGGTATTTCTTTTGAACGGTGGAGCGGTCACTTGGAAAAGTTCCAAGCAGGAAACGGTGGCTGATTCAACGTGCAAATCAGAGTACATCGCAGCAAGTGAAGCGTTTAAGGAAGCGGCTTGGCTGAAGAACTTCATCGGGGACTTTGGAGTTGTCCCGAGCATTCAGGAGCCGGTGGAACTTTTCTGCGATAATGAAGGAGCGGTCGCCTTGACAAAGGAATCGCGAGACCATGGAAAGTCCAGGCATATCAAAAGAAAGTACCACTACATTCGACATCAAGTAGAAGAAGGGCACTTACTGGTTAAGCGAGTATCATCAGAAGACAATCCTGCAGATCCTTTGACTAAGGCTCTGAATAGGATCAAGCACAATCAGCATGCTCGGAGCATTGGATTGAAGGATGATATTATTTTTAGCAATGAGATAGATTGGAAACTTGTAACAGTCTAAATGTAATTGACTCGGTGATTTTATAATTGAGATTTATAAATGAGTATTGTTACTGCCTTTGTCAATTGTTTATTTCTGTGTTTCTATATTTGCATGTTTAACTTCCTTAATAATTAGATTATTTAAAACTCCACAGTCGATCATACTGTTAGGAAGTAAGTATGAACTAAGACTGTCATGAATTGGTTGCATACTGTCTAAAGAGTTAGACATTGCAGTAAGCCTGCTGCAACGTTCATGAGTACTTAGAAAATAGAGATTTGACTATTAGATAAACCCGCGCTTAACAGTTTGCTTCATGGATTATATCACGAGCAATGTTAAGACGATAATATCAGGTGCTCTTTAAGTGGAGAGATATGATCTGTTATTAGCGATACAAGTGCTTATTGACAATGCGAAAACGCGCCAGTAACTCGGTGTTATAAAACGCATTGTTGTATGTATTTGGACCCGCAAAAGATATGGACATATAAGTCGAAACTTATCCGTCCCCTGACCCGATGGGAAACAGATATCTGTAGTCCTCTCGATGATTTTGAAGTTGACTGAAAGTGTTGGCTAACCAGGACTGAATTGATGTGTTCAATTAGTAGTCTCTAAAGTCATATGCAAATCAGAAATCGAGAAACAGAGTGTCAGACCAAGATTGAAGTTAGTCCATGTCTTGAGTCTGAAAATATCCTGTTAGACGGAGGATCATCAGATCACTTATCTTTGGACAGAACTGACTGGGTCAGAGTTCAGACAATTAAAGTCATAGACTTATCCAAGTGGGAGACTGTTGGATTAGGTGTCTAAGCCATGACTTATAATTGTATTTATCTCATGAATAAAAGCAAAGTCGATTTGGGTTGCCCTCATAGATGGAGGATAGATATATAGTTCAGTAGAGAGAATAGTTGATTTATTGTATAATAAATCAATAGGAAATATATATATATATATATATATATATATATATATATATATATATATATATATATATATATATATATATATATGGTTTATTAATATATTTAAGTGTTAATATATTAATTAGAAACTATAATAATTAATTAAGATTTAATCTAGAATTAATTGGATTTAATTCAGTGATTAAATTAATTAATTAAAAGGTGCAGGGACTGGTTTGACATTTATTCAATAGTTGAATAACTGGCCAGGTAAAAACCTGGGGCAAAGTTGGCGCCACCCAGGAGGAGCCACCAGGGTTTTGGCGAAACCCTATTAGGGTTTTGGGGAGTCTGGTCCAAGTGTCCAAAAGCCTTGTCTACTTGGAGGCTTTCTAGGGTTTCAGGTGTAACCCTAGGAGGCTATATAAGGAAACCCCTGGGTGCCCTAAATCCTACGCCTCCCTCTCTCTGGAATTACTCTGCTTGACTGATTCTTCTATCACTTGGGTGTGATTTGCATTTGAGGCAGGATTCTTTTGCTGCTTGCTTGAAGGATCATAAGATCAAAGGTTGGTTTTCCTAATTCTTCTTTAGAATTGAATTGTATCCTTTAGGTTTTTAGTTCTAATCTTCATAGAAGAAAACATAGATCTTATTAGGGTTGCATGTGAACCTTAGGAATATTTTGTGTTCATTGATTGCATAGAAACCCTTCACTTAGGCCCTAAAAAAATTTTATTAGTGTGACCAGGCAATCTTGCATTAGTGAATAGACAATGCTGCAACACTGATGGGAGTGAGTGGCTCTTTGACATCTCAGGGCTGGTTTTGCCACTGAGAAATGAGACTTGGTCACATACTGCAGCATGCTTCTAGAGACAAAAGGTGCCAGAGTTGCAAACTAGATACAACTCTCTGTCAAATCAAAAGATATCTTACGTGATCACCTTGAGAAGATCAAAAGGTGATACGTCAAATCGGTTACTTTTCCAAGGGAGATCAAATCGACACCAAATTGGGAAACTTCGAGATTGCTGCAGTGGGTGCTATAAAAGGAAGAGGAATGTTAGTTATATACACACAAAAGAGTTTAAAACATCACATATACAAAAAAATGTCGTTAACGTCGTTTAGCCAATGGGATAAGGTCGAGGTGAAGGTGATGGAGGGAGAGTTTAGAGGAGGATGGTATGGCAGGGTGATTATCAGAGTTTGGCTTGAGAGGTTTGTGGTGAAGCTGACAACACTCAATAATGAAACAACCGGTCCGTCCATTGATGGTGGACGTGCCATGAGGGGTGCTGCAATATGTTCCACCAAAATTAATCATGGATTTCGCACAGTACGACTTGATGGAGGTGTGGTACACGCGAGGATGGTGGCAAGGGACGACTTTGCGGGCAACAAATCAGCTGCAATTTGTGGTGCAACTCGAGGAGGGGCATCAGGGGATCTTTTGTGATGCTAGTGAGCTGAGAATTAGTCAGTTGTTTACCTTAGGAAATCCATCTCTGTGGCAGTACTATAAATGTTAAATATGTAATCACAATTATGAATGAAAATTTTTAATGTTTTAATGAAACAAACAAAACAAATAAAATGAAGTCACAAAGGAAATTATTGAGAAATCATTTCCAATTCGCCAATAAAGAACAACATCTTCTACTCGTCCAGTGGCTTTGTGAAAATGTCAGCTAGTTGTTGCTCAGTAGGAATGTACAGAAGCTCGATCTTTTCCTTTTGAATGATGTCTCGAATGAAGTGATGCCTGACGTCGATGTGCTTTGTTTTTAAGTGCTGAACAGGATTCTAAGATATGAGAATAGCACTGGCGTTGTCACAGTAGATGGGTGTCTTGGTGAAAAAGAACACATAGTCCATCAACTGATTTTGAATCTATAGGACTTGAGCGCAGCATCTACCAACGACAACATAATCAACTTTAGCTGTTGAGCAAGCCACTGATGTCTGCTTCTTGCTGGACCAACTGATATGGCGATTTCCCAGTAGCTGACATCCACCTGAAGTGCTCTTTCGATCTAAGGAACATCCTGCAAAATCAGAGTCAGTGAAGCCAACTAGGTCGAAGTTAGATTCACAGGGGTACCAAAGCCAAGAGAAGGAGTATGGTTGAGATAGCGAAAAATTCTCTTCACAGCATTAAGATGAGACTCCTTAGGACTTGCTTGGATGCGAGCACACATGCTGGTGGCAAAGACAATATCTGGACAACTGGCGGTGAGATAGAGCAAATAGCCAATCATGCCCCTATGGAGAGAAGCATTCACATCAGCACCAGAGGTATTAGCTGAGAGATGAGCAGAATGTACTTGTTTTGGCTAATGAAGATACCCTGAGAGGATTGTTTTACTTGAAGTCCCTAGAAGAAGGATAGCTCACCCATTTCGAATTTTGAGGACATTACAGCTGCAAACTCTTCACTCAGCTTATCGTTTGTCGACCTAAAGATAATATCATTTATGTAGACTTAAGCAAGAATTATAGTATTTCCTGACTTCTTGATGAATAAGGTGTTATCAATAGCACCTCGATGATACCCTTTTTCTAGGAGATAAACAGTCAGTGTGTCATACCAGGACCTAGGTGCCTGCTTCAGTCTATATACTGCCTTGTCTAGTTGAAACACATGATAAGGAAATTCTTCATTAATGAACCGGGGGTTGCTTGAGATACACTTCTTACGTCAGATCCCCATGGAGGAAGGCAGTCTTAACATCCATCTGAAACACCTTGAACTTCATGAATGAGGCATAAGCAAGAAAGAGCCTGATAGCCTCAAGGCGGGCAACATGGGCAAAAGTCTCATCATAGTCAAGTCCTTCCAGCTGAGTAAAGCCCTGAGCAACCAATCGAGCCTTGTTACTGATCACAATACCATCTTCATCCATTTTTTTTCGAAAACACCAGCGTATACTAATAATAGACTTTCCCTGAGGACGAGGAACCAGTGTTTCACACTTTATGTCTCTGAAATTCATGCAACTCATCGCCTTGATCCAGTCAGCATCTTTTAATGCATCATCCACTTTCTTGGGTTCCATCAGTGAAACAAAGTTCACATAAAGACGGAAGTTGCTGGAAACTTGTCTTCGTGTACAAACCACTGATGACACATCCCCGATGACTTGAGAGATGGGATGGTATTTATTTACGAGAGGTTGAGTGCTAGATTCAGCTTCATCATCATTATTTATTACGGTGACTTCGAGATCAGACTCAGTAATAGAATGATTTTCATCTGGACAAGTGGAAAAGTTGGAGAGAATTATTAGGCGAGGAGAGGACAAGTGGAACTGCTGGAGAATTGAGTGATGTAGAGGAAATGGGAGTAAGTAACCCTTCTAGGATAGAGGACTCGTGAACTTCATGCTGACGGGGAAAGGTAGATTCATCGAAGCGAACACGAATTGATTCTATCACCTTTCTTTTAGACGCATTGAATATTCTGAAAGCCTTTGAAACTGAGGAATATCCCGGAAAGATGCCATCATAGGTTTTGGCTTCAAATTTAGACTGCTGCTCCCCCTGTTTCAAGATAAAACAAGCACATCTAAAAGCATGAAAGTATGAGATATCAGGTTTACGACCTTTCAGGATCTCATAAGCTGTCTTCCCATGCCTCTTGACAATGATCGAGCGATTTTGAGTATAGCAGGCAGTGTTCACAGCTTCAGCCCAGAAGGAGAGAGGAAGACCAGCATCAACTACCATGGTCCTTCCAGCTTCAATCAGAGTGCGGTTTCTTCTTTCAGCTACACCATTTTGCTCAAGCGTTTGAGCCGCTGAGAAGTTCTGAAGAATGCCTCTTTCATCATAAAATGACTCTAAAGTATGATTTCAAAATTCAATTCCATGATCACTTCTCAGCTGCTTCACCTTAAGATCGTATAACACTTCTGATTGCTTGATGAGATAAATGATTTCAAGGGTAACATCACTTTTGTTCCTTAGGAAGACGACCCATGTGAAGCGAGAGAACTCATCAACAATGATTAAAGAGTACTTCTTTCCAGCAAGAGAAGCAACAGGAACAACTCTAAAGAGATCCATGTGTAGCAAGCTGAAAGGAGAGACAATAGAAGAACACTGTTTATATTTAAATGACGCTTTCACCTGTTTACCTTTTTCACATGCTGAGTAGATTTTATCTTTGACAAAGTTCATTTTTGGAAGTCCACGAACTAGGTGATGACTTGAGATATTAGAGATGTTTTTGAAGTTAAGGTGAGACAAACGCTTGTGCACAGCCAGTTGACATGAGACAGAGCTCGAGAGAAGAAACATCTCTTCAGTAACTAATCAGCTGAAAACATATCCAAGATATAAATGTCATCACATCTCTTGGCAGTGACAACATCTTCTTTGGTAGAATCAAGAATATTCCCTTCCTTTTTGTTGAACAAAACTTCATAATCAGCGTCACACAGTTGCTGATTGAGATGAGATTGTGCTTTAATCCCTTTACATACAAAACGTTAGAAAATTATACAGATTTACAATGAATGGTGTCGTATCCTTTTTGTGACCTTTGTTGTTGTTACCATATGTAACTACTGGGCCTTCTTTCTTGACAAAATCATCCAGTAGAGACTTGTATCCAGTCATATGACGGGAGCATCCACTGTCAAGATACCATATGTTTTCATGACCCTGCAGTTACTAACACACTATGAGAAACTTTAGTGAACCCATTTGGAAATGGGTTTGAGACAATAAATAATATCATAACACTTAGAGGGAAGACAATTTAGCGAATTTTCTTTCTTAATCCATTTGCTACAACGAGAGGTAGCATTTTTTCTATGAATCCTGGACTCAAAACTACATTGATCAGCCTGATGAGAGGAGTCACCACATCTATAGCATGTCCTGATGGGTTTCGATTTTCTATGTTTTGAAAACTTAAATTTATTGCACACTTTAGAAAACTTGGATTCCTTTCTCCAAACATTAGGATCAGCATCAGACGTGGTGTTGATGGGGCCTTCTCTTACGATATTAGTGACAGTGTCAAACTCACCATTTGAAATAGGAAACTTTATGAGGTTTTCAACATTGACACTGATATTTTTTTGTTCAGGTCCTTTCATAATGAGATCAATGGCACTGATTTTGGTGTTGACACTGATGTCTCCCTAATCACTAACACTACATTGTCTGTCAATGAGATCAATTTTTTTTTGAAACCCAGGGGCAACGAATTTGTTTTTGAACTCATGGACCAGTTCTTCTTTAGAAGGAAAAGCTGGTTCAGTTTCAATTTGTTTGAAAATGTCAACTGCTGATTCAAAATCTCCACAAAGAATCTTGGTGGCTTGAAAAAAGATTTGATCTTTTATCCGTTTTGAAACTTTTCGATGATAATGAGTCCAGTTTTTAATGATCAGTTGAATTCGTTTGGATTCATTTTCAGCACTTTGTTTAAGTTCATTTAAAAGGCTTTTTTTTCTTGATTCAGTAGATGTTTTTTACGATTAGAGTTTTGAATGCCAAGACACAATTACTCAAAAGTTTTTAACTTCTCATTATCAGAATAACTAACAAAGTTTTTGACCTGATACAATGAAGAGGAGTTCCAGTCATTAGCTAAGCTTTCTTGTGCAGCACGAGACATATCAACATCAAAGGTGCTGGTGCTGCTGCTGGACTCCTCAGTTACTTATTCAGCAATGGCCTTTAAACACACATTCTGATTTCATCTTCAGATGAATCAGCCTCTTCCTCCCACTTCTCCTTTTCTTCTTCAGCAACCAAGACTTTAGAACCTAAGTTTTTCCTTTTCAGAGATGCCACCAGACACTTGTATTTGAAAGGTTTTCTGCAACTATGAACTAAAATTCCTAAGTTCACATGCAACCTATATAGATCTAGGTTTTCTTCTTGTTAAACATATAACAAATCCTAAAAGGCCAGAAAGAATTAAACTAAAAGAAATATCAAGAAAAACCAACCTTTAGTGAATCTTGGAAGCAAAGCAACAGAAATCTCTTGCCTCAAATGCAGTCACACCCTTAGCTGGAGCTTGGCCGAAAATCCTAGGGGAGAGAGTCAATAAAAATCGCAGGTATTAGGGTTAGAGAGCCTCCCTATTTATAGGCTCCATGTGGTGATCAGATAATCGTTACGGATAAACCTTTTTGAATTCGAATTAAGATAAAACTATTATTTTAATCATTCAAACCATATTTATCTGTATATATATATATATATATATATATATATATATATATATATATATATATATATATATATATATATATATATATATATATATATATATATATATATATATATATATATATATCGAAAATATATATATATCTATATATATATTTCCGCCAATCACACTCACTCACTAGAACTGTCACTTACTCAACTATTGAATAATTACAGTTTTAGTCCCTGCACCTTTAATTAATTAATTTAACTGCCAAATTAATTCCAATTAATTCCAGAAACATTTTTAATTAATTATTATAGTTTCTAATTAATATATTATCACTTAAATATATTAATAAACTATTTATTTAATTTCTATTGATTTATTAATCACATAATAAATCAATCTTTCTCTCTACCGGACTTTCTATCAATCCTCCAACTATGAAGGCAACCCAAATGGACTATGCTACTATTAATTAGATAAATACTAATTATTAGTCATGGCTTAGACACCTAATCCAACAGTCTCCCACTTGGATAAGTCTATGACTAAAATTACCAATTTACCCTCTAATTAATTTAGCAACTGTAGCTTCCTAGAAACCGCTGCTGAACTCTGACCTAGTCAGTTCTGTCCAATGATAAGTGATCAGATGATCCTCCGTCCAACAAGATATTTTCAGACTCAAGACATGGATTAGAATCAATCCTGGTCTGTTTCTCTGTTTCCCGATTTCTGATTTGCATATGACTTTAAGACTACTAATTGACCATGTCAATTTAGTCTTGGTTGGCCAACCCTTTCAGTCAACTTCAAAATCATCGAGAGGCCTACAGATATCTGTTTTCCCGACAGGATCAAGGGACGAATAAGTTTTGACTCATATACTTATGTCTTTTACTAGTCAAATCATTCACAACAACACGTTTTATAACATCGTGTTACCGATACGTTTTCGCATTTTCAATGAACAACCTCTTGGTAAAACATAACTCATATGTCTCTACTTAAAGATCAAAAGATATTATCGTCTCAACATTGCTTATGATGAAATCCATGAAGCAATATGTTGAGCGTGGGTTTATCCAATACTCAAATCCCTATTTTCTAAGTACTCATGAATATTGTAGCAATCTTATTGCAATGTCTAACTCATTAGACAATCTACAAAACTATTCATGACAGTCTTCATTCATACTTACTCCCTAAAAGTATGAGTGACTGTGGATATTCGAATAATAATTAAATTACTTAGGAAGTAAACATGCAAAATTGAAACACAATAATAAACAATCAACAAGTGGTAGTATCAAATACTTATCAACAAAACTATATTATTAATTCACCAAAGTTAATTACATTTATATTGCAACAAGTTTCAAATCCTATCTAATTACAAAAACTAATATCATCTGTTAATCCTATGCGCCATGCATGCTGATAGTGCTTAACCCTACTCAGAGCCTTTGTCAAGGGATCTGCAGGATTTTCTTCTGATGATACCCTCTTTACTATGAGGTGACCTTCTTCTACCTTATTTCTTATGTAGTGGTACTTTCTGTCGATATGTCTGGACTTTCCATGATCTCTCGGTTCCTTTGTCAAAGCAACCGCTCCTTCGTTATCACAGAACAGTTCCACAAGCTCCTGAATACTCGGGACTACTCCAAGGTCACCGATGAAGTTCTTCAGCCAAGCCGCTTCCTTTGCCGCTTCACTTGCTGCGATGTACTCTGATTCGCACGTTGAATCAGCCACCGTCTCTTGCTTGGAACTTTTCCAAGTCACTGCTCCCCCATTTAACAGGAATACCCAGCCTGACTGAGACCGACCGTTGTCTCTATCTTTCTGAAAGTTGGCATCAGTATACCCATCAACTCTCAAAGTATCACTGTCACCAAGGACTAAGACAAAGTTCTTCGTCTTGCGCAGATATACTTGAGTATGTTTTTGACCGCTATCCAATGTGCCCTACCAGGGTTTCCCTGGTATCGACTGACCATGCTCAAGGCAAAGGCCACGTCGGGACGAGTACACGTCATGGCGTACATGATCGACCCTATAGCCGAAGCGTAAGGTACCCGACTCATGTCCGCAATTTCCTCGTCTGTACTTGGACTCTGAGTCTTACTCAGCTTAGCATTACTTTGCATTGGTAGCTCTCCCTTCTTGGAATTTTCCATACTAAATCTTTTCAGTACCTTTTCCAAGTATGTATTCTGACTAAGTCCAATTAGTCTCTTCTTCCTATCTCTCAATATTCTTATCCCGAGAATATAGGCTGCCTCTCCTAGGTCTTTCATGGCGAAACACTTCCCGAGCCAAGACTTGACATCTTGCAAAGTCGGAACGTCATTTCCCATGAGCAGTATGTCATCTACATACAGCACCAGGAAGGTGACTATACTCCCACTAGCTTTGACATATACGCAAGACTCATCCTCGCTCCTAGAGAAACCAAATTCTATGACTTTCTCGTAGAAACAAAGATTCCAGCTGCGAGAAGCTTGTTTTAATCCATAGATGGATTTCTCAAGCTTACACACTTTGTCAGGATACTTTGCATCAACAAAACCCTCTGGCTGATTCATGTAAACATCCTCAGTCAATTTCCCATTAAGGAAAGCGGTTTTGACGTCCATCTGCCAAATTTCATAGTCATGAAATGCAGCTATGGCCAACATAATCCTAATTGACTTTATCTTAGCCACTGGTGAGAAGGTCTCATCATAGTCAATCCCTGGGGTTTGAGTAAAGCCCTTCGCAACCAGTCTTGCTTTGAAAGTGTGTACCTTTCCTTCCATGTCGGTCTTCTTCTTGAAGATCCACTTGCACCCGACTGTCTTTCGACCCGGTACATTGTCAACCAAGTTCCAAACTTGATTGTCATACATGGACTTGATCTCGCTGTCCATTGCCTCTTTCCATTTGGCAGACTCAGGGCCCGCCACCACTTCCCGGTAGTTAGCAGGTTCATCTAAATTTATCAGTGTCCTATCACTGACAAATGTATCTCCATCCGTAGTTATATGGAATCCATAAGACTCGGGTGGCATGCTAACTCTACTAGAGCGTCTGAGAGGTAAGGATATGTCAGTTGGACCAACAGGAACTTCTTCCTCTTGTTGGTTGCTAGTTTCTCCTAAGGTTGTATTGTCGGGTAACTCTTGAATTTCTTCAAGGTCAATGGTACTCCCATTGTCCTCTTTGAATATGAGTTCTCTCTCTCGAAAGAATCCCCGTCTCGCTACAAAGACCACGTCCTCGCTTGGTCTGTAGAACAGGTATCCAAAGGACTATTTGGGATATCCAATGAAAAAACATTTCTCGCTTCTCTCTGCAAGTTTATCGTGAGTTTCTCGTCTAACGAAAGCCTCACAACCCCAGACTTTGATATGTGCTAACGAGGGAACTTTCCCCGTCCACATCTCATGAGGTGTTTTAGCAACCTTCTTAGTAGGGACAAGATTGAGGATGTGGGCGGCAGTCTCTAAGGCAGACCCCCAGAAGTGAATGGGAAGTGAAGCTCGACTCATCATGGAACGAACCATGTCTAACAAGGTTCGGTTACGTCTCTCGGCTACACCGTTCAACTATGGTGTCCGAGGAGGCGATAACTGTGAAACTATTCCACATTCCTTCAGATAGTCTAGGAACTCGATACTAAGATACTCTCCGCCTCTGTCAGACCTGAGCATCTTTATCTTCCTGCCCAATTGATTCTCAACTTCATTTTTTAACTCTTTGAACTTTTCAAAGGTGTCTGACTTGTGTTTGATTAAGTAGATATACCCGTATCTACTAAAATCGTCAGTGAAGGTCACATAGAACTGTGTGCCGTCTTTTATGGTAGATCTGAAGGGACCACACACATCTGTGTGTATAATGTCCAAAAGACCTTCACCTCTTTCAAAGGAACCATTGAAAGGTGATTTTGTCTTCTTGCCCAAAAGACAAGATTCGCATACATCATCCGATTTGAGGTCGAATGATTCCAACACTCCATCCATTTGGAGTTGGGCGATGCGTTTCTTGTTAATGTGCCCAAGACGACAGTGCTACAAGCACGCCTTTTCTACACCACTAGAAGAATCAATAAAGTTTACACTATGACCTAAATTGTCTACACATTGCACAGTTTCATACACACCATCACAAGGTAAAGCAGTAAATACAGAAATGCCATTTTGAAAAACAGAAATAGAACCATTACTATTATCAAACGAAAACTGTAAACCTTGTTTAAACAATGCATGAAATGAAATAATATTCCTTGCCATTTCTGGAGAATAGCAACAATTTAAAAGTTTTAAACAAACACCACTACTGAGCACTAAACTATAAGTCCCGATCTTGGTCACAGGCGACGATCTCCTATTCCCCATGATCAGGTTGAGTCTACCGTGCTCCACCTCCCTGCTTTCCCTTAGGCCCTACAAATCAGAAAAAATGTGAAAACCATATCCTGTATCAAGGACCCAAGAACCGGAAGATGGTGAGTTTTTAAGGATAGTGTAAATACCTGCTGAAGACGGCTTGACTTTGCCATCCTTCAAATCTTGCAAGTATGTAAGGCAGCTTCTCTTCCAATGGCCCCGCGCTTTGCAATAGAAGCATTCAGCTTCCTTAAGGTTGGCATTATGAGGAATGCCAAAAGTCTTGGGCTTAGTCCCACTGCTGGATGACCCAACATGGACTTTTTCCCTCCAATTCTGCTTGTGAGGGCCCTTTCTCTTCTTCCCCTTTCCACCAGTAATAGCCAGGACGACTTCATTAGCTGCGAGTATACTTTTACCCTTCATTCCGTCCTCAGCAGTGTGGAGCATGCGATGCAGTTCAGCCATAGTGGCCTGAGAATTGTTCAGATGATACGCCAGCGTGAACTGGTCATATGAACTAGGCAGAGAATTTAGCACTATGTCTACAGTTAAATCCTCGTGGACTGGCATCTCAAGCTTCCTAAGTCTTTCCACGTATCCTTGCATCCTCTACACGTGGTTACAGATAGACTCTCCATCCTTTGGCTATGCATTGGTGAAAGCTTTGACTACCTCGCGCCTCTCTTTGCGCTCCTGCTTGCGGAACTTTTCCGCCAGCTCTTTGTGCATTTCATAGGGCCAATAGTCTTCATATATTCTTTGCAATTCTGGGTTCATTGTAGCTATCATGATGCAAGCCACTTTGGTTGCATCATCATAATGTTTTGAGTATTGAGCGATTTCGTCGGGAGTAGCAGTATCAGGGTCAATTTCAACTAGCTCGGTTTCCAGAACATACTCTTTATGTTCAAACCTTAGAGCCATCTTGATGTTACGGATCCAGTCATTATAGTTGGTACCGTCCAACGTAACTTTGGAGCATAATGACAAGATAGAGGTAACATTGGAGTTTGATTGGGGGGGCGGTTTGATCAGCAGAAGACATCTATAAAAGAAGATAGTTTTAATTAGATATTAATAATGATCCTTATAATAACCCAATAATAGTTATAAGGCTAGGATCCTACAGTAACAATTTACAATCTCGAAGAGGGATGCCGTAATCAATATTGTAAATTTTATAAGGTAGGCGAATAACGATTCAGCCAATTCCACCGCGGAAAGATAATCATATTAAAATGGAATTCCTAGATTCTTTGAGATTTATTGAACTGTTCAATAGCATGTTTTAATCTCGGATGTGCCCCACTGTTTGTAACTGGGATACCGAGGATCACAAATCCGGTGTGAAGAATCATGCAAATTAGCTTGGTACTCTCGGGGTCAGTTGTCATCTCTAATTGACGTGCCGGTAAACCACACACGCTCCATCAACAATGACAACACCCGGGAAACCCATCGCAACTCTTTATGAACCCCAATTGGCGTACCGGTAAACCACACACGCTCCACCAATGTTTCATAAAGTGCAATGTGCAATTTCATGGATTAGCACTAATTCACATTTTTCCTAAATATTGAAACAAAAGAGTCGGATCGTGATTCAAAAATGCGGAATAATGTAAATAAACAAGATCAAGAACAGGCAATATGAAGAACTGATGTCTAATGATTAAAATGCAACTCAAGAACAATTCGATGAGAACTATTCTGTATGAGCGCCGTGATGATTCTACAAAAGTTAACCCTAACAAGGGTACGAATAAGCTATTTAAACAAAAACTAAGTATGGAAGGACAGACCCATTCCATAACCGATAGCTAAATTATTGGCTAAAAATCAGGCAACAAATTCGATTAGCATATTTGACTCAATCTTAAATTATGACTCAACAATCTCCCCCTTTGAGTCAAAAGATGCAATCTCTCATCATTCTTCAGGTTTTACTTCACTTGATTGTCTGTCAAACACCTTCGGAATGATTGCCAGGATCCTTTTTCGGAATTCAATGTACCACCTTAACATGTCGTTGATACATGTTTTATCATCAGGAGTGTTGGATGGGAGCTTATTGATGATGTGAAGAATATGTTCCAGCACTGGTGTTCTGTAAAGATGTTTGTCCAACAGAAAGAATATTCTTTTAACATTCTCAAGGCCTTCCTTTGAATTGTATGCCACACTCCAGTTTGAGTTGACAATTTTTCCGATTTTACGCTTGTTCAGGTTTTTGGGCGGAGGATGTCTCACAGTTAAAGGAACTTTGTCTAGAACTCCAGCAACTTCAACATCCAACTTCGCAATTTCAAGAATATAGAATCCAATCATTCTTTTGACATGATTAAAAAGAGGATAATACTTTTGTTCTCTCGACAAGATGTTGAACAAAGATATCCAGTCGAATGGATTCATGAAAGGTAGATCAGCAAGTGAAAATTCCATCTTCTCTTTATCATCTCCTCTGAAAGCCAAAAATCTTGAGTTCATGAGTGGAACAGTAACCTCAGGAAGACGAGGAGTTAGTTGTACAATCTTTTTCAAACTCCACGTCAAATGTTGAGGACGCGCATTCTTCAAATAGAAAGTGAACAACAAATCATTCACTTCCGAACTAGAAAGACGGGTGTCTTTGAGTTCCTCAAACCCTCGGAACAGGAGAGCTTTGCGGTCATCGGAAAATCGAACTGCGAGTTTACATCATTGCTTGTGTTGTACGATGCTATTGGTTGAAGCCAGTTCTCCACAGGCTCAGTAATTGCTTCCATTGTCATTCTTTTATAGTGCCATGGAGGGAACAAAGACATTTGAGTTTTCAGAAGTAACTCAGCCTCTCTTTTGGCAGCTTCCTCAGCATCAAGTTTCCGAGTAAGATTGATAATATCATCAATTTCCTTTTCCCTGATCGATTTAGCAGCCTCCTTATCGGATTCTTGTTCTTCCACAATCTTCTTGCCTTTGTCTTTTGATGGACCAGCGCCTCCTTCAGTATTTTCATTCGTTTTAATCGGAGAGTTTTTCTTCGGAGTGTCCTGATTAAGTGTACTTTCAGAGTTTTTCTTCGGAGTCTCCTGATTAAAAGTACTTTCTTCATTCGTTTCGTCTCCCCCTTGTTTCGGAGAGGCAACACTTTCCGAAACACCCTTCAAGGCGGCAAGAAGATTGAAGACTGGATGAAGCTTTAGGGTCAGATGTCTGCGCACCTGAGGATTGAGAATCGGATCATTGTCTTCAACAATCCGATGAAGAAAAGAGTCAATCTCCGATATACCACTGCGAACAGCTTTGTTCTGAGACAAAGCAGAGGTGAGAATGGCAGACTTGTTACGGAGATCGGACTTGAGGAGCTGGATTCTAGTTTCTTTGGCGGCTAATTTATCCATCAGATAATTCTCCGATGCCATATCTGCCCTCAGTTGATCAACCTTTGTATCCATAGAAGATACCCATTCTGAATATTGCTGCTTCAATTCCGAACGTAAGGTTGAAAGGGCCTCTTTTTCAGTCTTCAACGAGGTGCAGAAGTTGGAGATGACCTGTTGCATATTTTCATTGTTCCGATCATGAGCATCACGGAAATCTTGAGTAAATTTAAGAACATCTTTTTCCAGTCTGCCAATGGAAGTAGTCGAATCATGCATTTAGGCTTCAGATTTCTCTATGAGAAAGGTGATTTTACCCATGAGATTGACGTTTTCGGTGATCAAGGTATCCACCGAGTCTTTGTGAGCTTTCAACTGGGATTCCCAATCGGAGACAGAGGGATGCGCCTGTGATTGGAGAAGTAAATCCAGTTTGGCAGAGATGTCCGAGAGCTGATCAGATGACATCGGAACAGATGAACTGGGGTTCTTTAGTTTAACATGGGATGGTGATTCAAGGAAATCGGAAAGATCATCCTGATCATCATTAACCAGGATATCTTCCTCTTCATCAATGTCGGTAGGAGGGTCGTTATGAGGGGAATTAGGAATGTAAGTTTGTTTTGGTGATAAAGATGGAGACTTTTGAGTGTTTGTTGTTCGGAGGGGCGAATGTTCAGGTGTGGATTGTGGACTTGAATGAGGAGTTGTTTTTGGTGTGGGGTCATGAGGCGGTGATGTCGGAGGTGGAGAGGCTTGAGAGGTGGAATATCGTCAAGGTTGTCGGTAATCGGAACATCGCGCGGAGGAGTCGGAATTTGATGAGTATCGGAAAGTTCGTTTTCGGAATCATAAGACTGGACAAACTTTCGGAGTCTCCTTGGACGTTTTGGCTGTTTTTCGGTGTCAGATGCAGCCGTTTTGCCCTTTCGTTTGATAATTTTCCTTGGATTTTCAAGCTTACCAAAAGCAACTTCATGAGCTTGATCAACATCACGAGTTCCTGATGGGGTTAATTGTCGATATGCCATAATGCACTGAACGTCCTTCGGAACACGGTCCAACATTGTGATCGGAATAGACCCAATAAAATCGAAATCCTCTGATTTAGTTGTTGCAAACTGTGTGGTTGACAGCGTCAGAATGATTGCTATGACAGAATCAGTCATGATATGAAGATGATGTTGCTCAATCGCCCTTTTTACCACAATAGACCAAAATCGAGCACAAGAGATTTCGGAGTGTCGATTTTTGTAGTTCACACTCTCAACAAATTGGCTCCATAGAATTGACCCGTAATCAAGATTGATATCATGATAAAGACCATAGAACAGAGAGTAAAAGAGCTTACTTGCACTGTCTGTGCCTGTCGTGCGTTCGGAGAAGCTTTTGAACAGAATGGTGAAAAGAAAGTTCCACAGAGGCGGTAGGCTCTTCTTCGTGAACTTGGAGAGTTGCGTTATATCGCCTTTGTAGCCTAGTTGATAGAAAAACCGTGGAAGAGTAGAAGGCGGAAGGGAATCAGGATCAACAATATCAGTTTGATCTGTAAACCCTAGCAATTTTCCAAATCGAGACTTGGAAATGCGAGTTTTGATGGAACCAACCTCAAAGGTAACAACATCATCAGCCTTGTTGTAGAATGCAGATGAGTATGCAGATGAAAGAAACACGATTGGAACCTCCTCTGAAGCAGTTAGGGCTTTGCAGATCCTGGAGTACTTGAGACATTCGATCATCGGTTGAAGAGCTTCATTATACTTTGAAGAATGAAGATCAATAATCATGTTCTGATTTTGTTTGATCTTCAACATTAGAGATGAGGAAGTATGTTCGTTCGCTGAGGATGAACCAGCCATTGAAGAGTTCTTGAATATTCGTGAGAGAAAAAGGGCTTTAAAGATGAAGAGTTCTGTGGAGAGAAGAAGAGCGGAGAAGAGAAATAATGAGGCAGAAATCCTTTAAATATCCCTTGGAGAGTGATTTGAAAAGGAAATCCCCCTTCAGTCGATTACGGTTTCCTAGAATCACGCCGTATCATCATGAGTAACCCTCAAATTTCGCATTGCAGGCGCGTGAAAAGCGACAAAGTAGCTGCTGTGGAGATGACGTTATAACGGCCACGTCAGGATTAGCTCATTCAAAATTTTGAAAAATTTGAAGAGAAAAAAAATTGCCACGTCATCGATCTAGACCTGGCAATCCGTGTCTACGTGTCGTGTATTCGTGTCAGACACGAATTTACACGACACGAATTTATAAAACACGTACACGACACGAATTCTAAAACGTGTCTGGGATATGAAACACAAACACGACACATAATTAATGCGTGTAACACGTGACACGACACGATTAGACACGTTTTTTATCCGTGTCACACGAAAACACGAATTTACACGAATTATAACACGAATTTAACCACAATATTACAAAATATTTCAAAACAAAATTACAGCTTGTATCGAGGATCCAAAATTACAGCTATAGCAAAATCAAGCTAAACTCGCACCAATATTTCTCGAACTTTGCAAACATCAAATCAGCCTCCTTGCTAATAACAGTCAACAGAACATGAAGCATAAATCAGTCCCAACAATTAAGTAATTTTTGAAGCCATGAAATCTGTCAAGATCATCACACAGAAAAGAAAAAGGGAAGGATACATACCACAGCGAGCAGGTGGTTGAGCGGCGATCCAAGGCGTCGAGCAGCCGAGCAGGTGGTTGAGCAGCGATCGAAGGCGCCGCCGGTCGGGTGGGATCGAAGGCGTTGAGCAGCGATTGAAGGCGCCGCCGGTCGGGTGGGATCGAAGGCGTCGAGCAGCCGAGCAGGTGGTTGAGCAGCGATCGAAGGCGCCGCCGGTCAGGTGGCGAAGCTATGTGCAGGCGGGAGTCGGGAACGGGAAGTGCAAAACCGGTCGGTGGTGAAGCTATGTGCAGGCGACTCAACGAGACTAAGAGATCGGGGTTTTAGCCTTTTAGGGTTCAAATCCGGTCGGTGGTGAAGATATATGATGTATTGATGTTTTCAAAAATGGTCCCTAAATGTTTACTAAATGCAAAACTAACCCCCAAGCTAGTAAACTTAAAGGAATGTAAAACGTGTTTATACGTGTCAAAACAGGTTAATTCGTGTCTGACACGAATTGACACGAAACACGAATTTTAAATTCGTGTCAGACACGAATTGACACGAAACACGAATTTCAAAAACCCATACACGGAAAACTCGTGTCGTGCTCGTGTCGTGTCTTTCGTGTCGTGACCCATATTGCCAGGTCTACATCGATCTAAATCCTTATCAAAAGAAAATCAACCAGAGTTAGAAAAATCAAATAGTGATTTTCGTGCAAGAGTGTGCCAAAGATAAAGAAGAAAATCGAGATTTATTTGGTAGTCTGTGATGTCGGAATGACATAAAACTGAGTGATCTCGGGCAATGATCTCTTCCTTTGGAATCCAGAGAGATTCAAAAGTGGTTTGTGTGGTTTCCCGTTGAATTACGATCAATTGATTGATAAGAATCATTGAAAGGTTTCTTTTAAAATGTTAACTTAATGGGTTGGGTTTAACTGTCTTTCAGATTCCGAAAGCGTGAGAGATGCTTGAAATCGGAAGACAGTACTTGTCTGACCAGAGTAGTCATGAAAACAAGTAAGGGTTCGGAAAAATTTTGTGTGACTTGTGAAGTGTTTGGAAATCTCAAAAAAAATTAAAACTGGATCTTTTTGGATAGAAATTACTTGGGTAGAGTAGATTTCGTAAAGAACACGCAAAAGTGAAAGAATGAGATTCCCTTTAAAGTTTTCGTCAATTCCTTAGTGGGATCGGATTTTTGGGTTTCATTCGGAATGATGGTAAAAGCAATTCCGAAATCATGAACACAGAATTTGTGTAACCATCAGTTTTCAGTGGTAATGCTGAAGACCTTCATAAGGGTTACAGTTATATGGAAGTGTAGTGAATATGGAGAAATAATAGAAGGGCGAAGAAAGGATGGTGAGTCTCACAGCGCCCCATGGTGAAAATGAGTTGCGATCTTTGACTAGAATTGCCGAAATCATATATTGAAATTGGTTGAGATTTCAATAATCATGGATATTCGTGTTTGGTATTTAGAAAATAGGATAAGAGGAAAATAAACCATCAATTCAAAATAGTTACAAAAAAAAAAATGTGTTCTAGCTGAAGAATGCTGACAAGGATTTGACTATTATGAGAAAACATTTAATGCTCCGGCGAAAAGAAAGGAAAACGTCCAATCAGATGCTAATCAGCCGTCTTCGCCTTTATGACACATAATAATGACAGCAGGCTGCATCATTACTGCATAAAATAATTAAATAACCACACTTGGAAGCTTAACCGGTGTCATTTCTGCCTATAAAAAGGAAGCATTGTTAGTAGAAAACATCCACATCCAAAAAAAAAATTTACCACCAAAAGAGAAAACACATGGCGCTTCGTCCCTACAACCGTAATGATAAGGTGGAGGTCAAAATGCAAGAGGGTGACTACACCGGAGGAATCTATGGCGGGGTTGTCACGAGAGTGTGGCATCACCAATATGAGGTAAGAATGACCACTCTTAACAACGGCGAGGGTGGTGGACCATTGATCGTCCCAACCAGCTACCCATTTCTGCAGCCTGTCCCACCAAAACTTGTGGTGGTGTTCAAGCAATTTGACCTTGTTGAGGTCTGGCACAGAAGGGGATGGTGGCCGGCAGTGATCATACGGACCACTCCCCACAACCAGTTCCATGTGGGACTGGCTGATGGAAGTCGTCTTTTTGTTGACGAGAGTGAGCTGCGCCTCTACCAAGCTTTCCATCCCGGTGATCCCCCTATGTGGCATTATTACAAGCTATAGATTGAAGTTGTTTTTGTTTTGATTTTTGATGTAACAACTTTTGTTCACGTAGCTTGAATAAAATTTAGTTTTCAGGTGTTTTCTGATTTCTGATTGAATTCTTTATCTGCATTCGCATGGATATGGGCAAGAAGAACAATAATAAAAAAAAAGAAAAAAAATACCCACACAAGAAAAATAAGTCAAACAAAGACAAGAAAGCAAATAGCGGAAATAAGTAAAGCAAAATAAAGAAAAAAAATGAAAATGAAATAAAATAAATAAAAAGAGAAAATATTTTTGGTTTAGGGTTTGAAATAAAATAATAAAAACAAAAAAATTTTAGAAAGGATACACGCGTTCCGAATCTTCCATGTCTAAAATCCGATTCCGAGGCATTCCGATTTTCGGAATCAATCAGAATCTCAGTTAGATATCGGAACGGATTCGGCTTCCATCATTCCGAGACCTTGAAGAATTCTGTTGAATGCTGGTTCAGGAAGGGCCTTTGTGAAGATGTCAGCTAGTTGATCATTTGAGCGTACGAAATGAACCTCGATGTTGCCGTCTTCAACATGATCTTTGATAAAATGATATCTGAGTGCAATGTGTTTAGTCTTTGAGTGTTGCACTGGATTGTGACAGATCCTAATTGCACTTTCGGAATCACAGTAAAGAGGAATACGTTTCATATTAACTCCATAATCTCTCAGTTGATTTTGAATCCAGATTATCTGAGAGGTACATGAAGCAGCAGCGATGTATTCAGCTTCAGCTGTTGAGAGTGACACACAAGTTTGTTTCCTTGATTGCCAGCTTACGAGTTTGCCATCGATAAGTTGACATCCTCCTGAAGTGCTTTTGCGATCTAATCCACAACCGCCAAGATCAGCATCAGAAAATGCTTGAACAAAGAAACCGGATCCTGATGGATACCATAGTCCAAGAGAGGTTGTTCTTTTAAGATATCGGAATATATTCTTCACAGCATTGTGATGTGGCTCTCTAGGATTTGCCTGAAATCTTGCGCAGTAACAAACAGCAAACATAATGTCAGGTCTGCTTGAAGTGAGATAGAGAAGAGAACCTATCATTTGACGATAAAGAGTAATATCTGTTGCAGGTTTGTCTAGAGAAGGAGTGAGTTTTGTTCCGAAAGCCATCGGAACTTTGACTTTAGAATCTCCCTTCATTCCGAATTTCTCTAAGAGAGACTTGGTATAAGCTTCCTGATTGATGAATATGCCTTCTGAGCTTTGTCTGATGTTAAGTCCGAGAAAGAAATTGATTTTACCCATCGAGCTCATTTCAAATTTTGTCTCCATCAGCTTTCGGAATTCAGCCGTCAGGCTAGGATGAGTAGATCCGAAAATGATATCATCGACATAGATTTGAACAATCATCAGATGACCTCCTTCCTTTTTGCGAAAGAAGGTTGGGTCGACAGATCCTTGCTTGAACTTGGATTGCTTGAGAAACCGAGTTAAAGTTTCATACCAAGCTCTTGGAGCTTGTTTTAGGCCGTAAACAGCTTTGTCTAATACATAGCAATAATCAGGATGTTTACTGCTCACAAAGCCTGGTGGCTGTTCAACGTAGACTGTTTCTTCTAGTTCTCCATTCAGAAATGCGCACTTGACATCCATCTGATAAACATCAAAACCTTTGTGTGCTGCATAAGCAAGAAAAATCCGAACGGACTCTAATCTGGCTACTGGTGCAAATGTTTCTTCATAATCAATTCCTTCTTCTTGACAGTAACCTTTGACAACCAGTCTTGCTTTGTTCCGTATGACATTCCCTTCTTTGTCTAACTTGTTTCGAAAGACCCATTTCATTCCGAGAACGGATGCTTTTTCTGGAGTAGGAACCAATCGCCACACTCTGTTGCGTTCAAATTCATTTAACTCATCTTGCATTGCTTGAACCCAGTCAGCATGATCAAGTGCTATTTTAACTGTTTTAGGTTCAACCTTGGAGATAAACGAATGAAACATGCAAAATTCCACTTTAGAAAATAATGCGGCTTGCTTTTCTTTAGCTTGAGCTCGAGTGAGAACACCAGCAGAAGTCGTTCCGATGATTTGAGATTTTGGATGATCTCTTGTCCATTTTATCATTGGAGGATAGTTTGGATCATATTCAGGATTAATTTCTGAAATGATTTCTTCTGCTTCCGAATGTACCTCTGACTGTGTGTCAAGGTCATTATTTTCAAGATCATTCTCCCCCTGGAAGTTTGCATCGTTTCGATCATCAGAGTGATCTTGTTCAACTGGTAGAGTGGTTGATTCGGACTCAGGAGGTATACGCTCCCCTTGAATAGTTAATGAATTCTCCCCCTGGATTGGTGCATCTGCAATAGGAGTTGGACTCTCCCCCTGGATTGGTGCATCAGTAATGGGAGTTGGAGCATTGTTCGGAATCGGAACATCAGTGGAGTGTTCTTGTGAAGATTCGTTTTCACCAACTGTATTTTCTATAAGTTTCAACAATTCATCGCCTTGGTTATCTCTTGCATTTGCTTCTGATGTTTTTGCGGTTTCTTGGTCATCGAACAAATTCAGAAATTCCTCATATAGATCCATAAGAGGAATTGTAAATGTATTGGATTCAGGAAAGATGTCTTCAGCCTTGGTACTGATGTGCTTTGTTCTGGAATTGTATCTATCATCAAAGGTGATGTAGTACGTTTCTTCAATTTTTCGAGATCTTTTGTTCAGAACACGATAGGCCTTTGAGGTAAGAGAATAGCCTAGAAAAATGCCTTCATCAGCTTTTTCATCCCATTTAACTCGTTTTTCTTTGGAGTTAAAAATGAAGCACTTGGATCCAAAAACATGAAAGAATTTCACATTCGGTTTTCTCTTGTTGATGATCTCATAGGGAGTGAGATTGAACCGTTTTGTGATGTTTGATCGGTTCTGAGTGTAACAAGCAGTTGCGATGGCGTCGGCCCAGAAATATAAAGGAAGTTTTGCGAAAGAGAGCATGGTTCGAGCAGCTTCGCATAGAGAACGATTCCGTCTTTCTACAACTCCATTTTGTTGAGGAGTGTAAGGGGCAGAGAAGTTGTGCGAGATTCCTTTATTGACAAGAAAATCATCCAAAATTTTATTTTTGAATTCTGTCCCGTTATCGCTCCTTATCATTCGAACTTGTTTGCGGAGAAGGATTTCTATCTGCTTGATGAAATTAATCATATTGATCGCCGCTTCAGATTTTTGCTTGAGGAAGAACACCCATGTGAAACGAGAGAAGTCATCTACTACAACCAGAATGTATTTGTTGTGAGCAACGCTTTCTATGGCAGATGGACCACAAAGATCAATATGCAAAAGTTCCAATGGTTCGATGATTTTTGTGTTGATGATTGTAGAATGGCTTTTCCGACTCTGTTTTCCTAGCTCACATGCATCGCAGAGTCGGTCTTTGTCGTACTTGAGTAGCGGTAATCCACGCACAAGATCACCAAGTACCAGTTTATTAATATCTCGAAAGTTCATATGAGACAACCGCCTGTGCCAGAGCCAGCTATCATCGTTCGTAGCTTTAGTGAGTAGGCAGATAGCAGGCTTTCCTTGGATAGGTCTCATATCCAAAGGAAACATCTCTCCTTTTCTTTTTGACTTCAAGATAATCTTTTTGGATTCCTTCTCAATCAGTTCGGAGCCATCTTCATCAAAGGAGACTTTGAGACCTGTTCCGACAACTAATTGTGAAACACTGATCAAGTTGTGTTGAAGTCCTTCGACATATGCCACTTTCCGAATTGAAATTTCACCATTTGTGATCATGCCATAGCCTTTGATGTTGCCCGTTGCATTGTTTCCATAACTGACTTTTCCTCCATTTGATAGCGATCGGTATTCGCGTAATTCCTCCTTCCTTCCTGTCATGTGACGTGAACAGCCGCTGTCAATGTACCATTCCGGATCATAATGTTCGTCACGTAGAACCTGCACAAGTTAGAGAGATTTAGGAACCCAAACCAGTGTGGGTCCATGTGAGAATTTACATGAGATAGGAAAAATGCATGATTTATCAACCCAAAAGGATTTTCTCAGTGATGAGTGATTTTTATTATCTTCAATTCTGAACACCTTCATTTTTGTGGATAGCCATTGTTCTTTAGCAAAACGAGATTTCTTTGGAGTGAATGTGTTCGTAACTTGATAATAATGAGTTTTCTGATTGTGAGAGAGAAAAGTGGGATTTGGATTTTTAACCGATTGAGAAGAAGATTTTGTTTTGGTAGTAACTGGTGGGTGATTTTTGTTGGTTTTAGGATCCTGAGTGGTTTCAGGATAGAGTTTTGCCTTCCCTTTTGAATTCGTTGATTCGAGAACACGAGTGGGATTCTTCGTTGTTGTTGTTGAGACAAGGTATTTAGGTGTTGGTTTTGGTTTTGGTGCAAGCTCAACTTTCCGAAAGGGAACTGGGTTGACTTTCTGAGTTAGATTTGAGTCGTGTTTGCTTCTCCAGAACTGTTTTCTCTCTTTCAGATTCTTTTTGTACCTTGCATTCATTTGCTTCCTCTTGGCAATGAGCTCTTCAGGAGACTTATGAACATAAGATGTCGAGCATCGATTAGAGTCAGATTTGAAAGTGCTCGTCTTGGGGTTTGAAGAATTAGATTTCAAATTCTTTGTACCCCATGAACCACTTTGAGAGACAGAATTGTTACAGTTTAATGATCCAGAGATGTAGTTACCACGAGACTTCCACGAGGTCATTTCGGAAAGACCTTTAGTCTCATCTGAGTTGTCAATTGGTTCTGACCAAAAGAAAGAATCACATACATCGGAATTATCGTTATCGACTAGGACTTTAAGTTCAGTTACATCTTTTGTATTTAAGCCTTGTTTAACAAAAACTTGATTTGGTACAGTGTGTACTTTTGGAAAAACAGTAGCTTGTTCGGTTAAAGTGTGTGATTTTTTACTTTCAACAATTCTCGCAAAAGTAACTGAATTTTCAGAAATGAGATTTTTCTTAGTTTCAGTAGAATTTGATACGAATTCCGAACAGTCAATTTCATCCTCAACAGATATTTCACTCATATCACTTTCATCAAAATCGGAAATATTCTCATTAATGGGAGTATTATCAGAATTTAATTTAGAGCATAGTGAATGAAAATTCTATAGAGTCGCTGTTTTAATTTCCTCATGATCGTTTTCCGAAAAATATTCTTTGACCATACTTTTATGTTCTTTGGACTGTATATAGCTTTCAATTTTATCAAGTCCGATTCGATAAGCTTCCGAAACCTCATCAGATGAAACAATGGTTTCACATCTATGACATTCAGCATCGATTTCATCCTCTTTCAACTCAAGAAAGGGTAAAATCATTTTGTGTAAACCCCTGCCTATGTCACAATCAAGATGCAATTGAGTAATATTATTGTAAAGACGCTTAGCAATTAAACAAAAAATGTTTCTTTGTTTGACAAGAACTAAATTATCCCTTTTTACGTAAATAATATCATCTCGTGCTCTGACTAACTCACTCTCCAACGCCTCGATTCTTATTCGTCTCTCCTCATTCTTATTCGATATCCTGCTCAATTGATCATTTAGGTTAGAATTGCTTAGACGTGTCCTTTTTAAACTATCACTCAAACTGGAGACAGTAAATCTAAGGTCATCTAATTCAGCATCATAACTAGAAGAGCAAATATTTAAAGATTTCAGGATAGAGCGTACATTTTTGACCACAGCCTCACATTCCTCGACTTGTTCATAGACAGGCTTCGCAGCAAAGCAACTTGCTGAGGTTTGACACCCATCAGTAGAGTAACCTCTGCTTTCGGAATGATCAGCTTTCACCATCAGACACCGACCATGTGTCGGATTCCTCACTTCCTCATCTTCCGAATCCGTTGACCAGACTTCTATGGCGCCGAACTCGCTGTCCTCTTTCACCACAAAAGCTGCCTTGGTAGATGAAGCATCATTCTTTTTCAGCTCTGTAATCTTCTTTGCATAATAGGCTTCATCTTTCACCTGCTCCTTCTTCTCAGCTTGTTTTCGGAGCAAACAGTGTTTCACAAAGTGATTCTTGCCGTTACAATAATGGCAGTCATATCCTGAGTCGCCAGCAAGTTTCTTCTCCTCATCATTCTTCTTTTTCTGACTTTCTTCCACAGTTCTTTCAGCATGGAAACCTCATTGTCGATTTCGATTTTTGAATTTGGAAAAGTTTTTCTTGAAGAACTTCTTGGGATTTGACACCATTAATGCTTTGTCTTCTCTGGTCAGATCATCATCGGAAAAGTCAGATTCGGAATCAATTTCGGCGGATTTCTTTCCGGCCGCAACTAATGCAAGCGAACCAAGACTGGTAGTCGCTTTGGCTTCCGAAATGATTTCCTTTTCATGAGATTTGAGAATTCCTACAACTTTAGCCAAAGTGTAAGTTTTGAACTGTTCATGCGCTTTTATGGTTGAAACGATAGCCTTCCATTCGGAACGAAGACCATCAAGAAAGGTAACCTTTTGCTCAATGACAGTCCGAGCCAGGTTGTATTTCAATAATCGACTGAGAAGATGATTATATCGATGGAAGGTCTGGGTTAGAGTTTCTTCCGAACCTTGTACAAAAGATCCGAAATCAGAAAGAAGAGTGGTCTGAATGGAGTGTTCAAGGTCAGCATCCCCGGAATATAATTCCTTAAGTCTATCCCAGATCTCTTTAGCTGTCTCGCACGAACTAACCAGACGAAGAGTATCTGCTTGGAGAGCAAACCTGATAATTCTAAATGCTTTGATGTTGCACATTAGTTTATCTTTTTCGTCTTGAGGAATGTTTGTGTGAGTGACGAGCAAGTTGTTATATTCTTTTAGGGTTTTAATGACCCTCCTTGTGTCTGTGTGGACGTGGGTTTCTTCAGTGATAGCTTGCCAGATCGTTGCACCGTGTTCTTCAATGCCAAGAACATAATCTTCAAAGTGCAGCGCCCAGACTTCATACTCTTGAGTGAATAGAATTGGAGTCCTGGTAGTAGATCCAATGCTACTTGAAAGATTGAAAGTCTGAGTGTGGGAGTCGTCAAAAGCCATTGACACTTGTTTATCTGAATGAATCAGAAGTGTAGGTTGATCAAATTCTGATATCTAAGATCGATTGAAACGATGAAGATAATCAAAAACAGATCTGTGGAAAACACAAATTCCCGCTCTGATACCAATTGTTGAAACAAAAGAGTCGGATCGTGATTCAAAAATGCGGAATAATGTAAATAAACAAGATCAAGAACAGACAATATGAAGAACTGATGTCTAATGATTAAAATGCAACTCAAGAACAATTCGATGAGAACTATTCTGTATGAGCGCCGTGATGATTCTACAAAAGTTAACCCTAACAAGGGTACGAATAAGCTATTTAAACAAAAACTAAGTATGGAAGGACAGACCCATTCCATAACCGATAGCTAAATTATTGGCTAAAAATCAGGCAACAAATTCGATTAGCATATTTGACTCAATCTTAAATTATGACTCAACACTAAAGTAACTAGATTGGGATTTTATTAAGTGTTCTAGTACTTTGAATCATTATACTTTTAGTGATTATTAGGCACTCCTATCAAACATGTTCGGCTAACGACCCTCCACTGATCAGGCGAGCGGTAGGCGAGAGTGTTCACCCATTAGACCGCCATTTTATAGGCAGTCTCCTTATACCCACTTTATAGACCAGCTTCGTGAATGAGGCCTACTAATGATTTGACTAACCATTTAATCTCATACATATAAAAAATAACTTCCTAGTTATAATATATATAAGATGTAATTTTTTTAAACCTTTAAAAAATTGTTTCTGGATTATCTTTTAATTTATTGTCGATTTAAGCTATTAAATTTAAAATTAAATTAAACCATTTAAAGCCGATTTAATCATCTTTTAATTAACCAATTAATTAAATTAATTAAATTTGATATTTTAAACCTTTTAAAATATTTCTAGATTTTATCTATTAATTTTCGCAATTTAAAACAATTAAATCAAAATTAATTAAATCTTATTAATTATCTTTTAATTAAACAATTAATTAAATTAATTAATTTTGCAGATAGGTGTCACAAAATAATCAAATTAATTTAAACCTATCATTATCCCCTAATTTTCGAATTTTAGGATAAGAGGTTTAAGGTTTTATCTATTTAAACAATTAAAGTTACCAAAAATAGAAAGCCTACTGAACCCTTCCTAAATTCACGCCAAGCAGGGGGGAGGGGCCAGGGTTTTCGAAACCCTAACCCTAAATCTCGAATTGGCCATATTAGGGTTTAGAAACAATAAACCCTAATTTTCAGGAAAGCAGTTATAGCAATTTAACAAGAAAAACAACCAAATGCTCTGATACAACTGAAAGGTTTTCTGCAACTATGAACTAAAATTCCTAAGTTCACATGCAACCTATATAGATCAAAGTTTTCTTCTAGTTAAACATATAACAAATCCTAAAAGGCCAGAAAGAATTAAACTAAAAGAAATATCAAGAAAAACCAACCTTTAGTGAATCTTGGAAGCAAAGCAACATAAATCTCTTGCCTCAAATGCAGTCACACCCTTAGCTGGAGCTTGGCCGAAAATCCTTGGGGAGAGAGTCAATAAAAATCACAGGTATTAGGGTTAGAGAGCCTCCCTATTTATAGGCTTCATGTGGTGATCATATAATCGTTACGGATAAACCTTTTTGAATTCGAATTAAGATAAAACTATTATTTTAATCATTCAAACCATATTTATCTGTATATATATATATATATATATATATATATATATATATATATATATATATATATATATATATATATATATATATATATATATATATATATATATATATATATATATATATCTCGAATATATATATATATATATATATATATATATATATATATATATATATATATATATATATATATATATATATATATATATTTCCACCAATCACACTCACTGTCTAGAACTGTCACTTACTCAACTATTGAATAATTACAGTTTTAGTCCCTGCACCTTTAATTAATTAATTTAACTGCCAAATTAATTCTAATTAATTCTAGAAAAATTTCTAATTAATTATTATAGTTTCTAATTAATATATTATCACTTAAATATATTAATAAACTATTTATTTAATTTCTATTGATTTATTAATCACATAATAAATCAATCTTTCTCTCTACCGGACTTTCTATCAATCCTCCAACTATGAGGGCAACCCAAATGGACTATGCTACTATTAATTAGATAAATACTAATTATTAGTCATGGCTTGGACACCTAATCCAACAGTATTTGACCTCATATGACTCATCTTTGGAGTCATTATTCTTTTGCTTGTAGTCTTTTGCAAAGTGCTCAGTGCTTCCACAGTTGAAGCACTTCCCCTCATTCTTATTATCAGCACTTGAAAACTTGGGATTGTTGCTGACAGATTTCCGGAAGTTAGAGAAGTTTGGTTTGGACACACTGGAATTTCTCTGAAAACCGCTTCTCCTGTTGTCCTTGTACTGATTGAATTGCTTTACAACTAGTGCAGCTTGAGAAGCAAGCTCAGCCAGACACTTGTACTCATCATCATCAGCATCAGATTCTTCAGTGGCATCATCATCACTGTCAGTAATGTCTGTGTTCTTGGAAAGGAGAGCTGCTGATCATTCACGCTGACTGTCTCTCATGATCTCTTTCCACTGAGCCTTTATTTCTTCATAGCTTCTCAGATTTCCAAAAAGACTCTGTAAATTCATGGTGTGAATTTTCTCACTATTTTTTAGAAATCAACGTGATACTCCCATTTTCATCCAGAGAGTCAAGAAATTTGTGAACAAGAACTGAGTCAAGCTTGAGGATATTGAACCTCCTCGTGTCATTAACCAGACAGTTGAAACGGTTAAAAGTTTGAGCAATTGTCTCGTTTTTGTAGGAAAATAAGTGCTTATATTTGCGATTCAGCGGATTCTCCTGAGCCGCTCGGACTTCAGCAGTGCTTTCGAAAGAAACTGTGAGCGTGCTCAACATCTCCTTTGCCGAGACACAATTTTGAACAATATGATAAATCTCATAGGGAAGAGAGTTACCGATAACTGCTCTGGCACGAATGTTGAGATTCACCATTTTCTTGTCTTCATTGGTGAATTCATGAATAGGAGTCTTCTTCTTCTCTTCAGGAACACCATTCTTGGTGACGACGTAGGTGGGAGTACAAGGGCCATTCTTCAGGATTTTGGGCATGTGATAGTCCATGGATTCGAGAACCATAAGAGCTTTGCTCTTCCACATGGTGAAATTGTTGGAGTCGAAATGAGGGATCTTGTTTCCAGAGATAGACGAAAAGATGAAGACATGTTCTTGTATGATAAAGGAACTCGCTATGATACTAGTTGTTAGAGCACAAGAAGGATCAAACACACAAAAACACAAAGTTTCACACAGAAAAAGATATTGACCTCACACAAAGATCTTGATTAATTGAATATCAATAATTTTACAAGAACCCTAGCCGCTACATTTATGCTAGGGTTAATCCACGTATATGGAGTGTCCCTACAAATCAGGGATAACTCCCATGCATAAAACACAATAATTATGGAAACAAGATAAATACAAAAATACAAATATCACACTGCTGCTGATACAGCCAGGAAACATATGATCCACTTTACAACTCATCAGATTCAGGTGCTGATGCTGATCAGCATAACAACCTACATGCATGGATAGTTTGATTAACTTTCTTCATGTCTCTTACAAGGGTGTCAAGATTGGCATTCATTGCTGCCAAGTTGTTAGTGTTACCTCTAGCTGACTTCTGTCCTAGGGATGCATCTCTTGAGGAATGCCATCTGTGAGAATGAGTGGCACCTTCCTCAATTAATATGTACCCCACGGCTGGAGTCTTCTTCGGTATCCGGCCTTGCGAATCAACAAGTTGATTAGTAGTCACATCTATCCCGTTGTAGAATGTTTGAACTACCCGGTGGGCATTGAGGTCAATGTAAGAATAGTTTTGAAACATTTCTTTAAATCTGCCACAAGCATCATATAGAGTATTCTCATCATGTTACTAGAAAATTTGGATCTTAGCCTTTATTTTGGCTATCTTGTAGTATGGACTGAATTGCTTAATAAAGTAGTCACTCAGATGAGCCCATGTGGTAGCAGCTTGGGCTGGAGTAGACTTCAACCAACACTTAACAGCTCCTTGGAGTGTTACTGGAAACACCCTCAACATTATAGCATCTTGGTTGATACCCAGGATGCTAAAGTAGTCAAATATCTCCAACACCGCCTCCACGTGTTGGTTGGCATCTCATCCTCCTTTCCATAGAAAGGAGTTTTCGTAGTTAATCGTAGCAGGAATCGAAGGCCGGACTAGTCTCGACCCAATTCCTTCAGTAGTACAACTAGCATATTGTTCTAACATATTGGCTTCCTTCTCTTTTTGGTTCTCTTTCTGAGAATTGTGCAATTCTCTCTCGGGCTCTTCAAATGGTGGAACTGTATCTGTCTCAGAGCTTCTGGTCATTCCGTATCTGTCAACCAAGAAATAAGAACCAGGTACACTGAACAAAACAAATATACATAAAGAACAAAATTTTTGAATGAATTACGTATCATGTCCCTATAAGAAATGTGTTGCATAAGCATGAAAAAAGAACTGACTGACTAAACTTCGTGTTCCATCTCGAAAAGAAATGCATCGAGTAATTACGTCAATAAAAAATTCAGGAAAAAATTAAAACGTAAAAAAAATTACAAAATTAAAGATATAAAACTTCCTACGGAAAATCCATATGATGAATCTAATAACTAACAATTGAATTAACTAAATCAAATTAAGTCGTTCCCCGACAGTGGCGCCACAAAATTGATGTGTGTGGGACTAGTCCATGATAAATACCAAAAACTTACTGTGCATGATCTCACTTAAATTTTATAAATGTACTTATCATAACTAAGGATCGTCACATACTAGCAGTGAACCTAATCATATAGTAGTATAGTGGTGGTAAGAACGGGTTGTTGAACACTTGGGGAATGGGCATCATTAACTCAATAAATTCAATTGTTAGTTAAACTAGACACAAATATAAAATGGGGAGTTTTATAAAATAATGAACTCAAAAAATTATACAAAAGATATGTCTGAATTCCGGATTCAAATAGATCTTGTAGGTGTTAATTGGTTTGATAACTCCCTAGTTATGGTTTATTCTCAATAGTGCAATGTCTAATAAAAGGTCATTCATCGACTCATAAAGTGATTAGCTTATTCCGTATACGAACACTATGACTCTAAAGTTGTTAATCACAATGGCCATGCAAATTACCAAACATTATTATTAGTTATTCAGTTTATATCATGGACAATTTGTTCTGGTAAATTTCAATGGTCATGAAAACTAACAACTTGTAATGAATGGTCATATATTACAAACTTTCACACACATTAAAGTTGTAATCTTTATTAACCTAACCCTAGGATTTGGTCCATGTATAGTGTAGATTCTCTAATGGTAATAAATAATCAAGATTCAAGATTTATGACTAGAATGGTATTCTAAGTCATAAAACTTAATAAAAATCCTAACTTATATATATATATATATATATATATATATATATATATATATATATATATATATATATATATATATATATATATATATATATATATATATATATATATATATATATATATATATATATATATATATATATATATGTGTGTGTGTGTGTGTGTCTGGATCTTTGAAAAAACAATTATGATAAACTAAATCATTTTTTATAAAAACCAAACTTATATTCAAACCAAAACTAGTCTTTCATCAAAACAAAGTAAAACATTAGGGTTTTATCTGGTCATCGGCAACAATAATCAGAACATATTTAGAAACGGTAGGTAAACACAACAAGACGAATCTAAAACTGAAATATTGCTTTCTTGATCCTTTAATTCCATCCTTGGAACCCTTCCTCCAGCCTTGGAATTGCTTGAGAAACCTTCAAACCTCTCTTGGAAATTGAAATATGTCGAATGTTATCGATCTCTCTGGGTTTATTATGAGGTATCTTTGCTGGAATGAGGAATTGGTCTATTTATTGACTTTTCAAATCGCATTAGGAACGCGACGCTACAACCTTCGGACCGAGTCGCGATATACAGTTGTCCAGTATTTCTCACAATTGTTATATGTTGTCACATCGTGATCTTGTGTAATTAATTTGTGATGGTTATCACATCACATCATTAACTCTTATTTTATGCCACGTGTTCTTCTTGGGTATATGCCCATGGTCATAAAAAGTTGGTACTATTACTATAAGTAGGATGATCCTTTTGGGTAGCACGCAAGAGTCAATTTAGCCAAAAGAGATTGAAAATAAACATGAGGTACTATGTTTGTTAATATATTAAAGTAAAGGTATATTAGTAAGAAAGTAAATTAAGATAAAAGACTAAAGTGAAAATATCAACAGTTTGAATTTCAAATAGTCCTTATCTACAAGGGAGGAGATACGGATGAAACACATTATAAATACAACCCTTGATTAGGGTTGTATATCATCCAAGAAACCCTAAATTCATCCAACTTCTCCGCACCCTTGGTATCAGACCGATTTCTTCAAATACCTGGAAGATAACGTGCTAAAACTTCAAGCAAAAGTTTATACTTCATCAACTGGTGCTAGATCGTTGTCTTGGATACGATTCTATTAGAGGAGTTCTATTTTGGGCTCTAAACATCCTAACCAGATTATATCTGAATCATAAAGTTATATCTTGATCTCTCTTGAGTCTACATTTACAAAAATGTGCATGATTTTGTGATCCGTGGTGGAATACAATATTTGATTTATGTTTCCGCTGCGTTGTTATTATGTTAGCGTATTCCAACAGTTCTTTAGTCAACAACATTTTCTTTAATTCTAATTCAAATCCAGTTTCCGCTCCTTTCTGTTCCCTTTTTATCATGAACTCGTTTTACGTGTAAAATGAAAATTCCAAGTATATTAAGTATATTTTGTCATGATTTATACCAATTTACAGCTTAAAATATCCTGATATCGCCCAATATATGTATAAATATAGCGATTTTAGTGTCAATGATATTTCCTTCCTTCTTATTGAACAATAGTTCATAGTCAACATCACACAGTTAATTGATTGAAATGAGGTTATGCTTTAGGTCTTTTACATAATATGTTTTTAAGAACTTAACCGATCTATATTGTAATAAACGATACCTTTCGGTCTGCAATTTGTTGTCATCTCTAAACATGACTTATGACATCCCGTTTTCCAATACGTTCGTTTTTGGCAAATTAATTATTTTTAGAGTAAAATAATAATAATAAGAAAAATAATATTAATAATAAACTTAATAATGAATTAATATTTCTAAAATTAGTTGTGCTAGGTGTAGGGGAGCTAAATGTTAATGTTATAAACTTGTTATGATGGATATTTGAGTTTAGGGTTAATAGAAATTAAAGCACCAAAGTCTAGGGGCTGTTTTGGACAATTTTAGAAAGTTGCATGGGGAATTTGTGGGCTTTGCAAATTGACGAGAAGAGATGGAAGGGGGCCGAGAGGCCCTCACTTCATGATTTCAGCCCATGCACAAGTACGTGTTTTACCCTAGCCGTGTTAGTGAATACTTGACCCACTCTTCTCGTTTTTTTTTTGGTTGCTGCCAACAAGCAAAAGAAACCGGGAAATCCTATCGCCGAGAACCAAGGAAAAGATCGACAAAGAAGATGTAGGCGGCTCGGGTCGTGCAAATTTCTGGATCGAGGATGTGCATACGTCTCTTAGTTGTGTCTCTTGTAAGTCTAATAATGTTGTATGAATTCCTTGTTCTTTCTTCTCATTTTCTATCCATGCATACACGAATTAGGGTTCTCTTTTTTTTTTTTTCTTTTTTTTTTTTTCTGTGAACATTCCCTGGTTTGAACTTGTACAACTTAGAGTGACCAACGTGACCATGTTGTCCTTACTAATCTACCAAGATGCAACCTTATAAGTAGGGATGGAATCGGGTCCAGGGCCGGACCGACCCGACAGAGGAACCGAACCGTTTTGCTGTGAGAAATGGAACCGAGAACGGGACCACCTAGGGTAAGATCGGGTTAGGGTTTTTCCCCAGTTCCGGATCAAGTTATCCGGTTCCGGACCGTGTAGAACCGAAAAGCCTTGGAAAATGGACCTGGGCCGGTAGGTGTCAGGCTGTGGGGTCTGCAGCATTCATTTTGGGCTATGTAGGTAACCGATATTCAATTTTGGGCTTCAAAAATCCGTGCATAGCCCATTTTGTTTAATACACATAATACATTTTGTTGAATACAATTTTTTTAATTTTGGTATCATTTTTCTTTAAATTACAAAGCAATATAAATATATAATTATGCAACCACAATATAAAAACTAGGGTTAAAAACTAATGCTAACATAGTAACATTTAATAATATAAATTGTCACCAAAAAAAGAAACCAATAAACTTAAAAAATCCAAATTTCTTAGTGTTACACACCAGATAACCAAAACAAATCAATTTTATGCAAACACTTTTTCAAACTTCAATGGGTGTTTTTCCTCTATCTTTTCGGCCGAGTCCTTGAAGTGCTTCTTCAATTTCTATAAAGAAAACAAGCGTAATTATGTCATCTCTTAATATATCTTCGGGGTCGTCTATTATTGGTTTTCTTGATTTTATTATCAAATCTTGGGTGCAAACCAAGGCTTCTACTATAGAGGTTGCCAAATTAGTTCGATACTCATCTAATATTCTTCCACAAGTACTAAACGCCGACTCGGATGTCACGGTCGACACTTGTATAGCCAAAATATCTAAAAAATACTGTTAATAATTTGTCAAATATGTATTAAAAATCCCTAAATAAACATTAAGTAAATTTTTTTTACCTTTGGCCATACGAGCCATAATAGGGAAACGCACCGCGTTTTTTCTTCCAATACTTTAGAATATCGAAGTTTTTATTGTACCCCTCATTTTGCTCATTCAAATACCGTCTAAATTTCATGTCAATTGAAGCCGATCTCACACCTTGCATGCTAAGAAAGTCACCCAAGAATCATTTTTCATCACTTTCATCGGATGCCCCTCCTTTGTCACGAGTTTCTTCTTGAGACGATCCAAGATGGTCAAATTTATTTGTGTAGAATGTAAATAAATTCTCCAACTTGTTTCCATTTTTTGCAGCATTGCCATCACCTTCAATTGTATTTCGGACTTGGTCATAGGATTTGTCGTCGACATGTTGTTGGTTACCATTTGTGTAAACGAATATGACAATAGTGATGACTTGAATTGAGGATCTAGCAACACCACGAAATATACAAAATTATTCATTTTGTCAAAAGAACCTCAATATTTGTCATATTTTTTCCGCATATCCCTACAAATTTTTGTAAACTTTGGTCTTACTTCCCACTCTCTTAGATGTTTATCTACATCTAACACCTCCCGTAAAACAAATGGATCATCGGTTTCGGGGATGATGCTATGAGATCGGTTTTTGTTTTAAACTCTTCAAGAAAACCGATAACTAGTTTCACGACTTCAAAATCTTCACGATCCGGTGTTCTACCACTTAGATCCCGTATATACGTAGTCTCTACAAAATTAAAAAAAATACAACATAAGAATACATAAAATCAGTTTTTTAATAATTTTTAAAGCTGCGTTTTTTTAAAACATCCAAAAACAGTTTTTTTCCAACTTATTAAAGCTGCGTTTTTTTTGAACTTCTAAAAATTGTTTTTTAAGTTTTTTTAAAGCTGCATTTTTATAAAAAAAACGTACAAAAAATATTTTTTAAGTTTTTTAAAGCTGCATTTTTATAAAAAAAAGTCCAAAAACTGTTTTTTAATCATTTTTAAAGCTGCGATTTTATAAAAAGCATCCAAAAACAGTTTTTTTCCAAGTTTTAAAGCTGTTTTTTTTAAAACATAGAAAAATAAGGTTCAAAATATACCTTGTAGTTCGTACACGGGAAAAACCTTTCGCAAAACGTACGTCGAATGCAACAACTCATACGTCGAATTCCAACGTGTTGGACAATCCCCGCATAAGAATGGTTTGGACTCGAGTCCACATTCCTTCATACACCTCTTGAACCTCTCAATTCTTGTGGCTGAATTTCTAATATACTTAACTAGGGATGACAAAAATACCCGAGCACGATGGGAAAAACCGAACCCGAAACTTTTGGGACGGGTTTTGAACCGGGTAAATGGTTATGGGACCGGTTATGGGATTTTTCTAGAAAAAATTCGTGGGTATGGGATGGTTTTGGTATTGAGAATATACCCGTCCGATTACCCGATTCCATACCCGATCCCATATACCCGACCCCAAACCATATATATTTATATACTTATAATTTTATTATTTATATATGAGATTGCAAATCCATATTTTGATATTATATATGATTTATTATTATGTGATTACTATTTGCCATTTCTACCATTATCTAATTATTACTTACCGAAAATTCTATATAGTTTTCCAATTCTCGTGTCCCCTCCTTCAACTCATCAACTCGTTACTATGCATGTATCTCCATTGAGTTTATAATAAAATTATTTGAATGAGATTGTGATCGGATTTTATAATGAAAATTCCAACGGGTAAATTTCAACCTATTATTATCATAGATTGGCATACCAGATACCCGTTGGCATAACCATGAACCCGATGTTTATTTACTAACCAGGTACCCGACGGGGTGGAACCGGGTTTGGGATGCGGTTTTATAATAGGGTACGGGACTAGGATCACCAATACCCGTCCCATTGCCATCCATATACTTAACCGCTTTTTGCACACACTCCATGTGGTTATTATATGATTTAAGGCCGTCCTTGACAATGAGATTCAAAATATGTGTCATACACCTAAATTGTAAGTGTTTTCCATCTTCATACAAGTCGGGTAATTTTTTAACTAAAAAGTCAAGGGTCGTATCATTTGAGGTGGCGTTGTCCACACTCATGGTCATTGCATTCTTTATTCCCATTCCATGAATGCAATCGAGTAACAACCGTCCCACATCCTCACATTTGTGACTCTTAATAGGCCTAAAGTTTAAAATTCTTTTGTGCATAACCCAAGCGTCATCTATAAAATGACCCGTAACTACCATGTAATTCTTTCTTTGACATGGAGAGGTCCATGTATCGGTAGTCAAATGTACGGTATTATTTGGGTAACTAAAATAAGCATACAATTTTTTTCTTTCTTCTATAAAAAAGTGCCTACATCCTTACTTATTTTTTGTCTACAGGGCAATTTAACCCTCTCGTTGAGTGCATTCGTGTACTCAACAAACGTCTCATTTTCAACAAATTTGAAAGGAAGCTCACCGTCTACAAAAAGATTTAATAATGCTTTCTTAATCCTTACTTCATCATGTTTCCATGTCACTACACTACCCTCCCCACATGTTTCTTTTTTAAATTGCAACGTTGTTTGTGTATCTTTATCTTTCCTATTTTTCGGATTGCTTTGGCACTTTTTACTATGTTTCGTTAAACTAGAAGTGCCGTTTTTTACAACATCCGCTCTTAAAACTTTTACACAAAAATTACATTTATCGTGCCTCATTGTGACTCCATTTTCATCGTCCTTCCATATCACTGTAAAAGTGTTCCAACATGGGGATGTTAGATTGCTACTCTTAGAAACCTCTTTCCTTTTTCTTCGGTCGCGGCGGAACATCGGGTTCCTTCTCTAAGTTTTGGGCATCTTCCTCTTGGGTATTTGCATCATTTGTTGAGTCTACAAGCAGCACGTCATCCTCTTCATCATCATTCTGACGAAAAAAACAACAGAACAAAGTTTGTTAATTTACAACATAAATGTACTAGCATATATAATCAGCGAATCAATAATTCATCTTCACTTTTTAATTGGTATAAAACATGTACAAACAAGTTACAAACATGTACAAACAAGTTACAAACAAGTTACATACACGTTACATGTACATGTTCCAAACAAGTTACAAACATGTAACTTTGTTCAAGAAACCATGTTCCAATCAAGTTACAAACTATTTACAACTTACTAACAATACGCGGTCCCTATGGAGGATTTGATAGCAATTAACAAACAAGTCACAAGTTACATACAAAGTTACAAACACATTCCAATCACAAGTTACATACAAAGTTATCAAAATCGGCCCCTGTAATTGATTGAACTTACATACAAGTCAAGTTAACAAGTTACAATTTGACAGCAAGTAACATACAAGTCAATTTAGAAAGCAAGCTACATACAATGTTCTTATGACTTTTGTTTTTTCGGCCCCTGTAACTGAGTGAACAAGAAACAATAAACTGGCCATGTAATTGATTGCTCAAGATACCAAAATCAGTCTCCTGTGGATGATTGATCATAACAAGAATCGAAGAATTCAACATTGAATTGAAGGAGAATCAAACTTACTAGTTCTGAAGGTGAATAAAGCCAGTTTTCGTTCACCATTGAACTTAGAAGTTAGAAACCGTGTATCTAAAATTAGGAACTGAAGTGGAGATTTGAATCAATGTGTCAATCGGTAATGGAGATTGGGAACTGGCGGTAAAGCGATTGAAAGAAGCAACGATTGAAAGAAGTCGTTGGAGTCGCTTACGGTCATCGATGGTAGTAGAGAATCTGTGGGTTTTTTGATTTCAAAGAAATTGTTCGATCATCATGTGTGCAGCAGGAATGAGCTTTGAATGACCTTTCATATAGCCGGTTCGGTTCCGGGTATTTCCACAAACCGCTACGAACCGTACTCGAAGAACCAATGGACCGATTTTCATTTATAGGGGAACCAGGAATTGGACCTTATATGGTCAAAATGGGTGCGGGTCGGTCCGGGTCCAGGTTCGGGACACGGGTCGGTCCGGTTCTTGGGACCAATATCTCATCCCTACATAACACCCAACACTCACACATATCACAGCGCCTACATTATTACGTATTATGAAATGAACCCATCTTTGAAGCTATACCAACATGTATGCATGTTTTTTTTGTTAACCCCTCATACGCACATAAAAGTTGCAAGTTGTTTATACACTTATAAGTAGGGATGAGATATTGGTCCCAAGAACCAGACCGACCCGTGTCCTGGACCTGGACCCAGACCCAGACAGACCCGCACCCATTTAGACCATATAATGTTTTGTTCCTGGTTCCTGTAAATTAAAATCAGTCCATCGGTTCTTCGGGTAAGGTTCGTAGCGGTTTGTGGAAATACCCGGAACCGAACCGGGTATATGAAAGGTCATGCAAAGCCCATTCCTGTTGCACACGTGATGATCGAACAATTTCTTTGCAATCAAAAAACCCACAGACTCTCTACGACCGTCGACGACCGTAAGCGACTCCAACGGCTTCTTTCAATCGCTACTTGTTTCAATCGCTTTACCGCCGGTTCCCAATCTCCATTACCGATTGACACATTGATTCCAATCTCCACTTTGATTCCCAATTTCAGATACACGGTTTCTAACTTCTAAGTACAATGGTGAGCGAAAATTGGGTTTATTCACTTTCAGAACTAGTAAGTTTGATTCTCCTTCAATTTAATGGTGAATTCTTTTATTCTTGTTGTGATCAATCATCCACAGGAGACTGATTTTGGTTTCTTGAGCAATCTATTACATGACCAGTTTATTGTTTCTTGTTCACTCAATTACAAGGGCCGAAAAAAACAAAAATCACATGAACATTGTATGTGGCTTGCTTTCTAATTGACTTGTATGTTACTTGCTATCAAATTGTAACTTGTTAACTTGACTTGTATGTAAGTTCAATCAATTACACGGGCCGATTTTGATAACTTTGTATGTGACTTATGATTGGAATGTGTTTGTAACTTTGTATGTAACTTGTGACTTGTTTGTTAATTGCTATCAAATCATCCACAGGGATCGTGTATTGTTTGTAAGTTGTAAATAGTTTGTAACTTGATTGAAATATGGTTTCTTGAACAAAGTTACATGTTTGTAACTTGTTTGGAACATGTATACATAACATGTATGTAACTTGTTTGTACATGTTTGTAACTTGTTTATATGTTTTATACCAATTAAAAAGTGAAGATGAATTGTTGATTAGTCGATTATATATGTATGTTTATGCATATTATTAGTTTGAGCTAGTACATTTATGTTGTAAATTAACAAACTTTGTTCTGTTGTTTTTTCGTTAGAATGATGATGAAGAGGATGACGTGCTGCTTATAGACTCTACAAATGATGCAAATACCCAAGAGGAAGATGCCCAAAACTTAGAGAAGGAACCCGATGTTCCGCCGCAACCGAAGAAAAAGGAAAGAGGTTTCTAAGAGTAGCAAGCTAACATCCCCATGTTGGAACACTTTTACAGTGATATGGAAGGACGATGAAAATGGAGTCACAATGAGGCACGATAAATGTAATTTTTGTGTAAAAGTTTTAAGAGCGGATGTTGTAAAAAACGACACTTCTAGTTTAACGAAACATAGTAAAAAGTGCCAAAGCAATCCGAAAAATAGGAAAGATAAAGATACACAAACAACGTTATAATTTTAAAAAGAAACATGTGGGGAGGGTAGTGTAGTGACATGGAAACATGATGAAGTAAGGATTAAGAAAGCATTATTAAATCTTTTTGTAGTCGGTAAGCTTCCTTTCAAATTTGTTGAGAATGAGGCGTTTGTTGAGTACATGAATACACTCAACGGGAGGGTTAAATTGCCTTGTAGACAAAAAATAAGTAAGGATGTAGGCACTTTTTTTATAGAAGAAAGAAAAAAAATGTATGCTTATTTTAGTTACCCAAATAATACTGTACATTTGACTACCGATACGTGGACCTCTTCATGTCAAAGAAAGAATTACATGGTAGTTACGGGTCATTTTATAGATGACGCTTGGGTTATGCACAAAAGAATTTTAAAGTTTAGACCCATTGAGAGTCATAAAGGTGAGGATGTGGGACGGTTGTTACTCGATTACATTCATGGATGGTGAATAAAGAATGTAATGATCATGAGTGTGGACAACGCCACCTCAAATGATACGACCCTTGACTTTTTAGTTAAAAAGTTATCTGGCTTGTATGAAGATGGAAAACACTTACAATTTAGGTGTATAGCACATATTTTGAATCTCATTGTCAATGACGGCCTTAAAGCATATAATAACCATGTGGAGTGTGTGCAAAAAGCGGTTAAGTATATTAGAAATTCAACCACAAGAATTGAGAGGTTTAAGAGGTGCATGAAGGAATGTAGACTCGAGTCCAAACAATTCTTATGCGGGGATTGTCCAACACGTTGGAATTTGACGTATGAGTTGTTGCATTCGGCATACGTTTTTCGAAAGGTTTTTCCCGCGTACGAACTACAAGGTATATTTTGAACCTTCTTTTTCTGTGTTTTATAAAAAAAAAGCAGCTTTAAGATCTTGGAAAAAAACTGTTTTTTTATAAAAACGCAGCTTTAAAAATGATTAAAAAACAGTTTTTGGATTTTTTTTTATAAAACGCAGCTTTAAAAATGATTAAAAACAGTTTTTGGACTTTTTTGGACGTTTTTTTATAAAAACGCAGCTTTAAAAAAACTTAAAAAACAGTTTTTAGAAGTTCAAAGAAAACGCAGCTTTAATAAGTTGGAAAAAAAATTGTTTTTGGACGTTTTTTAAAAAAAACGCAGCTTTAAAAATTATTAAAAAACTGTTTTTATGTATTCTTATGTTGTATTTTTTTAAAAAATTTTGTAGAGACTACGTATATAAGTGATCTAAGTGGAAGACACCGAAGCGTGAGGATTTTGAAGTCGTGAAACTAATTATCGGTTTTCTTGAAAAGTTTAAAGCAAAAACCGATATCATATCATCATCCACGAAACCGATGATCCATTTGTTTTTACGTGAAGTGTTAGATGTAGATAAACATCTAAGACAATGAGAAGTAAGACCAAAGTTTACCAAAATTTTTGGGGATATGCGGAAAAAATATGACAAATATTGGGGTTCTTTTGACAAAATGAATGATTTTGTATATTTCGCGGTGTTGCTAGATCCTTAATTCAAGTCCTCGTTATTGTCATATTCGTTTACACAAATGGTAACCAACAACGTTTTGGCGACAAATCCTATGACTAAGTCCGAAATACAATTGAAGGTGATGGCAATGGTGCGCGAAGTGGAAAACAAGATGGAGAATTTATTTACATTCTACAAAAATAAATTCGACCATCTTGGATCGTCTCAAGAACAAACTCGTGATAAAGGAGGGGCTTCTGATGAAAGTGATGAAAATGGATTCTTGAGTGATTTTCTTAGCATGCAAGGTGTAAGATCGGCTTCAATTGACACGGAATTTAGACGGTATTTGAATGAGCAAAATGAGGTGTGCAATAAAGACTTCGATATTCTAAAGTATTGGAAGAAAAATGCGGTGCGTTTCCCTATTATGGCTCGTATGGCCTAAGGTAAAAAAATTTTACTTAATGTTTATTAAGTGATTTTTAATACATATTTGACAAAGTATTAACGGTATTTTTTTAGATATTGTGGCTATACAAGTGTCGACCGTGGCATCCGAGTCGACGTTTAGTACTTGTGGAAGAATATTAGATCAGTATCGAACTAATTTGGCAACCTCTATAGTAGAAGCCTTAGTCTGCACCCAAGATTTGGTAAGAAAATCAAGAAAACCAATAATAGACGACCCCGAAGATATATTCTAAGATGATGTCGTTGCTTTGTGAACGTTTGTTTTTTATAAAACTTTTATAAATGTCTAATTTCAATTATGACATAGTTACGCTTGTTTTCTTTATAGAAATTGAAGAAGCAATTCAATGACTCGGTCGGAAAGATAGAGGAAAAGCACCAATTGAAGTTTGAAAATGTGTTTGCATAAAATTGATTTATTTTGGTTATTTGGTGTGTAACACTAAGAAAATTGGATTTTTTTAAGTTTATTGGTTTCTTTTTTTGGAGACAATTTATATGATTAAATGTTGTTATGTTAGCATTAGTTTTTAACCCTGGTGTTTACATTGTGGTTGCATAATTATATATTTATATTGCTTTGTAATCTAAAGAAAAATAATACCAAAATTAAAAAAATTGTATTCAACAAAATGTATTCTGGGTGCACAGATTTTTAAAGCCCAAAATTAAATACCGGTCACCTACATAGCTTAAAATGAATGCTACAGACCCCACAGCCCAACACCCACCGGCCCAGGTCCATTTTCCAAGGCTTTTCGGTTCTACCCGATCCGGAACCGGAACCGGAACTGGGGAAAAACCCGAACCCGAACTTACCCTATGTGGCCCGGTTCTCGGTTCCATCTCTCAGAGCAAAACAGTTCGGTTCGTCTGTCGGGTCGGTCCGGTCCTGGACCCGATTCCATCCGTAGACTGTTATCATGTGGGCAAAGATAAACAAAATATATTTATATAAAAGATTGTTATTACACTACATGACATGCAACCCAAATGAGTAAATTTTTAAATTTTGTATCTAGTTTTATTTCTACGTATAAGGTACCTAAAGGCTTAATGCATTAAGTGGAAAATTAACCAAGTCTAACCCCTGAAAAATACCTTCCTAAGTAAAGTATAATGGGTTAAAAGAATGATCATCAAGTACGGAATGAATGGTCGGATATGATGCTTAAAATCTAATTATACTTTAACACGACAACTTTCTGTCTTAATTTTGGAAAAATCACATAAAATATTGGAATGTCCATTTAGGTCAACCCTTATGTACCTGAATTGGTCTTTAAGTCTAGTTTGTTCCCTTAAAAGGGCATGAGCTTATTCAGACCCTAGGTCGAGTGGACATGGCAATTTCCACTAAGTGGTCCAAAATATTGACGGATTTAGTCTTCTGCCTTTAGAAAATCATTAAAATTTGTATAAAATGCATTTAGAGGTGAGGTCAGTAGCCCTAGTTTAGGTTTGGTGTATCATTTTCCCACACTAAATTGCAGAACCTAATACTTAGCCATTTGGAGCTTGGACTGATTCTTTAGGGACTGGTCCAGCTCATTGCCTGAATTGTTGAGTCTACTTGTTGATTTTGCCCAGAACTAGTAGGGAATGAAAATGAGATGTGGTCAGGGCCTGTAATCTTTTATTAGGGTATAGTTTATGTCCCATTTTCCCCTGAATTTATGGATGGCCCTTGCTAGGTTGAAAGATGCAATCTTTGCAACATGGTTTGAGTTTGGACAACTTTGATACATGAACTTGATTAATTCATAGAAAATAAAGGAAAAATAGTTAGATGCCTTGGTTTGGGGTAAAAACTGAAATATAAGCTTACTAATAAAAGTAGCACTACAAGTATTTATATTAACTAAGGTTTGGCTATTATGCTATGTAGTAACTTAAAATACCTTATAGGAGTATAAGGTGTGCGAGTGGAGATTAGTAGGACCCGCAGGGTCGCTGTACGAACTTCTACAATTGCAGTTTCGAGGTGAGTTTTTTACTACATTGTGTGGATGTTATATGTGTTTTACTGTAGCTCGTGTGTGCTTATAGGATGTGTGTGGGTAGTATCAGGCTATTTGGATGTCTAGTGTGTGTTGATGTGTTGGTGTGTAGTTAGTACTAGATGGGTCTAGGTCTAGTATATAGATGTTATGGGCTCGACATACTAAGCAATATATGGTGGATCGACGCATTGAGCAATATAGGGTGGCTCGACGTGGTAAGCAATATAGGGTGGCTCGACGCACTGAGCAATATAGAGTGGCTCGATGCACTGAGAAATATAGGGTGGCTCGACGCACTGAGCAATATAGGGTGGCTTGACGCACTGAGCAATATAGGGTGGCTCGACACACTGAGCAAGGTGGTACGGAGCAGGATGCCCGACAAGGTGCACTGAGTGCATACGTATGACTCGACAAACAGAGTATGCGCGGCTCAGAGTGCTGATCAAGATGGCACGACTCAATGTACTCGGTAGAGTAGACTGTATGTTTATTTTATTGTGTTGTGTGGTTGTGTCCTTTATGATAGGGGTAGGGTATGTGTGACTGATATACGGTGTATGTGTTGGAACTCACTAAGCTGTGTGCTTACCCTTTTCCTATTAAATCACTTTTTCAGGTTCTTTAAGTGTGGGTGATGGCAAGGCATGACGCGTACACACTAGTGCAGCTTCCTCGAGGGTTTATGTCGATCGACAATGTTTTGGGTTTTTGACTTCCACTAAGTATTTAAATTGTATTGACACTATATGCTTTGGGTGAAATAAATAATGTTATGTTTTGAAGATTTTGAATAAAATGATGGGTTGTTATTGAAATTGTTTTAATAAAAAATTTAAATTACTCTAAAAACTGGGACGCTACATGACTGTTTGTCCTTCTTCCTTCACATAATCAGCTTGAAGTGAGTTGAATATGTCATGTCTCTAGAATAGTCACTATCTAAATATTAAATATGCTTATGTCCCTGATACATTAAAGATGGATCCCATCTTAAGATTGAACATTCTTTGGCAACTTAAACTATGTAAGCTTCAAACGTACTCAAGTTGCTACCACTAGACTCTTCATTTCTTGCTATAAGGCACAATTCATTAATCTTTGTCTCAACATATTAATCATTAGATGAGGAGGCTTTAGCCTCCTAGTTTTCTTCTTCATCTAACAACACCTTTCCACAATTTTTCTTCTTTAGTAGGCTACTAGTCATCTCAAATTTTCTTCATAATAGTTCCCCTTTTATTTTGGAGTCTTGGCTTTACAATCCTTGGAAAAATAGCCAACATCGTCACATCTAAAACATTTGGTTTAACGGCTCTTAATGGTGGGCAAATTTTAAACCTATTATGATTAGGTCTAAATTGCCTACCCTCAAACTGATAGTTGTTAAACTACTTTACAATTGAGATAACTTTTGGGCTGCTAACTCTAAAAACTTTGAGAACGCTTCATCATCACACACTTCATATTCATCATATTGATATCCTCCTCATTTTTTATTCTTCAATAACATACTTATTGCTTCTTGACTGTTAGGACCTGTGGTGGCTAGCAATGTGCAGAATAATGAACATCTCAAAGATTAACAATATAAAAAATGATGATTATAAGATGAGTAATATGATAATATTATGTAAAGAGAGTAAATTATTACATAAAGAACTTGTGGCTAGGGAATGTATTTCCCAGACACACACTCTCTAATATCTAAAGATTATATTGTAAGGTGCACACATACCAATGACCACTTCCCTTCCTAACTTACAGAAGAGAAAGGAATATGCCTAGATACAAAGAGAATATTCTAGCCTAGTTATCACTCATCATTGTAGAGCATTTCTAGCTTCAACAATCTCCCCCTAAATACTAGGAAATGATAAGGGATACAAATAAGTGATACAAATATGTAAGACCCGTTCCGCCGAGTCGCGGCCCGAAGGAGTCCGCGGCGCGGCTTTTGGAAGAATCTAGAATCGTGTAGGATTTGTACGCGCGGCGCGGTTCTAAAGAACCCGCGACGCGGTGCGCCTCTAAAGTGAAAAACCCTAATTCGGATTTAAACGCCTATATAAAGGGACCCAGCCCTAGGGTTCGCGTTTTTGGGGAGTTTCTAGAGTAGAGGTGTCTGGTTTCGGCAGATACTCTTTGGTCTCGAGGCATTGAAGGTTTTGGGAGATTAGAAGAAGGAGATCCAACGCGGGAGAAGGTTTAGGACGGATCGTGGGCATCACTCCGTCCTTCAAAAGTAAGGTAAGAAGATTTACTCTTCTGACTTTCCTTTTTATCCAGTCATATGGTGTTACCAGTTGGTTTGTAGCTTTAGACGATTTGTAGCACTTAGGGTTTGAACCAAGGACATGCATGGACTTGCATGTCCATAAGGAAGTGACCTTAGGGTAGTTTCTGATCCCAGGAAGGGTGTAGAAAGGAACCCTAGCCGATTGATGTACTGTTAATCGCTGAAAAACATTTTGGAATGTTACGAGCCGCGACGCGGACTGGCTATGTCAGCGGCGCGGACTCGGCTGAAACCCCGTAATTGTGCAATGGTAGCCGCGGCACGTAAGGCGAGGAGCCACGCCGTGGCGAGCGACTGTTTGTCCAGGAATTTAGTTTTGACCACGGTTTGATGGCAAATAGTAAGTCTAACCTTTAGACAGGTCTGTAAGAGCCTAGTCAGTAATTGATATGTTGTATGTGTGTGGGATTTAGGTGTTTGGACGAGCTAAGTGGGGATATTAGAGAATATCTATGCGGTTTCGAATCAGGTGAGTATCCTCACCTTACTATATGATGTTGCATGTTTGGCATCTTGTGTGTTATTTACAGTTATATGATTTGCTCTATATCTGTGGTTATTTGTTGTTGGGCTCAGTACTGATGCGTGTCCCCTCGTAGCTGTTGTATGGCGAGTTGGACTATTACTTTGTCCCATAGCTGTTGTATGATGGGCTGGGCCAAAACCGGGAACCCATTGCTGTTGTATGATGGGTAGAACCTTCCCGTGTCCATAGCTGTTGTATGATGGACGCCCGTAGCTGTTGTATGGCGGGTAGGGTCGGGTCGTTCTCGAGGACGGGTTGTTTAATGTGTGGGCATGTATGGTAATTTGTGGACTCACTAAGCTTTAAGCTTACCCATTGATTTTATAACATTTCAGGTATTTCAAATGACAAAGGGAAGGGCAAGGTTTGACGGCAGCGCATCGCATTCAAGAGATTGATATTAATGAACGATAATAGTATTTTTAAATGTTTCCGCTGTTAATTTAAGTATCATGTCGAACAGTTTTATGTTTTGGAATAAATGTTTTATTGGAATCTTGGTAATAAATTAAATAAATTTTGAAATTTTGAAATTGGGGCGTTACAAATTGGTATCAGAGCCTTGGTTTGAGGGATTTAGATGAACTGTATTGGGAATCCAAACTCAAACTTAGGACTGAGCGATTTTGTTAAGAAAATGTTTTTGGAAGGTTAAATTAAAGTAAAAGAAGATGCGATGCGAACCGTCAGCCGAGCTCAAGTAAGTTTTGTGATTCCCAATTACCCATGCCAAGTTTGTGTTATGTGATAAAATGTATTGTGCTAGAATGTAAAGCTGCCTGGATAATATACTCTGTAGACTGTTTTTGTACCATATGTGCTGCTTTGTAATTTTATGCTACTGTCGTTAGGTTGCTTAGTGAATGCTGGTAGGTTATATACAATTAGGGTAAGATAGCCTAAGAATTCTTGGTCTGGCCTTACTGGCTGTTCCTTGTTTGGTTGTGACTCTAGGGTAGGATCAGTTATTCAATCGTCTATCTTATTCCCAATTGTATACGGCTGTGCGTCCGTGATGCGACTCGACGACATTAGCAGTAGTTCTCTTAGGCACGTGTGAGATGGAGAGTTAGATCAAAAGATTAGGCACCACGGTGCCTGACCGCAGGAGTCATAGAAAATGGTTTAGTATGTGTGTGACATTTTAGGAGGATGATTGACGAACTTGGAACAAGGGCGAATAGGTGTGGAAGGTAATACCAGGCCAGTATTACCGAAAGCACAGGATTCACGCTTGAGTCAAGAGTAGTCAACCAAATTCCTAGAAAGTCAAGTAGTTGGGTAGATAGGAGTGACCCGAGTATTGATGTTAGAAATTGTTGCGCATTTCAGAATGGCAGTCACTCGAAGTAACGGTGGACCAGATGCGGGTGCCTCGAGCGGGGGAGGACCGACTGATGAAAATCTCCGTAACCTGATAGCGGAGGAGGTTTCGCGAGAAGTGTTGGCTGTGATACCTCAGTTCTTTGGTACGATTAAGGCTGAGCTATGGGCAATGCTCGAGGAACGACTGGCTACTCAGGGCACATCACATGCTAGGGATGTAAGTTATAAGGACTTTTCGGCTTGTTCGCCTCCGATGTTCAATGGGGGCAGGGATCCGATTATTAGCATGCGATGGATTTCCGCAGTGGAGGGTGCTTTCCGCACATGTTCCTGTCATGAGAACTCCAAGGTAACGTTTGCAACAAATCTTTTAAGAGAGGGTGCGAAAGATTGGTGGGAGATACGAACGAAAGATCTCACTCCTGCTCAGTTGGATGCCATTACATGGCCGCAGTTTAAGGAACAGTTCAAATTGGAGTATGTTCCACAGGTGGAAATGGAACGCTTGGCGCAGGAATACCTAAATCTGACCCAGACTACTGAGACGGTGACGGAAATCACCAAGAAGTTTAATGAACGGGCACTCTTCTGTCCAGAGTTTGTGGCAACCGAGCGCATGAGGATGACCCGATACTTGGCAATGCTTCGCACAGACATTCGGGAATTTGTGTCTGCTGCTAGGCACCAAACTCTTACTGATATGATAGCGGCCGCTCAGGCCTGAGAGTTGGAACTGGAAACCCAACAAAAGCAGAAGTGTCCGGCGCCTGCTCAGACTCAGCAGGTGTCGAAGAAATTTCGAGGGGCAGATCAGGGAAAGCAAGGGCAAAGGAGCCAGGGTAAGTGTGGTAAATGTGGAAGGAATCATGAGGGGCGTTGCTGGGTGCTAATATGCCATAAGTGTGGAAAGGAGGGCCACTATACTAAAGATTGTCGGCAAGAGGTCAAGATTTGTTTTAATTGTAATCAGGTAGGCCACTTCAAGGCCCAATGTCCCCGTCTGACTCAGGGAGTGGTTCAGAATCTGGCACCTACTACACTCCGGATTACCGATGGTAGGCAGGGGAAAGGGGAAGCCCCTAAGACCAAGGGTCGAGCATTCGTCATGACCGCCGAGGAGGCACAGGATGCGCCCGACGTCGTCATGGGTACTCTTTCTTTACTTGCCTCGTGTTTATGGTGTGTGTAATTAATATGTCTATTATGCTTTGATTAGGAACATTCTTAGTCAACTCTACGCCTACCTTTGCACTATTTGATTCGGGTGCTAGTCATTCTTTTGTGTCTGCCGCGTTGGGAAGGAGTTTCAGTATTGCTTTAGGAACTCTTCATCAGCCGTTAGAAGTGGAAATTGCGGATGATAAAACCGTGCAAGCGACTAGTGTTTATCGGGGATGCGAAGTCGTGATTCAAGGAATAAAATTTCCGATCGATCTCATCCCTATACCGTTGAGTGACTCCCGAGTCATCATCGGTATGGATTAGATGGGTCAGCATGAATCATGGATCGATTGTAAGAACAAGCGAGTGTGGAAAACCCCAAGTGGGGGAGAGCTGGTTGTGCAGGGCGAGAGAAAGAATCGAGGTGCAGTTTTCTGTTCAGCTGCTAGGGCACGCAGAAATTTTCAGCATGGAGGTTCGGGATTTGTGGCTTATGTTGTAGACACACGAGAAAGGAAGCCACAGCAGAAAGCAGGTGATATACCAGTGGTTCGGGATTTTCCTGATGTTTTTCCCGAGGACCTGCCTGGCGTGCCGCCAGAGAGACAGGTGGAATTTAAGATCGACTTAACTCCCGGTGCAGCTCCGATAGCTAAAGCACCGTATCGTCTCGCGCCTCCGGAGATGCTGGAGTTGTCTATTCAACTTCGAGAATTATTAGATAAGGGATTTATTCGACCCAGTTGCTCGCCATGGGGAGCGCCTATTTTGTTTGTTAAGAAGAAGGATGGTTCCAACAGGATGTGCATAGATTATCGTGAGTTGAATAAGCTTACGGTGAAGAATCAATATCCATTACCTCGCATCGACGACTTATTCGACCAACTGCAGGGCGCTTCGTGGTTTTCAAAAATTGATTTGCGGTCAGGTTACCATCAAATGCGGGTACGGGAGGAAGACATCCCGAAAACGGCTTTTCGGACGAGGTACGGCCACTTCAAGTTTGTAGTGATGCCGTTTGGACTGACCAATGCCCCTACAGCTTTTATGGACTTAATGAATCGGGTGTGTCGACCGATGTTGGATCGGTCGGTTATAGTTTTCATTGACGACATCTTAGTCTACTCTCGGAGCAGGGAACAACATGAATAACACTTAAAGGAAGTATTAGAGACCTTAAGGAAGGAGAAGCTTTATGCAAAATTATCCAAGTGTGACTTTTGGCTACGGGAGGCTCAGTTTTTGGGTCACATTGTAAATGAGCAAGGAATCATGGTAGACCCGGCTAAGGTGGAGGCCGTGATGCGGTGGGAGGTCCCGAAGACTCCCTCGGAGATTAGAAGTTTCTTGGGTCTGGCTGGTTATTATCGTCGTTTCATCCAAGACTTCTCAAAGGTTGCAGTACCTTTGACCCGGCTAACTAAGAAAAATGCTGCTTTTCGGTGGGGTGAGGAGCAGCAGCAAGCTTTTGAGACTTTGCGGCGGAAATTGTGTGAAGCTCCGGTTTTGACTTTGCCTGAGGGCATGGAGGATATGGTAGTTTATTGCGATGCATCAATCTCGGGATTGGGGGCAGTCCTGATGCAACGAGGCAGGGTGATTGCTTACGCCTCGCGACAGTTGAAGCCCCATGAAACTAACTACCCTACTCATGATTTGGAATTGGGAGCGGTGGTCTTCGCTCTCAAGATTTGGAGACACTATTTGTATTGAGTGAAGTGCACCATTTTCACGGACCACAAGAGTTTGAAGTACCTGATGGACCAGGCAAACCTCAATATGAGACAGAGAAGATGGTTGGATGTATTAAAAGACTATGATTGTGAGATACACTACCACCCTAGAAAGGCCAATGTGGTAGCGGATGCGTTAAGTCGTAAGGCTTCGAGTGCACCCCTTCGGGGCGTTTGTCTAAGGATGACAATTGTGACACCGCTGCTTGAGCTGATTAGGAAAGCCCAGGTGGAAGCAAGCAAGAGCAAGAATCAGAAAAGTGAGAGGATTGTGGGTCAGTTGGCAGCTATGGTCAAAGATAGTAGGGATTTGTTAACTTGTCATGAGAGAATTTGGGTACCGAAGCTGGGCGGGGTTCGTCAAACCCTACTGGAGGAGGCACATAAATCCAGGTTCTCTATCCACCCTGGAGCAACTAAAATGTATAGGGATCTGCGCGAATATTATTGGTGGCCAGGCATGAAAAGGGAAGTAGCTTGGTTTGTCGAAAGATGCATGACCTGTCGTAAGGTCAAGGCTGAGCACCAACGGCCTCATGGTAAGTTGCAGCCTCTTGAGATCCCAGAATGGAAATGGGAGCATATCACAATGGATTTCATCACGAAGTTGCCAAGAACCCCTCGACATATGGACACTATTTGGATTATCGTGGATAGGTTGACTAAAAGTGCTCATTTCCTCCCCATCCAAGAGACTTACTCTGCAAAGGAATTGGCTAAGGTCTTCATAGATGAGATTATCTCTCGGCATGGTATACCGGTCTCGGTGATATCCGACCGGGATGTCCGGTTTACGTCTAGGTTTTGGAAGAAGTTTCATAAGGAATTAGGCACTCGCCTTCATTTCAGCACAGCATATCATCCTCAGACGGATGGGCAGAGTGAAAGGACGATCCAAACGCTGGAGGATATGCTTAGGGCATGTGTCATCGATTTTGGCGGGAGTTGGGATTCCCATCTCCCTTTAGCTGAGTTTTCTTACAATAACAGTTATCACGTGAGCATTGGCAGAGCTCCCTTCGAAATGTTATATGGAAGAAAATGTCGGACACCTATTTGCTGGGGCGAGGTTGGCCAGCAGGTATTGGGAAGTACAGAGGTGGTGCTCAAGACAACTGAGTTAATTCAGAAGGTTCGGGAGAGATTGTTAACCGCTCAAAGCCGACAGAAAAGTTATGCGGATAGGCGACGGTCCGATCTTGAGTTTCAAGTTGGGGATTATGTTCTTCTAAAGGTGTCGCCTTGGAAGGGAGTTATTCGTTTTAGGAAGTGAGAAAAGCTTGGCCCTAGGTACATTGGACCATATCGAATTGTCGCCCGTGTAGGTGAGGTAGCTTACCGGTTGGAGCTGCCCGAACAGCTTAGTCAGATTCACGACACGTTTCACGTTTCGCAGCTCAGAAAGTGCGTGACTGAGGAATCCACAATAGTACCTTTGGAGGATATTCAATTATATGAACGTCTAAATTATGTGGAGCGACCAATTGCCATCATTGAAAAGAAGATAAAGACGTTGCGGAATAAAACAATAGGATTAGTGAAGGTTCAGTGGCAGCATCGAAAAGGGTCCGAATGGACTTGGGAACCGGAGGAGGAAATGCGGAGGCATTATCCAGAATTATTTACCGGCACGGATTTCGGGGACGAAATCCAGTTAAGTGGGGGAGAATTGTAAGACCCGTTTCGCCGAGTCGCGGCCCGAAGGAGTCCGCGGCGCGGCTTTTGGAAGAATCTAGAATCGCGTAGGATTTGTACGCGCGGCGCAGTTCTAAAGAACCCGCGACGCGGTGCGCCTCTAAAGTGAAAAACCCTAATTCAGATTTAAACGCCTATATAAAGGGACCCAGCCCTAGGGTTCGCGTTTTTGGGGAGTTTCTAGAGTAGAGGTGTCTGGTTTCGGCAGATACTCTTTGGTCTCGAGGCATTGAAGGTTTTGGGAGATTAGAAGAAGGAGATCCAACGCGGGAGAAGGTTTAGGACAGATCGTGGGCATCACTCCGTCCTTCAAAAGTAAGGTAAGAAGATTTACTCTTCTGACTTTCCTTTTTATCCAGTCATATGGTGTTACCAGTTGGTTTGTAGCTTTAGACGATTTGTAGCACTTAGGGTTTGAACCAAGGACATGCATGAACTTGCATGTCCATAAGGAAGTGACCTTAGGGTAGTTTCTGATCCCAGGAAGGGTGTAGAAAGGAACCCTAGCCGATTGATGTACTGTTAATCGCTGAAAAACATTTTGGAATGTTACGAGCCGCGACGCGGACTGGCTATGTCAGCGGCGCGGACTCGGCTGAAACCTCGTAATTGTGCAATGGTAGCCGCGGCGCGTAAGGCGAGGAGCCACGCCGCAGCGAGCGACTGTTTGTCCAGGAATTTAGTTTTGACCACGGTTTGATGGCAAATAGTAAGTCTAACCTTTAGACAGGTCTGTAAGAGCCTAGTCAGTAATTGATATGTAGTATGTGTGTGGGATTTAGGTGTGTGGACAAGCTAAGTGGGGATATTAGAGAATATCTGTGCGGTTTCGAATCAGGTGAGTATCCTCACCTTACTATATGATGTTGCATGTTAGGCATCTTGTGTGTTATTTACAGTTATATGATTTGCTCTATATCTGTGGTTATTTGTTGTTGGGCTCAGTACTGATGCGTGTCCCCTCGTAGCTGTTGTATGGCGAGTTGGACTATTGCCTTATCCCATAGCTGTTGTATGTTGGGCTGGGCCATAACCGGGAACCCATAGCTGTTGTATGATGGGTAGAACCTTCCCATGTCCATAGTTGTTGTATGATGGACGCCCGTAGCTGTTGTATGGCGGGTAGTGTCGGGTCGTTCTCGAGGACGGGTTGTTTAATGTGTGGGCATGTATGGTAATTTGTGGACTCACTAAGCTTTAAGCTTACCCATTGATTTTATAATATTTCAGGTATTTCAAATGACAAAGGGAAGGGCAAGGTTTGACGGCAGCGCATCGCATTCAAGAGATTGATATTAATGAACGATAATAGTATTTTTAAATGTTTCCGCTGTTAATTTAAGTATCATGTCGAACAGTTTTATGTTTTGGAATAAATGTTTTATTGGAATCTTGGTAATAAATTAAATAAATTTTGAAATTTTGAAATTGGGGCGTTATAAAATACAATGCTAAAATACATAATATCAAGAAGCAACAATGGTGTGATAGTAAGAAACAGATGTTGAGATGTTTCGGATACTCTAAAGTGTTTGTGATCTCTGATGCTCGGTGATATAATCTCTAATCGTCAAAGGTCTTTGGCTTTAGAGGCTTAGGCTCTCCAAGGCAGAAAATGAGATCCCAATCTACTACTGATCAACTACGGAGGACTATGTCATCTCCTCAACTGAAGATCCCAATGATCAGATCATACGTTGTCATCAAAAGCCTGAATCTTTTGGTGTTCCTCGAATCATTGAAGAACGTCATAGAGCACCAATAGTAATAATAAGAATAACCTGATGAGAATCCTATAATAGAGTATGAACAATAAATAATTATGATCCTAAGATAGTCTAGCAATGCCATAAATTTGAACTCTGAAGACCAAAAATGCGTGACACGTCGCACCACTAAATAACTCTTCGTCTTCGGATATATTCAAAAATCTAAATTCTAATAGTCATAACAAGTTTTTTAAATCATAATAATAAGCCTTTTGTATCTGAAGAGAATCTAGCGATGCCAGAAATTTGATCAGTGATGACCAAAAATCAGTGTCACATCGTATTGTAGCTCTAAAGAACTCTTCACCTGCAGACGACTCAAGAATTAAAACACATCGTCCGGATGCTCCTCATATAGTCTCCTTCGATTATTTTACATAATTGCACGATCAAAATAAATAACTTAGGCCAACGAATATCGAATACTAGAAGCTTCGTATACTCCCTTAGATGTATGAAGGTTGTTGATAAAACATGAGATGAAAAGTAAAATAAATACTTTCTATTCATCTTTTGTCAGTTGATTCTACAGTGCTTTGTTGAACAACTAAGTATCGATAAAACTATAAACAACATTTGCTGAAATAATCTCTGTTGTGCTAAAGAATGGCTGAATGACCAACAGTGGATCCTCGGTTGCGGATGCAACGCTGAAGAGCGAAGCAGAGTGATAACAAATGCTTTGGTCGCAAACCGGAGAATAATTAATGTGCTGCTGTTCCGGAAAATCTCGTCAGATTATGTCGGTCGAGGACTTCAAATAAAAATTTTTGGTCTGATGCTACTGAACACAGACCTTTGATTCGTCAATCATTGGTCCGATGATGGTTCGTCGATCCAATGAAAAGTTTAGCAGCAATGAATGGAATAAAATCCACATTATTTTGATCAACCATATAAGTAATAATATGAAACGAGATGGTCCAAAAAATATGTGTCATGAAGTACCCCCGGACGAATCGTGAATGTCCAATTTTCGAAGAGTAATTATGTAACGATGAGAAATCATGTCTTCAAAAAATTGCTTCGGACGAGTCAAGTATAAAAAGTGGTGTTAACAAAAATAATTGGTTAAAATTAAGAGAAAAAAATTGTTGTGAAAAAAATTTTGGTGGTGAGAGAGGTGGCTGTTGATGATATCATCGGGAGAGGATTTTGTTCATGAGAGGCAAGGTTGCTAATGTCATTAGGAGAGGTTGCTTCTTATGGATGAGAAGGTGTAGCTTCTCATAGATAGATGACAGGAGGTAACTTCTCATGGATAAGAGGCTTCAGTTTTTGGGAGAAGAGAGGCAAAGCGTTCATCAGGAGCGAAATTTTTTTTTATGAGAGGCAAGTGCCCCTGATGCGAGTAAGAGGCTTCGATTTTGACATCAGCGATATTTTTTGAGAGGCTACGACTGTTGTTGGGAGCTTTGATTGGGTTTTTAACAGTAGTAATAGCGTGCCATCTGGCAACCGCTAGCGCGCCCCCTAACGAGCTCCCTGGAGATCCCAATCTTGCCAACTGCTGGAGGTATCTCACGAGGAAGTCCCCATCCCAACCGACGGAGATACCTCGCCAGGGAATCTTTGCCCCAGCGCACTGGGGAAACCTCTCCTGGAGAATTCCACTCCGGCTCACTAACGACACATTCACTGGAACGCCCTGCGCGGACCATACTTGGCACCATGCTCCTTAACCTACGCGTGGTGCCCGTACTTGAAACACATCGTGCGCGCCCCACCCAGCCGGTCTGAACCAACAGGGTCGCGGCGAAGGACAAAGATCGTACAGCCAACGGACGGCCTGGTCCCCTCCTGCTACAGCAAAGATCTTGTCGGCCACAGCTGGACCGGCAAGACGTATAAAAGCCCTCGTAGGGCATACGGTAAGGGGATTGAAACAACTACACCCTCAACTCACTTATCATACACTGACTAAACCCCCGCCGGAGATCTAACTTAAGCATCGGAGCGTTTTCCCGGGACCTCCTCCCGGAGAACGGCTAACGTTGCTATTCCTTTGTGATGTGATCGCAGGTCAAGCCCAAGGCGATCAGAATCTCCCGTGAAGCGAGAACCAGACAAATTTAGAGTTGATATCGCATCATTGGCGCCATCCGTGTTGTGACACGCAACGAAAAACCACCATTTTAATCTCCGGCGATGACGACTGAAGGACAAACCAGCGATGGTAACAACCCCAGAAGCCCAATACGCTCAATGCCACCTTTGGGCCCAATACTGATAGAAACATTACCAACAACACCGTTAACACCAAGAACCAACCCTCCCGCACTCCCCTTAATCCCACAAACACCCGTTCCTTCATTGGCATTTCAACACACTGTAACACCAATAACCATGAGTACGCCGTCGCCGTATATACCATTTAGCTACCCATTCACACCATTCCAACCATCAACGGGGCCATCGATGTTCACCCCCTCACCCACATCTTTCTTCCAACCGTCCCAACCAATGGTAGCACCATTGTTCACAAGTTTTACGACAACACCAACGCCGGGAGGACCAATACCAATTCCCCCAACGATAAATACACCCATCTCATCCTTGGGAGGCATACTGACCAGTATACTCCCTCTGTTCTACACCCAACCGCCGGCGTACCAACCCATCACACCTCTCACCCAAACAACAAACAACACGAACCCACTTCCCCCTCTAGCATACAAGTCCCAGTTCGTCAAAGAGATACACGAGTATGACATACCAAATACAGCTAAACTGCCACACCTGAAAACGTATGATGGAACCACCTGCCCAGATAGCCATATCGATACGTACGAATGGCATATGCAATTGCTGAAGTTGGACGAACGCTTCTGGTGTACGCACTTCCCGACGACGCTGGACGGGAATGCGGGTGCATGGTTCAAAAGCCTTGCGCCAAGCAGCATCAGAAACTTTACCGAGCTCAAAGAACAATTCCTCTCAAACTTCATGCAATTACGCAAGTACAGAGGGGATATTCGAGTGATCATTGGTTGCAAGCAACTGGAAGGCGAAACGGTTAGAGCTTATTTCAAGCGATTCAATGAAGCAACACTGAATGTACAAGGGCAAAATGACAACCTGGTGACTGGAGCTTTCACATATGGCCTACTGTCGGGCCCATTATCAACAAAATTCCTGGGAAAACCACCAGCCACCCGCCAGGAGATGAAGGAGCGAGTAGAATGTTTCCTACGACAGGAAGAAGGCACGGCCGCCAAAGAGGCATACCTAAAGGCAGCAGGTATCTCTTCATCAAAACCGAGAGAAAGCCACTCACAGTACCCCAGCGATAGACGACAACCATTCAGAAGAGGTAAACCTCCAAAACCCTATAACAACCATTACAGAGACGACAGGAGATATAGGCGGACGGACGTTCTGGCTGTTGCAGAAAAAAGCAAGCCAACAAGGAAAACGCCAGAGCGCCCGAGAGACCAATCTAAGTACTGTGAGTTCCACAAGTGCTACGGTCATGACACAGCAGAATGTGTCGTGCTAAAGAAAGAACTTGACTAGAGAATACAACGAGGGAACCTAAACGACATAGCCAAGTCAATTCGCCCAAAGAATGATAGAAACGATACACCAGCGAAAAACAAGGACGCGCCAAAGAAGGGGTCAGATATTTTAGTCATACACAAACACCACCGCCGAGAGCGGGAGCAAACCCCAGACGTCGACAACCAACAAATATCATTTTCCAGCAGAGACAAAAAGCCAGACGGGTAGAACGGAGATGACCCACTCATCATCTAGGCCAGAATCCGAGACATAATTATCCATCGCATACACATCGATAGTGGCAGCGCAGCAGACATCATGTTCGAACATTACTTCCGCCAGCTGCCACGGGAATGGAGGGCAGACTTATGCCCCCCAGCAGGAAATTTAACCGGCTTCACAGGGCATAGCATCATACCAACTGGGATGATTTACCTACCGATCACGATAGAAGATGGCCAGCGAAAGAAGACCGTTACGCTTGAATTCACGGTAGTACGAGCACCATCGGAACACAACATCATCCTGGGAAGACCAGCAGCGCTATACTTCGGCATTGTTGCGTCAACACTACATGGCATAGTCAAGTTCCCAACGGAAAGCGGCATAGCCAGCGTCCTGGCAACTCCACAAAAGACGCTTAAATGCTACCAGATAATGTTGCCCACAGACATCGATGGAAAACGGAAGCGCCCAAGAGACGCACCTAAAGAAAGCAGAGAAATAATTCACCATGATTACCCAGATCAAAAGATACAAGTTGGCAGCACATTACCACCTGGGCTACGAAAGGATGTAATATCCTTACTCAGAAAATACAAGCACGTATTCTCCTGGGAGCCAGCGGATATGGTGGGAGTAGAAAGAGCGATCATCGAACACAACCTTAACGTTACACCTAGAAGCAACATCATCACACAAAAATGTCGTGGCCAAGCGGGAGAACGTAACAATGCCATCAACGCAGAAGTCGCCAAGTTAGTACAAGCTGGCATTGTTCGCGATGCCTTCTTTCCAACGTGGATCGCTAACCCAGTGATGGTCAAGAAAAGTGATGGAAGCTGGAGAATGTGCATCGACTACACCGATTTAAACAAGGCATGCCCGAAGGATTGTTACCCGCTCCCCGAGATAGACCAGAAAGTAGAGTCTCTGGAAGGTTTTAGGTGGAAGTGCTTCCTAGACGCCTACAAGGGCTACCACCATATTCTCATGCGGAAGGAAGACGAAGATAAGACAACTTTTTACACGGATCACGACACCTTTTGCTACCAGAAAATGTCGTTCGGTCTAAAGAACGCTGGGGCAACATACCAAAGGCTCGTCGACAAGGTGTTCAAGGATCAAATTGGAAGAAACATGGAAGTATATGTCGATGACATGGTCATAAAGAGCCGAGCGGAACAATCTTTGCTGCAAGACATTGAAGAAACCCTTAAAACACTCTCCCGAATACAAATGAAACTCAACCCCGCCAAGTGCACCTTTGGCGTGGAAGAAGGAAAGTTTCTGGGCTACTACGTCACGCGGGAGGGCATCCAACCGAACCTAGAGAAAATCAAAGACTTCGTCGAGATAAAATCACCAGCAAGCTTGCGAGAAATACAGGGACTAAACGGGAAACTCACAGCTTTGGGACGATTCGTAGCAAAGTCGGCAGAAAAAGCCCTCCCACTGTTCAACACGCTGAAAGGCTGAGTCGACAAGCACAATTTCAAATGGATGGGAGAGGCAGAAATAGCCTTGGCACATTTAAAGGAAGCAATGAAAACATTGCCTACGCTGGCGTGCCCAGTCCCAGGAGAAAAGTTATCCATGTACTTGGCAGCGTCACCAGAAGCCATAAGCGCAGTTTTAGCCGTGGAAAGGGAACGCCAACAGAGACCTGTGTACTTCGTTAGCCGTGCGCTTCAGGGCCCAGAGCTACGTTACCCGAAATTAGAAAAGTTAGTCCTAGCATTAATCTATGCAGCACGCCGACTGAGACGGTACTTCCAGGTTCACCATGTCGAGGTACTCACAAGCCAACCGATCCGCCAAATACTACTGAAACCAGAGAAGTCGGGCCGCCTGGCCAAATGGGCCATTGAACTGGGTGAACACGACATTGAATACAAACCAAGAACAAGCATCAAGGGCCAGGCTCTGGCGGATTTTCTAGCAGAAATACCAGAGGAAGAAGAAGAAGCAAGGAGTCAGTCTACAAAACAAGAACTGGATACACACTCAGAAACCTGGACGTTCTACACGGATGGGGCGGCCAGCAAAGAGGGCTCTGGAGCAGGCCTAGTGTTAACAAGCCCAGAAGGCGAAGAAATAACCTATGCGCTCAGATTCGACTTCCAGACGTCGAACAATGAAGCAGAGTACGAGGCGCTGCTCGCCGGAATGAGACTCGCGAGAGAGAATGGGGTAAAACACCTCCTAGCTCATAGTGACTCTTTGTTGGTAGCAAACCAGATTAACGGGGCTTATGAACTGAAAGACCAACAGATGAAGAAATACGTAGGGGAAGTGAAGAGGATAGCGGCCACGATGGAGAGTTTCGTAGTCAAACAAATCCCGCACTCCACCAACAGAAAAGCTGATACGCTGAGCAAGTTGGCATCCACGACATTCGATCATCTGTCCAAGGAAGTCCTGGTGAAAGTCCTGAAAGAAAGAAGCATTGATGGCCAGGAAATAGCACCGGTCAGTACGACAGCCACGACATGGATGACACCCTTGACCGACTACTTGATGCAAGGTCTTCTACCAACCGACGACGCTGAAGCATGGAAGATCAAAGTGAAAGCCCCCCAATAAGCAATACGAAATGACACATTATACAGACGAGGACATCTAGAGCCTTGGCTAAAATGTATTACCGCAGAAGAAGTAAAGGCGTTATTGGAAGAAATACACACGGGCGAGGCTGGAGCGCACGAGGGCGCCAGGGCGCTCACGGGGAAAACCCTTAGAGCGGGGGTATACTGGCCAGAAATTCACTTAGACGCAAAAGAAGTAACAAAGAAGTGCATCACATGTCAAACTTTCTCGCCACTCCACCACTTTCCAGCCGCTCCTATGACCAGTATTTCAAGCCCATGGCCTTTCTATCAATGGGGCATTGATATAGTAGGTCCATTCCCGGAGGCGCCCGGCCGAGTGAAGTTCCTCATAGTCGCGGTAGATTACTTCACCAAGTAGATCGAAGCAGAGGCTGTAGCCTCAATAACAGGACGAAACATGATTAAATTCATGTGGAAGAATATCCTGACCAGATTTGGCACCCCCAAAGTCCTAGTCAGCGACAACGGTCTACAATTCGCAAAAGATCCATTCCGTACCTGGTGCGCCGAAAGGCTGATCAAACAAAAGTTCACGTCCGTTGTACATCCCCAAGCCAACGGCTAAACCGAAGTATCCAACAGAACCTTGGTGATGGGACTAAAGAAAATATTAGGGAAAGCGAAAGGTTGGTGGGTGGAAGAATTGCCCACGGTACTTTGGTCATACCGTACCACCCCACGAACGTCCACAAACGAAACCCCATTTAAACTAACGTATGGCACGGAGGCTGTTCTGCCACCGGAAATCTTTGTAGGCAGCCTACGCACTACAGAATTCACAGAAGAAAAGAACAACCAGGATCTCCGTCATAACTTAGACATACTAGAGGAGAAGCGAGAATTAGCCAACATACGGCAGGCATGTTACAAAGCAGTGACGGAGAAGTACTACAACAAGCGGGTTAGGGAAAAACGTTTCGGAATAGGTGATTTGGTTCTCCGGAAAAACAAAGCAAGTCATGCCGAACCCCGAGGCAAACTTGACCCGACATGGGAGGGCCCGTACAGGATCACAGAGGCCAATCCAAAGGGATGCTACGTCTTGGAAACCTTGGAAGGCAGGGCGATACCACGAACATGGAACGTACAGAACCTCAAGCGGTTCCACTATTAGAAAAGCCACCGCAAGATAGTGCTGAAACAAGAAGTCGACTACCGACAACCATGCCATGTTCAAAATTGTAACCGTCATATGAGGACAAAATATTGAATGAAAAATGTCGTTTTAACATATGCATATTACAAACGAACAAAATATCGATAAGAGACTTAATGACTCCTGGTCCTAGCCTTAAGGGTGAAATACTCCCCAGCGGGCTCAGTGACTCCTGGTCCTAGCCTTAGCAAGGTCCATCCAGGTGAAACACCCTGAAGAAGGCTCAGTGACTCGTGGTCTTAGTCTTACAGACCTTAAGGGTGAAATACTCCCCTGCAGGCTCAGTGACTCCTGGTCCTAGCCTTAGCAAGGTCCATCCAGGTGAAACACCCTGAAGAAGGCTCAGTGACTCCTGGTCCTAGTCTTACAGACCTTAAGGGTGAAATACTCCCCAGCGGGCTCAGTGACTCCTGGTCCTAGCCTTAGCAAGGTCCATCCAGGTTAAACACCCTGAAGAAGGCTCAGTGACTCCTGGTCCTAGTCTTACAGACCTTAAGGGTGAAATACTCCCCAGCGGGCTCAGTGACTCCTGGTCCTAGCCTTAGCAAGGTCCATCCAGGTGAAACACCCTGAAGAAGGCTCAGTGACTCCTGGTTCTAGTCTTACAGACCTTAAGGGTGAAAAACCCCCCAGCGGGCTCAGCGATTCCTGGTCCTAGCCTTAGCAAGGTCCACCCAAAGGGGTCACTCTGGAAAAAGCCCGCCAGCTCACACTCCCAGCTGCAACCAGGACGATGGATTATAGGGAAGGCCTGACTAATTCTTGATCCTAATCCCGTCCAATAACAACAAACTCAAACAAACACATGAAAGGGAAAAGAGTTCATGACGGCCACCAGGCCCACATCACATGTAAACAAGCAACCAACGGTGTCCCGGCTTTTGAGCCTTACAAAACAAAAAAAAAGAGAGAGAGAAAAGCAAATATCTTGTCCGAATGGCCTCAGAAGGGCCTTACAAACATTGTTTCACAACCAAATACCACCAAAAGCAAGCAAACAAACAACAAATACCTGTCACGGCTGAGACGGGCCAGCAACGTTGCTGGGATCCAGCAAGGCCTTCAGATCGGGCACACCAAGCTCCCCAAGTTTAAAGGTCGTGGCATAATCAACATTCATAAACACATCCACCGCATCATCCACCTCCAAACCAAGATCAAGTGGAGGCTCCTCCTCCTCCGTTGCAATCTCCTTGCCCGCTTTTACATCCTTTATCGCGCGAGAGTACCCTTGAGCTTGCTCGGCCGCCATACACACCTCCTTGAGACGATGCACACCCATTCCAAAATCCCGGCTTTCCATGACTAAGTCGATAACACCTACAACACCATCGGTCAAAAGCCAGGATAAGTCCGCCTCTGCCTCTCCCAGTGCTTGAGTCTTGGCCTGAGCAACTCGGTCACGTTCAGCAGCATCTCTTTCGGCGCTCTCAAGCTATATATGCAGACCCTCGTTCTCAGACTTCACCCCAGCCAAAGCATTTTGAAGCTCAGCCTTCTCCCGGCCAAGCACGGACAGTTGCTCCTTCAGCTGGGCACTCTCTTTCTCAGCCGCCTGCAAAAGCGTCACTTGAGATTGAAGGTCCCTCAGTGAATCCTGATGCTTGACAATCTCGGCACGAGCCACCTCCAACTCTTGCTGGAGGGAAGGACGATCAGCATTGGCAGCCAGCAATTGCTCTAAACGATTCGCGCTTTCACTAAAGAAACAAGCGCTTTGGGCAGCCGCATACCGAAGTGAACCTACCAAGTTGGCCGGGGAATAACTCCCCATCTCCGAGCGGGTACCTGGAGGAAACGCATGTTGCGTGAACTCCAGAGCAGTTTGGTAGGATAACAGGCATGCACCCTCTGTTAAAGACCATCCAGGAATAAACACCCCAACAGAAGCAACATGACTGGCCTCCCCAGAACCTGTGGGGGGAGGTCCCAAAACTGCTGCACTACCACGACGACTGAAACCGCTAAAATCCAGAAGAGGAGGTTAAGGCCCAACTGGTAAAGAAGGATTACTTTCTCCGGAACCTTCTTCGGCAACATTTTCGACAACAGGGTGGGTACCGATACGAGCACCCCACCCTGGTCAGTTTCCATACCTCCGCCCTACGACACATCATCGGCAATGTTAATCACAGGAGACTGGGCTGGAACAAAACCTGAGGTACCACTGCTGCCAGCCAGACGGCGAGGACGTAGCCGCCGTGGCAACACCACGTTGGCAGAACTGTCACCAGTAGCAACCAATGTCGCCCGTTTCTTCACCAACGCCTTCGAAGGACTACCGTGATCACCGCTGGCACCAGCATCACCGACTCTCTCTTGAGACACCACTCGCGAATCAACAACCGAAAAAACCACATGACCAGCCCCCGCATCCCTCCGCCTCTCTTCCTCCTGCACCGCCGAGGCCCGTGTAATAAAAGCCTCATGGCGGAAAGCGCGTGAAGAAGCACTCGATCAATCAAAGGAATCTCACGGTATTGGAGACTCCCGGGATAGGTTTTCGCTAAAACGTCGGTAAACCGGATATCATGCTCCCGCCCTGCAACAATGGAAGGACATGAAACACTTATATTTTAAAAAAAGGGGGGGAGAAGAAGGAGAGAAGAAAAGACAGTGCCGGCAAGGATTAGAACTAACCATCCACAAGGCTGAAAAACTCAGGCATCTTGCCCCGAAGTCGCCAAGAAGTACTCATCCCGGCACCAGCCAGAATGTACTCAGGGAATTCCCCACCAACCACGTGAAAGGACCGAACAACCTTCGCAATAGCTTCCTTTGCAAGGAAGAGAGTGAAAGCATGATCGGAGATGGGCTCGACACGATGCTTCAGAGCACCGACCCGGTGCTGATCTACCCAAATGAAGTGTTGAGCCTAGTTCCGACCAGATCCCCTCTGGTCGGTGACGATGGTCGGACGATCTTGACGAACGCAGAAAGTATAGTTGTTTCCTGTCGAAGCACGAGCAAACCGGAAGAAATGATGGAACATGTACAAATCGGGTTCTAAATAAACAGCCCTAGAGAGGAGCTCGAACGCAACCACCTTGTTCACAACATTAGGAACCAGTTGATGGATGTGAATGTGATAATAATCAAGAACCTCCCTGAAGAAGTCCGATGTCGGCAGGCGATAACCGGCCTCAAAATGTTTCAGATACATTCCGATTTTCCCCTCAAGTGGAAGGGAAAAAACGGCCCCGTCAACAAGAATTTCTACACCGTCTTCCGATTAGAGCCCGTAGCGGGACACCAACGAGTCATAGTATCGTGAATCAGGGCCAACTTCTGATGAAGAACTCATCTCGACAACAAAAAAATATACGCAGAGATGAGGGAAACGAAGAGATCGATAAGAAGAAGAGAAACTGTAAAGAAACTAACAGCCGAAGAAAAGGGAATATAAGGAGGACGGATAAGGAAAATTCATAGGCGGGAGTTTCAAAATTCAACGGTGATGATTAACGCCGTCTGAATAACGGTCACATCAACGTGGGGATAACTTAATGCTAGCCCTAGTCACCATCACTAGCTACGCATACGTAATAATACCTAAGGCTAGGGAGACTTGATAGCGTGCCATCAGGCAACCGCTAGAGCGCCCCCTAACGAGCTCCCTAGAGATCCCAATCTCGCCAACTGCTGGAGGAATCTCGCCAGGAAGTCTCTATCCCAACCGACGGAGATACCTCGCCAGGGAATCTTTGCCCCAATGCACTAGGGAAACTTCTCCTGGAGAATTCCACTCTGGCTCACTAACGACACATTCACTGGAATGCCCCGCGCGGACCATACTTGGCGCCATGCTCCTTAACCTACGCGTGGTGCCCGTACCTGACACAGATCGTGCGCGCCCCACCCAGCTGGTCTGAAGCAACAGGGGCGCGGCGAAGGACAAAGATCGTACAGCCAACGGACGGCCTGGTCCCCTCCTGCCACATCAAATATCTTGTCGGCCACAGCTGGACCGGCAAGACGTATAAAAGCCCTCGTAGGGCATTCGGTAAGGGGATCGAAACAACTACACTCTCAACTCACTTATCATACACTGACTAAACCCCCGCCGGAGATCTAACTTAAGCATCGGAGCGTTTTCCCGGGACCTCCTCCCGGAGAACGGCTAACGTTGCTATGCCTTTGTGATTGTGATCGCAGGTCAAGCCCAAGGCGATCAGAATCACCCATGAAGCGAGAACCAGACAAATTTAGAGCTGATATCGCATCAAGTAGCAAAAAATTTGTTCTCCTAAGAAGCTTATGTTGATGTTGGGTTTGTTGTGCACGGAAAACTATTTGGTTCAAAAAAAGTAGTTGAAATTTGTGTGAAAAAAATCTAACATAAAATGGGTTTTAAAATAATTGAGCTGGTTAAAAGATGAAGTGTAAAAAAATTGCTTTATACACAGCAAATGAAAAAAATTGATCCAGGGGAGGTGCTAGATTTGTACACATACAAAGGAAACAAAAATAGTTCGGTTGCAAAAAGTCTTCGCATGGGTTGAAAGGTCGGGTTGGTTGGATCCGATGCAAATAGAAAATGGTTTCTTCAGTTACGGTTAGAGGTAAAAAAATCAAATGAAAATGGGAGTGGGGTTAATCTAGTTGGATGTGAGGTCAAAAAGTGAAACGGTAAAGTCAAAAAGGGATGGGATTTGCCATGTGTCAGTCATAGGGTAAGGGATGAATAGTGTGATTGAGAGGGGTGGGTGTTAACGTGTTCAATGAGTGTCGACAAAGAGTGTGAGGGAGGATTAAGAGAGACAGATGACTTTGAGGGTATGGGTGAAGTGGCAGGGTAAGCTAGTGAAAGAGTAGGGTGAGTAAGGTGAGGGAGTGTAAGGAAAACCGATAGTCGGAGAGAGAAAGAGATAAGAGAGATAAAGACATCATTTAATGCATAGAGAGAGAGAGAGAGTGTGTGTGTGTGTGTGTGTGTATGAAGGTCTCCTTTTTGTCTGGCTGAACATATCTTCACGCGCCTGATGGAGTGTGTGATACACTCTTTGCGCATACAAGGCTATCCGAGGAAAACGTGAAGGACATGTGCTGCACACGCAGTTGCTGTCACGCCTAGGTCTTCGTGCGGTCAAAAATATTAAAATACCTCACTCTCACTAGTACAGTGGTAGTCAGGGTCGATCCACGGGACTTTTGGTGGTCAAGATAGAACGACAGTATACCAACTATAGTGTCACTCTACAGTTAGCGGTATTGTTTCTACTTTCCCAAAAACAAACTAAAAACACAATATCAAAATAATTACCAAAATCCAAATCAAGCATGAACTAAACTAAACTAAACTAAGTTCTAAACTAAGATTACTTACTGATTCTAGAAGTAAATTCCAGTAAAATCAGAAGCAATGACAATCTCAAAACATCCAAACAAGCATTCAATAGAAACAATACCGAAAAAGTGCAAATAAACATCAAACCGAATGATTAACTTTTATAAATCCAAATCAAACTCAAATCCAAACCACACAATCAAATATCAGATCTAAACTAATGACTATTCTACTGACATCAGAAACTATGAATCTAAATGAACATCGAGTAATCGACGGAAATCCCGATTGCGGCATACCTCGATACCGAGTTGATAAAACAAGAGAAAAACTAAATTACTAACCAAAATACTGATTCCCACTGAAAAACTAACGAAATTGTTCCTCCGGATCCCTCCTTCGCGTCCCGGGATGCTTTAAAAGTCGGACGGGACTCCGATATTTATAGTGGTGCGAAATTAGGGTTCCCGTGTCGCGGCCAAGGGCTTCCCGCATCGCGCGTGTCGTCTTACCCCGAAATTTTAGCGTTTGAAATTCAAAAACGGAGATTTTATCCGGTTGCGAGATAGCGGCGCTATCTATGCTAGATCCGAATTTTTGCCTTTTTTGCTCCATAACTTCTCCAGAATTGCACTAAAACCCCTGCATTTACACTAAAAACATTTCCAGGCACAAAAGTAAGTGATATTAGTCAATTTAAGACATATATTTAATCCAAAACATAGCTAAAAGACGACTATAATACTTGATATTACTAGGCGTCGTCAAACACCCCACACTTGTGCCTTGCTTGTCCCCAAGCAAGAGTGATTTTAACTAAGACTCAAACAATTTTTGAATGTGTTTAATTTCAAAGCTTATTGTTTCCAGAGTTAGATTGAAATAGTCTTTGCAAACATAACCATAATATCCTTTGGAATTCATGACTTTCTAAAGATCCCTTGATTATAATGTTTTTGTCCACAGTGAAGTGTACGTACTCATTCAGATTCTCAAGGCCATTAAAGAACTATCTATGACTTTCGATGTTGACTGTGTAACGAGCTTTCAGAAATACCATCCCAAACCAGATGATCTTAGGTGATAAGGTGCATAAATGCCTTTTTCGAGGCCACCCTTTTCGGACCTACCGGCTCGAACAACAAAGGCCACTGATTGACAGTTCCCTCCTAAATTTCAATCCTAAAATATTCCAATCTTCTAACGCCTAAATCTCAACATATTTGACTAAACCAATTGCATGATAACAACTAAACAGTATTTCTTGAAAAATACCAAAGCTATAACATTCAAAATCTATTCGTTTCAAAATTACAATCTATTAAAACTTTTGAAAAATTGCTAAATTTTTTGAAAATAAGTCGTTTTCTGCAAAAATTTCAAATATAAACTCTTTCGACCGTCCACACCCTACATTTAAAACCATACAACGTCCCCGTTGTACAAAAATTATTTCAGAATAAGGGAGAAAGAGTTACCCCTTTTAGACAGTAGATTGCTTGATTATCGGGACCATTTGTAACAGGGTCGATCATGTGCTTCGTCTCGATGAAATCCAGGAGTCGGGGCACAGCAGTAAACACGCCAGCATGATGCAAGTGTAGGGGTATGGTGACCCCACACTTGCGTTATACAACTCCATCAGTTTGTGCGGCAGTCACAATTTGGCAAGATACTATTCACACTAACAAACATATTAACAAAATAAAAGTTGCAAAACACAAAAGAAGATTATACATTGCGAGTTGCTGTCCTTCTTGCTGATTCCCAGTCTCCGCGACGCCGAAGTGTCAAGGCCGCGACGCGCAGACGTGATAAAATCCGGTGTCTGTCAATCAAGGTTGAAGGTCCGCGGCGCCAAATGAAGTGTGCCGCGTCGCGAGTATGCGCGAAAAGCCCCTGTGCATCGGGTCTATCCTCGGTCCGCGTCGCGGTTTGATGGTGTTGGCGGCGCGACTTCCAAATTTTCCTTTTTTGTTTTCTATTACTCATCCTCACCCCTCACCTAGGACATACAGTATCACACTCAACAATAATCATCCTCAATGATATTTTGACTAAAAATAAAAATAAGAAAAAAATAAAAAGAAAATACTTATCGAAAATAGTGTTGCCTCTTGAAAGCGCTTCTTTGCTAGGTCTTTTAGCTGAACCATCTTTCTGCGGCTACAATGGGTCGTACGCCATATATCTCTGCTGCATTTCAGCCTCCACCGTTCCCTCATTGACCCGATACTCTTCCAGCTTTCCTGGGTTGAATGGCTTGCCGGTTCTTCTGTTGTTGCTCGGTCGCCGTTTTACGATTAATTCGCGTGAATGCTTGTAGTTTGCTTTAAACCTCCAAGCTCGGTCTTTCCTTCGGTACCTCTTCAAGATCACCGGCTTGACGTGAAGCGCGTCCAATGCCGCTTCCAATAATTGTTTTGCGCCTCGTTCGTCCGCATAATGCGTCTCGTCTGCACGTTGCGAATTTTGCCTGCAGTGCCAATAAAGATTTTCCAATCGAATGGAATCGGAAGGCATAATATCAGTATGCTCCCAGATATCCTCATCGATGGTATTAATCACATCTAATTTTTCACTCATTAATGGGTCATGAGTGGTGAGCAAATCAAGTTTCTCGTTTTCAAAAACCACAGCGTCGTCATCAATCATCTTGGTCATCCTCCAACAGGTGGATCGGCGCCAAGAGTGTGCGACTGGCATTGTCTGGTGATGGTACATATTCACTCATCACCAGATCTTTACTTTCAAAATGTTCAGATTTTTCAAAAATTGCAGGGTCGGGAGTGGTATTGTCATCTACTCCCCCTCCCTCAATAACCATTTCGACTAAGTTGTCTGGTGATGATATGGATTCACTCATCACCAGAGCTTGGATTTCAAAAGCATCAACAATTTCAACAATTTCAAGAGTTGTTGGGTAGGGGTTAGTATTGTCAATTACAGCCCCCTCCACAACGTCCTTTTCAACCAAGTTATCTGGTGATGGTATGGATTCACTCACCACTAGATCAACATTATCAACATTTTCAAAAAAATTAGAAGTTGTTGATTCAGGGGTAGTATTGTCACCTACAACCTCTTCCTCAACAATCTTTTCAACCACCTCGGTGGTCTCTTGACTTTGCCAAGGTGTATGACCTTCCATCACATGTTCAGGTGATGCAGGTTCACACACAGTATTATTGGTATTAAAGTTACTTACCTCAGTTTCTGGCGAGTATGGTTGTTGCTCCAGATATTGGTCGTTCACAAAACACGACTCAACGCAATTACCTTGACAATTGTTGTTGTATTGATGGTTGTAGTTACCATTGTAATTCTGCCCTCCCTGATTATTTGACATATATGGTCGTCCGTTGTTGTTGTTGTGGTATTGCACTTGACCATACGCTTGACTAACCTCTTGTGGTCTTTTTTCTTGTTGATCGTGCTTCTGTTGAATTGGTGGTTCTTGCTGCACGGTGGCCAATACTGTATCGAGCTTCCTGCTAAGGGCACCGATCTCATTCTTCACCTCCTTCGTCCAGTTGTTATCGATATCACTGCTGCCACCGATGAGGTGATGTTTGTCTTCCTTACTGAATAATTGAACTTGGATCCATTGCTGAGTTGCTCCAAGAACCTCCATGCCGTCTCACTATCTTGCAGCATAATTGTCCTTCCAAAGGATGCATCAATCATGCCCTGGCTCATACTGTCGACACCGTTGTAGAATATCGTGACCAACTGCCATCGTGGAAACTCGTGGTGTGGACATGAGCGTAAAAGCTCATTCAATTTCTCGAAAGCATCATGGAATGCTTCCCCGGGCTATTGCTGGAACTCCTCTATATCTCTTCTTACTTCCATCGTCTTGCTTGCAAGGTAGAACTCCTGCAAGAACCATGTCCTCAACTGCTTCCAAGTAGTGATACTATTGGCTGGCAGCGACATGAACCAATACTGCGCCTTGTCCTTGAGTGTGAACAGAAACAACTTAAGCCTAAAGGTATTCCTATCATCATTTCTAGGTAAGTTCACGTTGGCTATAACTAAAAATTCATGAAGATGATTATAAGGATTATCCTGCGTATGACCCCTAAATTTAGGCAACACACCTAACAACTCTGGCCTAATCTCTACCTGACAATCTACATTTTCAGGAAAATATATAGGCAATGCCTCATCATACTCTCGTGGTTGGAAGTGTGATGCAACTGACTGCCCACTAGGTTGTGCAAAATAAAGCGGAGGAACGAAATTACCGTTATTGTAGAGCTCATTATTGTACTGTTGTCCTCGCCACTGATTGTTGTACTGTTGCTGTCGTGGAGGTCCTCAACCTTGGTTCCACTGGTTGTTATTGTAATAAACCGGGTCACCATAACATGTGTATTGACCCGTGTCCATGTAATCGCCCATTGTGAGGATGTACACATACAGAAAATTAAAACTAAAAATCGAACATCAAAAGAAAAAAAGAAAAAAAAATACCACTGATCGTCTATCCTAAGCGCACAACTCCCCGGCAACGGCGCCAAAATTTGACACGCCTAGGTCGTCGTGTGGTCAAAAATAGTAAAATACCTCACTCTCACTAGTACAGTGGTAGTCAGGGTCGATCAACGGGAGTTTGGTGGTCAAGATAGAACGACAGTATACCAACTGTAGTGTCACTCTACAGTTAGCGGTATTGTTTCTACTTTCCCAAAAACACACTAAAAACACAATATCAAAACAATTACCAAAATCCAAATCAAGTATGAACTAAACTAAAATAAACTAAACTAAGTTCTAAACTAAGATTACTTACTATATTCTGGAAGTAAATTCCAGAAAAATCAGAAGCAATGACAATCCCAAAACATCCAAACAAGCATTCAACAGAAACAATATCGAAAAAGTGCAAATTAACATCAAACCGAATGATTAACTTTTATAAATCCAAATCAAACTCAAATCCAAACCACACAATCAAATATCAGATCTAAACTAATGACTATTCTACTGAAATCAGAAACTATGAATCTAAATGAACATTGAGTAATCGACAGAAATCCCGATTGCGGAATACCTCGATACCGAGTTGATAAAACAAGAGAAAAACTAAATTACTAACCAAAATACTGATTCCCACTGAAAACCTGACGAAATTATGCCTTCGGATCCCTCCTTCGCGTCCCGGGATGCTTTAAAAGTCGGACGGGACTCTGATATTTATAGTGGTGCGAAATTAGGGTTCCCGCGTCGCGTCCAAGGTCTTCCCGCGTCGTGCGTGTCACCTTATCCCAAAATCTTGGAGTTTGAAATTCAAAAACAGAGATTTTATCCGGTCGCGAGATAGCGGCGCTATCTATGCCAGATCCGAATTTTTGCCTTTTTAGCTCCATAACTTCTCCAGAATTGCACTAAAACCCCTGCATTTACACTAAAAATATTTCCAAGTACTTTGGCACAAAAGTAAGTGATATTCGCCAATTTAAGGCATATATTTAATCCAAAACATTGCTAAAAGATGACTATAATACTTGATATTACTAGGCGTCGTCAGTTGCCAAGGAAATATCCGGTTGAAGAGGCTTATGCATCAGACCATTGTACATTAATGTACTAGAGTCTGTACTCTACTTTAATTGCTAATTTCCTATCTCTTCATATAGTAGAAGAAATATAGATGAGCAGCAAAAAACAGAAATAACCAATCACAAAAATTTTCAGATGCAAATCTGAGAAAAATTTTCTAAGAGCACGAAAATCTTCAAGATAAAGAAATGATAGTCTGGATCATTCTTCGTATGAGCACGGGTGTGGCTCTGATACCAATTATCAGGACCCGTGATGGCTAGTAATGTGCGAAAATGAACATCTCAGAGATTAACGATATAAAAATGAAGAACATAAGTGTTAAGTATGTGGAGTCTAATCAGAACCAAGGAAGACATTACACACAAAGAAGATCAACAGATCGAAGCAACTAGGAACCGAGGCATGCCCATGAGTGCGGTTGGAAGGTTGCGCTTTAGTCATATCAGTGTCCTCTTCTGAAGAATGAACTTCGCCTCGGATAGGTGAACCAAAGCGACATCAACAGATTTAAAGTAGTATCACGAGTCCGGGGCATTCAACCCATTTTCTCATACTACTTTAATGGGTCAGCAGTTCGTTCAGAACCAAAGGTTACAAGGACTGAGGCAAGCCTCGCTCCGGTATGAACTTTGTAGTAGAGACTTCATATAGGTCAAATGTGGAGAGTAGAAATGTTGATATACAGGAGAAGCTACATCTGGAGAAGCGTCTCCTTGGCATAAGTTCCCAGGTCTGTTACAGTCAAAAAGTTGTTCTGTGCAGTAAGGTTCATGACCAGTCACTTCAAGCAGACCTATTGTAAAAAGCAATAAGCTAGAAGATTTCTCATCATCTCAGAAGATCTCCATTTTTTCCCGGTATATATATAATCATGGTTTGTAGCAAGGAGAATGTCAAGAATGTCATTCTTATTAAAGAGAGAGAGAGAGAGAGAGAGAGAGAGAGAGAGATAGAGACAGGGTGCAATAAATATTACATAGCTTTATTTAGCATTCAACTCAGAAATAATATACTCTCTAGTTCCTAGAGTGGACGTAGCTTGACCAGTCTTGTTTTGGTTGTTTGTTCTTCTTGTTGTTCTAATAAGTCGTGATTAAATTGTTGGGATTCGATCACATAAACACAAAAACACATGCAGCAGAAGACAATCAAGATCAAATCACAGATATTCCATGAACATTGTTCAGGATCGTGCAGTCCATAACAGTTATTGCTACTTAAAACATAAACAGAATATAGCTCAGCAAGTCTCCTTCTTTGTGCTCTAGTCAAGGCCACGATTGCAAAGAATGATCAGGATCCAAAGAAGAATCCCTCTAATGATTTACACCCAATGATCTCTAGAAAACCAGACAGATCAGAAGCAAAGAACTCTAAACCTAGAGAGGGAATAGTTTTCCCAGAAAGGAAGAGAGGGATGAGGCTAGCGGCTCACTTGAGGCTTGGGATTCCTTAGGGTTGAACTCGAAGGCCTCTATTTATACTGCATGGGCTCCTAGGTTTCAAACTTAGGAGCCTTTTAGCGATCGCACCCCCTGGACTTGTTATCATTGATTAAACCTTTAATCAATTACAATCGAGTCCCTTTAATTGGTTCTAAATTAATTCTAAATTAATTTATCAATTAATTTATTGATCTAGTTTCTAATTAATTTATTTCTTAATAAATTAATAAACTAATCATCCTTTCTTTTAATTCTGACTCTATTTGTTTTTCTGGGTCATGCGGGCAACCCAAAATGACCCTGCTATTATTAAAAATATTACCACAAGTTGATGATATTGGACACTATTCCAACATAAATCGTGTAGTAAGTACACCGATCAAAGTCCTTAGTCCTAGCAATCTGGTATTAGAGTTATGGCTGAAGAAGGGAAGATTAAGATCGATAGGTTTGAAGGTTACGATTTTGGCTTCTAGAGAATGCAGATAGAAGACTACCTATATCAAAATAAGCTACACATGCCCTGATCAGCGAGAAACCTAAAGGTATGAAGCAAGAGGAATGAGATCTGTTAGATCGACAGGCCGTTTGAGTCATCCTTTTGTCATTGGCAAAGAACGTTGCTTAGAACATTGTCAATGAAAAGACAATGTACGACTTGATCAAAGCGTTGTTTAAAATGTACGAGAAACCGTCAGCTGCGAATAAGGTGTTCTTGATCAGGCAGTTGGTATTGGCTTTGAAGACGAAGTCCAAGCGTTGTTGTTGTTATCTTTGCTTTCAAAGAGCTGGTCTAGTATGGTGATTGCGGTCAGTAGTGCATCCGGTATGCAAAAGTTCACGTTCAAAGGTATTCATGGTTTGATCCTCGGAGATGACATCCACAGAAGGAATGCAGGGGAGTGCTCTAGCAATCTGCTGAGTCGAGTATGGTGACTACCGTCAGTAGTGCATCCGGTATGCAGAAGTTCACGTTCAAAGGTATTCACGTTCAAAGGTATTCACGGTTTGATCAGGCAGTAGTTTGATAAGATCAACATAAATCGAAAACAGAGAAACATAATCTTGAACCTTGAGATTGATTCTTATCCATGTCTTAGGTTCATACGATATCTTGTAGAACAAAAGAATAGATAATCACTTATCTTAAGGGCTGACTCTAAAGAATAAGATTCAGAGTTCGGCAGTGGCTAAGGAAGCACGCTCTGAGGATTAAGTGGGAGACTTATGACTAATGGTAGTTGATAACTTGTCCAAGTGGGAGACTGTTGGAATAGTGTCCAAGATCATAATTAAATTAGTAATGACTTTCCATTAATAGCAGGGTCCTTTTTGGGTTGTCCTCAATAGTCCAAATGGTATTAGAGTTATTTGAGAGGGAGAATAAATAGTTAATTAATTTATTATGTGATGATAAATTAATTAGAAACTAGTTTGGAATTAGTTAGAATTAATTTGAATTAATTGGAATTAATTTAAATTAATTTGGGATTAATTAAAAGTGCAGGGACTAAATATTAATTGTTCAATAGTTGGACAATGGATAGTATTAATTGGGAGGATATGGAACGAAATTTTGAAGGGTTTATCCTTCAAAATTCCTTCACCCTATAGATAAGGTGAGAGGGTTTTGAATTTAAAGATAAAAGGTTTATCCAGTTTGAATTCAAATAAGGTTTATCTCTAAGGTTTATCTTTAATCACCCTTGGAAGCTATAAAAACCCCTCCTTGGCTCCTCATTTGTTTACGCCATCTCCAGAAAGGTTTTCTGGAGTTTTTATATTCTCTTTCTCTCAAGCGGAATCTATAATCCCTCTCTAGGGTTTTATAACGAGCTTTTCTAAATACATAATAACCTAATTGTTTGGACTAATTGGGTGTGAACCATTAGAGGTATTCTCTTTTGGGTACTACCGTCCTTAGCTATGGGGATTTCGATCTACACAATGGTTCTTCAAGGAAATTGGTTTTGCTAAAGGTTGGTAATCTCAAACCTTCTTGTAGTTGTGAATTATCATTAAGTAATTTCCTTATAGGTTTTAGTAATCGGTACTTGCCTTAGAATTTTTTTTGTTTGTTTCTGCTACCATGATTAGTGTATCTAAGTAAAATAAAACCTATCAGTATTGTGATAACCAGAGTGCCATACACCTTGCAAAGAATCCGATGTTTCATAGTAGGACGAAGCACATCAAGAATGAGGTACCATTTCATTCAAGAGTTGATTACAATGGTACTTTTTTTGAAAAAAAAATCCTTGGAGCATAAATGTTCACTAAGGTGATCCCAACAAAGAAGTTTAAGTTGTGTATGCCTTTAACTGAACTTCTATAGAAGTAATCGAAGACGAGGAACTAGCGAGGAGAGTCTCATTGTTACAACTTGGACGAAAGAAGAAATAAGTTATGATTAGTCACCAAGTGGAAGATTGTAAGTATGTGGAATCTAATCCATACCGAGGAAGACATTGTGGACGAATAAGATCAGTGGGCCGAAGTAACCAGGAGATGATACTTCAGGCGAAGTGTCTCCTTGGCATAAGTTCCAAGGTATGTTACTGTCAGAAAGTTGTGTTGTGCAGTACGGTTCATGAAATGTCACTTCAAGGAGACCTATTATAGAAATTAATGAGCTAGAAGATTTTTCATCATCTCAAAATATCTCCTTTTGCCCGGTATATATTTAATCTCGGTTTGTAACACTGAGAATGTCAAGAGTGTCATTCTTATTAGAGAGATATAGAGAGAGAGAGAGAGTGTGTGTGTGTGTGTGTGTGTGCAATAATATTATACAACTTTGTTTAGCATTCAACTCAGAAATAATATACTCTCCAGTTCTTAGAGTAGACATAGCTTGATTAGTCTAGATCGAGTGAACCTCTTAAATCCTTGTGTTCTTTGTTATGGTTGTTTTGCTCCTCTTGTTGTTCTCATTAGTCATGATTAAATCGTGTAGTAAGTGCACCGGTCAAAGTCCTTAGTCCTAAAAATAAGATGAGTAATATGATAATCATAGATAAAGAGAGTAAAATATTAGATGAAGAATTTGTGGCTGGGGATTGTGTTTCCCAGCCACACAAACTCTCTAAAATCTAAATACTATACAAATGACCACTTCCTTCTCTATTTATAGAAAAAAAGGAATATGCCTAAATACAAAGGGAATATTATAGTCTAGTTATCACTCATCATTATAGAGAATTTCTAGCTCCAACTTTGACGTTAAATAATAAAATGGTTACTAGGAGTTTCGTTTATGTCATGGGTGTTCTCATATCTTTGGGAGTTAGATTGTTCATGATTCCTCAAATTTTCAAACATACTCTGTAGATCTATTATTTTGACGACCGTGGCTAGGTTGGAGGCCAAACATAGGTGGCTAGCTAAGAGCCAACGCATTATCATGCTACATTTTGGGCTTGAGGAGATGCCACCATTTCCCACAGCCGACCCTGACGAGGCGGGACTCTCAGGCACTCACCACGACGACTGAAAGTATTGTCTAGTTCTCATTTGATTTTATTTTCTTATTTTTTCTTTCATTTTTAGTTTAGAATTTTTTGCAAAAATTGTATATTCAAACTTAATCTTTTGATGCAAAACTGATATGTGTGAATAGTATTAGCCTACTATGTGATTGTGTGCACCAAACCTTTGGAGATTAGCATAACGCAAGTATGGGGTCATTGTACCCCTACACTTGGATTACGCGGGCGTGTTTACTGCTGCGCCACAAATCCTGGAATATCACCGAGCAATGGGAACATACAATCCACACCTGACATATATTCGATCCCAACAGTCAAGTGTTTTCATCGTCCTAAGGAGTAATTCTTTTTCTCCCTTTGTTTTGAAATTTTTTTTACACAACGGGAACGTTGTATGGTTTTTTAAGTGTGGGGTGGGAACGATCGAAAAAAGATCGAGTCTTTTTGTGAAAAACATAAAATTTTTATCAATTTTTCAAAAAAATTTGGGAAATCGTACCGTAGAAACGAACAATTTTGAAAATTTTAGGATACGTTTAGTTACGGAATACTGTTTTCCGTTTTCCATTTTTCATTTTCAGAAAAATGAAATGAGTTTTCATTTTTAGTCTTCAATTGAGAATTTAGAAAACTCGTTTATATATATATATATATATATATATATATATATATATATATATATATATATATATATATATATATATATATATATATATATATATATATATATATATATATATATATATATATATATATATATATATATATATATATATATATATATACTATCAATATTCATTTTCATATTTTTGTTATTTCAAATAACACACATACATCCCATCAACCAATCCCCACCCCCACCCCACCCTTACCATACCCCTACCCCTACCTACCCCACCTATCCTACCCACACCCACACCCTTACCCCCACCCCTACCTACCCCACCACAACCCACCTTACCCCACCCTACCCCCACCCTCCAAAACAATGTTTTCTAGAATACGAGACATTTTTATCTTGGTGGGCTGATAAGTTGGGTTTTAGCAAAGTTTTAAAACTCATATCATATTTTGGGCCAGCTTCAATTTAATCGTTAATTTAGTAATCTAATTTAACTTTAATTTATACGAGTATAGATGTAGGAGATATAGGGTGAATAGGATGGGTGGGTGGGTGGTTTGTGGTGGGGCGCTGCATCGGTGGGTCGATAGGATGGGGTGGGGTGGGTGGGGTGGGGTGGGTAGGTGGGTAGGTGGGGTGGGTAGAGGGTAGGGTAGGTGTAGGTGTAATTATTGGTGTAGGTGAGAATGAGTGTGTGTGTGTGTGTGTGTGTGTGTGTGTTTGTTTTTTTATGTTTTAAAAAAATTTTGGAAATAGAAAAATATAGAAAACAATAATTTTAGGTTTTCCAAAATTTTTCAAATTCTTTGTAATTTTGGAAAAATGAAAATTTTTCATTTTCTTGGAAAACTTTAGAAAAATTTTCGAACTAAACGCGTTTTCACAATTTTCATTTTTATTGGAAAAATTTTCTGGAAAACGGAGCAGTTTATGCAACTAAACGCACCCTTAGCGATTCGGTATTTTTCAAGATGTACTATATAGTTGTGTGAGGCTAGTCTTAGTTAAAATAAGTTGAGTTTATTCAAAAGTTATAATTATAGAAAATAGTCTTGATTTAGAAATACTATAGGATTGGGATTCAGGAGGGAAAACTCAATTAAGGGTCTGTGTTGTTCGAGTTGGTAGACATGAAAATGGTGGTTTCTCTCACCTCATTACCTAAGGTCAACTGATATGGGATAATGTTGTTGAAAGCTCGCTACACTAATAACATGAAAAGTCATGGAATTTCCTTAACTGCCTTTAGAATTCGAACGAGTAAGTTTGCAAGTTGTAAACATAAAGTTTGTAATCAAGAGTTCTTTAGAAAGTCGTGAGTTGCAAGGGTATTTTGGTCATCTTTTCAAAAATTGAATTTTGAATATAACTTCCGAGTAATAATAAACTTTGAACTGAGGATTTTCAAAAAAGTTTGAGTCTTTGATACAAGTTCTTAAAAGCTCTAATTGCTTGGGGATAAGCGAAGCACAAGTGTGGGGTGATTGATGCGCGCTTTTATATTACATATTTTACGTGTTATTGAACCTGGTTTTAGTTGTTTATCTTTGTAAAATGATTAATAATGCTCACTTTTAGTGCAAGTTGCCTTGTGTGGTATTTATGTGAAAATGTAATGTTTAAAGTGTAAAATTCATGGAGATATAGATAAAGAAACGAGGATACGGATCAAGAGAAGCTCGCGACGTGGGGAAGTGATATTCGCGGCACGGATGTTGTATAAAAATGTGATGTGATTTGACTTGACTTGAAATTCAAAACGCAAGGAATTGGGATAAGGCAATACTCGCGACGCGAAAACCCATGGTTGACGGCGCGAGCCTCCAGATTTCATAACTATAAATAGAGGCTTCTAGGTCGAATTTCAGGGAGCGAAGACTGATCCATCAAGTAGATCTCTAGCATCTTTGACTCAATTTCGTAGATTTTATGTTTTAGACATGGTAGTTGGTTAGTTTACTTTTACTTGCAACATTTTCGATTTTGTAACGACTCTTCTGCTACGAGTATTCCGCATTCAGGAATTTCTCTAACCACATATATCAGTTTTCTGTTCTAGGAGTAATCATTAGGCTACTGGTTTGGTTTTTGTTCGAGAATGATTGTTGGTTTTAGTTATTTTATAAAATATTCGGTTTTTAGTTCATTGATATTTCGATTTATAGTTTATGCGTAGATCTAGCTTGATTTATAATTATGTTTGTTTTGAGTTTGATTTTGGGATCAAAGTGTAGTAATATGTCTGCTATAGAGTGACACTACAGTACGGTTTTGTTATCGACACGACAGTGCCAACCACGAATTCTACGGTTCGACCCTTACTTACTCTAGCTATTGGATAGTAATATTTGATCTAGTATGTTTGACTGTATCAATAACTGCGACGTGTCAGGGTGCTGATATGATGCTGACTTGACAAAAAAAATAAGAAGAAGATAAAGATCACACTGGATAGTCTTAGAAAGGTTCAATAAAGACCTTGCAGAAAGTCTATTTCATAGGGCACCTTGTGAAATGGTCAATTAAGGGCCGACAAAAGGCTATTTCGTAGAAAACTTTACGAAATAGACATTTGAAATGTTTTTCTAAGAAACAATATATTTTATTATGCAAATATAACGTATCTTTAACTAGTGGGTAGAAAAGTATTCAAACAAGTAAAATAATTAAAATAACAAAAATACCATTTCATAGGTCCACTATTCATTTCGCAAGCGTCACTGCGAAATAATCATACATTGATAAAAATTGTATGTACGATTTGAAAACAAATTATGTATACAAACTTAATAGAAGAAAAACTTACAACTTAATCAAACCAATATCATATCCTTTTAAGCCATGACTAGTCGAGAACATTTTTTAGTGTATTGAAAATAGAAAGATGAATAAGAAAGACAAGAAAATATGGGCTTAAATATTGAGATCACTGCCTGACCCATTAATACCATCTTGCAGCCATAAATTATCATACCGATTTCCCAAGATGACCTATGAAATTATTGGTTATTTTCAAAATTTCTTAATATTTGATTATTCTTTGCAAAAAAAAAATTTTTTTAACTATTTTGGTTTGATTTTTCTTTTTATCGTTAATTAAACCTTACTCGATCCACACTAAAACTTGTGTATATCGACCTATTAACCGGTCTGACCATTTTACCATCCCAACAGGCTAACCCATTTTAAAGCTAACCAACGACAATCGGGTCAAGTGGTTATTCGTTTTTTTTTTCATTTTCTTTATTTGTAGGTTACATTAAATAATGCCAATATCTTTTCGATGAGTGCTATTATACATACATTCTATATACATCATACAAAAAGTTAAACTATTTTTAACCAATTATATTTACTTTTTCCGAAAAACAATGCAGTTTCAACCAATAAAAATATTTGACTTTGAATAGATGTGTGTATAATGTAAAAATGATTTGTTTATTTAAGAACAAATTACTGAAATCGTCCCTGTGGTTTGGTAAAAATTGCGCGTTTCGTCTCTAATTTTTATTTTGCACTCGGACCGTCCTTGTAGTTTGATTTTGTTGCATGCTATTACACATACATTGTAGTTTAATAGAACAGGTGGGTCCCACCACACCACACCATTCTCCCCCCATTGATAGTGCCACCTCAGTCGTAAAAAACCACCCACCAACGCCACCATTACAGCCATCAAACATCACCGCCACCATCATTGCAATCAAACACCACCACCATCATTGCAATCAGTTGCAAAAAACACACCCCAACCCCTTTTGCTCACCGGAAAACTCCATCTTCCCAAATACCCCGATCCCACCCCCAACTAGGGATGGCAACGGGGACGGATATATCGGGGATTGCATTCCCCATCCCTATAACCGTATCCTTGACCCTATCCCCATAACCGCCTCCATAACCGTCGGATATTAAAAATCCGTCCCCATCCCCATCCCCATCGGGGAACGGGGATCCCCAACGGGTAATCGGGTAATTTTTTTTCCCTATTAAAAGTTTTTGAAATTTTATCTAAACAACTCAAAATTTCCAAATTGCAACCATAAAAAAGTCTAAAAACATTAATACTAAATATGTAAATTAGAGAATTTAGAGTATTGGTTGATGGTTTTACGGCTAAAGATATGTACGACGTATCATATATATATATATATATATATATATATATATATATATATATATATATATATATATATATATATATATATATATATATATATATATATATATATATATATATATATATATATATATATATATATCGGGTATCCGACGGGGTCGGTTTCGGTTACGGTTATGGGTACCCGACATGTAGAACCATCCCCGCCTCCATCCCCGATTTTCATATCGGGGATTATCCAACCCCGTCCCCATCCCCGATCAAGTCGGGGATTTATCCATTAAATTCGGTTTCGGGTTTCGGGTATCCGTCGGATACGGTTATTTTTGCCATCTCTACCCCCAACGTATCATCTCACTCCAAAAATCAAACGCAACCAGAAATCTCATACAAAAATCCTAAACATAAACGTAATGCACAAATCTGAAAATCAAACCCAAACACAAATGTCATAGTCAATCTGGAATACGAATCTCATACACCTAGCTTTGATGATGGTCGGATTATTCAAAGCTAGGTTCGATTCAAACTACCAGAACCACCATTAACAGTGGCAAAATGGTCTGATTCAGACTACCAGAACCACCATTAACGGTGGCAACAAGGTCCGAACTTTCCCTGTTATCTTCCACACTGATTCGAGAAATTAGGGTTTTCATGGAATCCGCTCACGAGTTCAACGAAACACCAAGGAAATAGGGTTTAGCGTTAGACACCTTTCATCTTCATCGTCACTTTCTGCGTAATCTTCCCATTGAGCAATTTCCGACGAGTTTACCAGGGTTGTAGGCGGTGGTGGAATCGCAGAAGGGAGATATTTCTTGGCGAATGTCCCAAAATTGGATTCACAAAAGGGGAGAGACCACCGCCACCATCTGTGATATGAATCGTAGCCAACGCCACCATGGGTGATCGGATGGGGGCCGGAGAAATTTGCCAAAGGTTTTCCAAAAGAGGATGAGGAGATTCCACCGGTGCAGATCCGGTGGTGGACTGTGGCCATGAGGTTTCCAGCGAAGCGAGCAGATCCGGTGGTGGGCTGGAGCTTTTGGACGGTGAAGAGAGAAGAGAGGGTGAGAGAGGATGAAGCTTATCTGGTCGCCGGTGGAGGGTTTTGCTAATGGTTCTTTGAAGTTGAGCGGCTAAGTGAACGGTGGGGGGAGAGAGAGAGAGAGAGAGAGAGAGAGAGAGAGAGAGAGAAAGAGAGAGAATAAAAAATAGAGAGGTACGTATTGTTTAGAATAGGTAGGAGGGTTATTTTTTCCATTTTTATGAATTAAAAATAATAAATAAATAACAGAAAATAGAAAATTAATTATTAAGGGTAATATAGTATTTTCATGTCTAGAAGGGACCAAGCACGTAACAAAAACAAACAGTAGGGACGGTCCTAGTGCAATATAAAAGTTAGGGACCAAACGCGCAATTTGATCAAACCACAGAGACGATTTCAGTAATTTGTTCTTTATTTAATGATTTTCTTTTCAATTGGTTATTTCGTAGTGGTTTATAATGCTAGATTTGATGTCCGTACTTTCTGTCTTAACCACTCGTACGAGCGCTTGTAGTGTAGACTAATGAAATTATAAGAAACACCATACAGAGAAAAAGTTATTCCTCCTTACCAATGCTAATAAACTTTTTTAGGGTTTATTTCTTTATAATGTTTTTTATAACGTTAGATTTCTAATCAGTATTTTCTTTCCTAACAACTCATCTGAACGGTTGCATTGTACTAGTGAAATATAAGTAACATAACATAATTACAAGTAGAAGAATATTGAACAATCACATTATATTCCCTGATTTTCTATGATAATATTTAAGCCAAGTTTCAAAAAAATCATGGTTAGTGTGATTTTTTGTTTAATCATCAAAATAATTTTTTTTCTAATTTAATCACTGATAATTAATGTTTTTTAATATAAAAACGTTGTAAGTGTTTTTTCAATGAGTTACAATATATATATATATATATATATATATATATATATATATATATATATATATATATATATATATATATATATATATATATATATATATATATATATATATATATATATATATATATATATATATATATATATATATATATATATATATATATATATATATATATATATATATATATATATATATATATATAATGTTTAATAGAGAACCAAAATAAAACAGGAATCAATCGTGAGCATCGGAATTCAAATGATCGACGGCCGAAGATACGGTTGTAAATTTCTTAATTGAACGCGCATGTAGCGGATAATTCCAAAAAATCCACTTCGTTTTTTATTTATTTTTTATTTTTAGAGCTTATTTTTTATCGAAATAAAAAATCGAATATATCAAAATTCATAATTTTTTATTCTCTTTCAATAGACATCAATATCAATATAGTAAAAACGAAAAAAAAAATTCAAAAATCATGTTCAGATTCACAACAGTTAATCAATGTGAATCTGAACTATAACAAGTTTTACAGAAGATTATTCACATATGAATTATCATTGAAATTATTTATTTTTCAACAATCATTGATCATTCAATAACAACTTATGTGAATTTAAATAAACTTTTAGATTCAGATGTGAATCTCACTAAATTTTCATATTGAATTTAAGTAAATTCGTTTATCTTCTTTACAATTTCAACATTTTGTAATATACAATTGAATTAACTAAGATTCACAAATTAATTTACTTAAACTTATACACGAATGAACACAAAATTGCTAATAAATGGGATAAAATTATCATTTATATGTGAGTTAATATATCTAAAACTAGATGCATACTATTTTTAACCTTTTGATCATACACAAATGAATTAATTTATATTCACAAATTAATTTGCTTAAAATTCATATGTGGATGATAAATTTTTTTTTTGAAAAAGTCAAGTACAATTACCATTTATATGTGAATTAACATATATAAATCAAGAAGTAGTTAAAATTCGCAATGTGAATATAAACTGTATTAATTTTGTATGAAAGATATTTCATATGTAAATGATCAATGAATTCATTTTTCCAATAATTGTTAATCATTTAATAACAACTTATGTAAACTTAAAAATATTTTTAAATTCAGATGTGATTTCAAGAAAAATCACTTATGTTTTTACTATTTCAATGTTTTAATATCATATACAATTGAATTAACTGGGATTTATAAATGATTTACTTAATATTCACATGTGATTGGTAAAGAATTATTGAAAAATTTGGATAGATTTGTCATGTAGACGTGAATAAATATATTTAAAACAATGCAGTTTAGTTCAGGTTCACAAGGTGAATCTGGACGAACTTGAAGAAAAAAAACAAAAAATTTTGTATATCAATATAGATCTCTATTTATAGAGGATAAAAAATTATGAATTTTGGTATAATTAGTTTTTTTTTTTCGAAAAAAGAATAAGCTTAAAAATTAAAAAAAACATAAGAAACGAAGTGGGTTTTTTTGCTATGATCCGCTACATGCGTTTCCAATTAAGAATTTTACATCCTTATCGCTGACCGTTGATATTTTGCATTCTGGCGTAGGATTGGTTCCTTGGTTCTTTGCTTAATTTTGGTTTTTCATTGAACCTAACCATATATATATATATATATATATATATATATATATATATATATATATATATATATATATATATATATATATATATATATATATATATATATATATATATATATATATATATATACATACATATATATATATATATATATATATATATATATATATATATATATATATATATATATATATATATATATATATATATATATATATATATATATATATATATACATATATATATACATATATATATACATATATATATATATATATATATATATATATATATATATATATATATATATATATATATATATATATATATATATATATATATATATATATATATATATATATATATATAGGGTCGAGATCATGAGAGAACCTAAAAAAACTAGGAACCTAGGAACTTTTTTTCTACACAATATTTTTAAAAAAAAATTGCATCCAATTTTTTTATTTAAAGCGTCTAAGAGATTTCTAAACCCTAAACCCTAAACCCTAAACCCTAAACCATAAACCCTAAACACTAAACCTAAACCCTAAACCCTAAACCCATATGAAAAAAAATAAAAAAAATGATTTTTTTTGCATCCAATTATTTTATTTAAAGTGTCTAAGAGATTTCTAAACCCTAAACCTAAACCCTAAACCCTAAAACTAAACCCTAAACCCTAAACCTTAAACCCTAAACCCTATACCTAAACCCTAAACCTAAACCCTAAACCCTAAACCCATATGAAAAAAAATTAAAAAAATGATTTTTTTTGAAATTTTTTTTTTGATATCTTCTAGATGAATCATAACAAAAATTTTGGTATATTTTTTTTTGAAAAATATTGTGTAGAAAAAAAGTTCATAAAATGGGTTCTTAGGTTCCTAGGCTTTTTTAGGTTCTCAATTGAACTTTACTCTATATATATATATATATATATATATATATATATATATATATATATATATATATATATATATATATATATATATATATATATATATATATATATATATATATATATATATATATTGGCCTAGGTTATAATAAGAATGACAATTATTGTGTTACCTTGTAAACAAATCCTGGCCATTAGATTTCATTCTCGTAACAATGAAAAAAACACATTCTTAACAGAATAAGTTTTTGACATAATGAGTTCTAACCATTCTTAAAAGAATGAACTAAATTTTGTACATTCTTAAAAGAATGTGCTTAAAATGAGTGGTCCAGATTGAGTTTCAATGTTACACAATACTTGTATAGATATATTTGATCCTATCCCTATATATATATATGTTGGATTAGGTGTCTAAGCCATGACTTGTAATTGAACTTTTATCTTATGATTAAAAGCAAAGTCCATTTGGGTTGCCCTCATGGGTGGAGGAAAGATAGTTCAGTAGAGAGAATAGTTGATTTATTAATTGTATAATAAATCAATAGAATATATATATATGGTTTATTAATATATTTAAGTGCTAATATATTAATTAGAAACTATATTAATTAATTGAGATTTAATCTAGAATTAATTGGATTCAATTTGGAGATTAAATTAATTAATTAAAAGGTGCAGGGACTGGTTTGGTATTTATTCAATAGTTGAATAACTGGCCAGGAAAAACCAGGGACCAAAAGTGGCGCCAACTTGGAGGCTCCTCCAAGGGATTGGCGAAACCCTAATTAGGGTTTGGTAAGCCTGGTCCAAGTGGTCAAAAGCCTTGTCCAGTTGGAGGCTCCTTAGGGTTTCAGGTGTAACCCTTGGAGGCTATAAAAGGAACCCCCTGGCACCTCATTCTTCACGCCATCTTCTCTCTGGATTTACTCTGCTGGACTGATTCTTCCATCACCTGGGTGTGACTTTCATCTGAGGCAGGATAATTTTGCTGCTGCTTAAAAGGATCATAAGATCTAAGGTTGGTTTTTCTTGATTCTTCTTTAGAATTGAATTGTATCCTTTAGGTTCTTAGTTCTAATCTTCATAGAAGAAAACATAGATCAATATTAGGGTTGCATGTGAACCTTAGGTTATTTTGTGTTCATTGATTGCATAGAAACCCTTCAGTGGTATCAGAGCTAGCTTGTTTTCTTGTGATTGATTATGAACTGCATAAACTGTTTTGTGCCTTAGGGTTTCTGCGAAAATAAACCCTTGGGAGGAGGCCAAAATCGATCCCAAGGCTAGGGTTTCCTAACCCTAGCCGCCACCCTCCTTGGTCCCTTCCTTGATTGCTTGATTTGCTTGCCTTATTTGTGTGTTGTTATTTTTGGTAACTAAATCAATTAAAATAACTTGAACCCTTTTATTTGGCATGTGAATTTCGAAAATCTAAGGGCCAATACAGATTAATTAATTTGATTAATTGGTAATCTGTAACCTAGATTTAATTAGTTTAATTAAATTGTTTAATTAAAAGACCAATTAAATTTATTAATGATTTGATTTAAATTTTCGAAAATTATGAATTAATTTGAGAAAATTCTTAGAAAATTAAATCTAAAATATTTTAAAGAGTTTAAAATATATCTTATATATTTATGATTAAAAGTTAATTATTTATATATAAGAAAATTGGTTAGTCTACCGCTAGTAAGCCTCATTCACAAAACTGTCCTATAAAGAGGGTATAAGGCGACTGACTATAAAATGTTAGTCTAATGGGTATCTACTCTTACCCACCGCTCTCCTGGTCAGTCGAGTGTCGTTAGCTGAACGGGTATGATAGAACCGCTAAGCCTCTTAAAAGTATAATGCTATAATTGAAAGTACTAGAACCCTAAAACAAATCCCAATCTAGTTACTTTAGGAAAATGTGAATTTGATGCTACCCCATGAAATTGCACATTGCACTTTATGAAACGTTGGTGGAGCGTGTGTGGTTTACCGGCACACCAATAGGGGTTCATAAAGAGTGACAATGGGTGTCTCGGGTGTTATCATTGTTGATGGAGCGTGTGTGGTTTACCGGCACATCAATTTGAGATGATAATGGATCCCGAGAGCACCAAGCTAATTTGCATGGTTATTCACACCCGGTTTGTGATCCTCGGCATCCCAGTCACAAACGGTGGGGCATATCCGAGATTAAACATGCTATTGAACAGTTCAATAAATCTCATAAGAAACTAGGAATTCCATTTATAATAAGATTATTTTTCCGCGGTGGAATCGGCTGAATCGTCATTCGCCTACCTTTATAAAATTTGCTTATAGATTACGGCATCCCTCTTCTATGTTGCAAATTGTTATAGTTGGATCCTAGCCTTATTTTATATTGGGTTAATATAAGGACCGACAAGTATCTAATTAAACTTACCTTCTTTTATAGATGTCTTCTGCTGATCAATCCGCTCCCCAATCAAACTCCAGTGTTCCCTCAATCCTCTCACTATGTTCCAGGGTTCAATTGAACGGGACAAACTATAATGACTGGATTAGAAACATCAAGATGGCTCTGAGGTATGAGAACAAAGAGTATGTTCTCGAGACCGAGCTTATCGATGTCGACCCCGAAACTGCTACTCCCGAGGAAATTGCCTCGTACCAAAAACATACTGATGATGCAACCAAAGTGGCCTGCATCATGATCGCCACAATGAACCCCGAATTGCAGAGAATATACGAAGACTACTGGCCCTATGAGATGCACAAGGAGCTAGCGGAAAAGTTCCGCAAGCAAGAGCGCATCGAAAGGTGCGAAGTGGTCAAGGACTTCACGAACAGCAAACCCAAAGATGGAGAGTCCATCTGCACTCATGTGCAAAGAATGCAAGGTTACGTGGAGCGGCTTAGAAAGCTTGCGATGCCTGTACCGGAACAGTTGGCCGTTGACATAGTGCTTAACTCGTTGCCGAGTTCTTATGACCAGTTCAGGCTGGCTTATCATTTGAACAACAATCAGGCTAATATGACTGAGTTACATCGCATGCTTCGAGTAGCTGAAGACGGGATGAAGGGTAAAAGTGTACCCTCGGTTAATCAGCCCGTTCTAGCCATTGGAAGTGGCAGAGGAAAGAAAAGGAAGGGCCCTCCTAAACAAAATTGGAGGGAAAAGGTTCAGGCCGGGTCATCCAGTAATGGCTCGAGAACCAAGACTTCCCAAATTCCTTGTGTGGCCAACCCCGATGAAGCAAACTGTTTCTACTGCAAAGAAAAGGGCCATTGGAAGAGAAGCTGCCCCAAATACTTGCAGGATGTCAAGGATGGGAAAGTAAAGCCATCGACAGCAGGTATATACACTATCTCTAAAAACTCACCATCTTCTAATTCTTGGGTCCTTGATACAGGATGTGGTTTTCACATTTGTTCTGATATGCAGGGCCTAAAGGAAAGCAGGGAGGTGGAGCACGGTAGACTGAACTTGATCATGGGCAATAGGAGATCGTCCCCTGTTACCAAGATTGGAGTTTATAGTTTAGTGCTTAGTAGTGAAGTTTGTTTAGATTTATTAGATTGTTGCTATTCGCCAGAAATGGCAAGAAATATTATTTCATTTCACGCATTATTCAGACAAGGATTTCATTTTTCTTTTGATAATAATATTGGATCTATTTCTGTTTTCAAAAATGGTATTTTGAATTTTACTGCTTATCCTTGTAATGGTGTGTATGAAACTGTGAAATGTGTTGACAATCTAGGACAAAGTGTAAATTATATTGATTCTACTAGTGACGTGGAAAAGGCATGTCTGTGGCATAGTCGGCTCGGGCACATCAGCAAGAAACGCATCGCCCAACTCCAAAAGGATGGAGTGTTGGAATCATTCGACCTCAAGTCGGATGATGTATGCGAATCTTGTCTGTTGGGCAAGATGACTAAATCACCTTTCAAAGGGTCTTTTGAAAGAGGTGAGGGTCTATTGGACATTATTCACACGGATGTGTGTGGTCCATTCAGATCAACCACAAAGGATGGCACGCGGTTCTACGTGACTTTTACCGACGATTTTAGTAGATACGGTTACATCTACTTGATCAAGCACAAGTCGGACACCTTTGAAAAGTTCAAAGAGTTTAAGAACGAAGTAGAGAATCAATTAGGCAGGAAGATAAAGATGCTCAGATCCGACAGAGGCGGAGAGTATCTAAGTATCGAGTTCCTAGACTATCTAAAGGAATGTGGAATAGTTTCGCAGTTGACACCTCCCAGGACACCACAGTTGAACGGTGTTGCAGAGAGGCGCAACCGAACCCTGTTGGACATGGTTCGTTCCATGATGAGTCGAGCTTCACTTCCCATTCACTTCTGGGGGTATGCCTTAGAGACTGCCGCCCATATCCTCAATCTTGTCCCAACTAAGAAGGTTGCGAAAACACCTCATGAGATGTGGACGGGGAAAGCTCCCTCGTTGGCACATATCAAGGTCTGGGGTTGTGAGGCTTTCGTTAGACGAGAGACTCAAGACAAACTCGCAGACAGAAGCGAAAGGTGTTTCTTCATTGGTTATCCCAAACAGTCCTTTGGATATCTATTCTACAGACCGAGCGAGGACGTGGTCTTTGTAGCTAGACGAGCAGTCTTTCGAGAGAGAGAGCTCGTATTCAAAGAGGACAGTGGGAGTACCATTGATCTGGAAGAAATTCAAGAGTCATCAGATGACGCAACCTTAGGAGAAACTAGCAACCAACATGAGGATGAAAGTCCTGTTGGACCGACAGATGTATCCTTACCTCTTAGGCGTTCCGGTAGGGTTAGCATGCCACCCGAGTTTTATGGGTTCCATATAACTTCGGATGGGGACACTTTTGTCAGTGATAGGACACTGATAAATTTGGATGAACCAGCTAACTACCAGGAAGCAGTGGCGGGCCCTGAGTCTGCCAAGTGGAAAGAGGCCATGGATAGCGAGATCAAGTCCATGTATGACAATCAAGTTTGGAACTTGGTTGACAATGTACCGGGTCGAAAGACAGTCGGGTGCAAATGGATCTTCAAGAAGAAGACAGACATGGACGGAAAGGTACACACTTTCAAGGCAAGACTGGTTGCGAAGGGCTTTACTCAAACCCCAGGGGTTGATTATGACGAGACCTTCTCACCAGTAGCTAAGATAAAGTCTATTAGGATTATGCTGGCCATAGCTGCATTTCATGACTATGAAATTTGGCAGATGGACGTCAAAACCGCTTTCCTTAATGGGAAGCTGACTGAGGATGTTTACATGAATCAGCCAGAGGGTTTTGTCGATGCAAAGTATCCTAATAAGGTGTGTAAGCTTGAGAGATCAATCTACGGATTGAAGCAAGCTTCTCGCAGCTGGAATCTTTGTTTCCATGAGAAAGTCAAAGAGTTTGGCTTCTCTAGGAGCGAGGATGAGTCCTGCGTATATGTCAAGGCTAGTGGGAGTATAGTCACTTTTCTGGTGCTGTATGTCGATGACATACTGCTCATGGGAAACGATATTCCAACCTTGCAAGATGTTAAGGCTTGGCTTGGGAAATGTTTCGCCATGAAGGACCTAGGAGAGGCTGCCTATATTCTTGGGATTAGAATATTGAGAGATAGGAAGAAGAGACTGATTGGACTCAGTCAGGGTACATACTTGGATAAGGTACTAAAGAGGTTTAGTATGGAAAATTCCAAGAAGGGAGAGCTGCCTATCCAAAGTAATGCGAAGCTGAGTAAGACTCAAAGTCCGAGTACAGACGAGGAAATAGCTGAGATGAGTCGAGTACCATACGCTTCGGCTGTGGGATCGATCATGTACGCTATGACGTGTACTCGCCCTGACGTGGCTTTTGCCTTAAGCATGGTCAGTCGGTACCAGGGTAACCCTGGAAGGGCACATTGGATAGCTGTGAAAAATATACTCAAGTATCTGCGAAGGACAAAGAACATGGTGTTAGTCCTCGGTGGCAGTGATACCTTGAGAGTTGAAGGATATACAGATGCCAGCTTTCAGACGGATAGAGACAGTGGTCGGTCTCAGTCGGGCTGGGTATTCCTTTTGAACGGTGGAGCAGTGACTTGGAAAAGTTCCAAGCAAGAAACAGTGGCTGATTCTACGTGCGAATCAGAGTACATAGCAGCAAGTGAAGCGTCAAAGGAAGCGGCTTGGCTGAAGAACTTTATCGGTGACCTTGGAGTAGTCCCGAGTATTCAGGAGCCCTTGGAACTGTTCTGCGATAATGAAGGTGCGGTCGCCTTGACAAAGGAACCGCGAGATCATGGAAAGTCCAGACATATCGACAGAAAGTACCACTACATCAGGCATAGGGTAGAAGAAGGTCACCTCCTTGTAAAGAGGGTATCATCGGAAGATAATCCTGCAGATCCCTTGACAAAGGCTCTGAGTAGGATTAAGCATAATCAGCATGCTAGGAGCATTGGATTAAGAGATGATATAAGTTTTAGTAATTAGATAGATTCGAAACTTGTAACAATGTATTGTATTTGACTCTTGTGATTTAATAATAGAGATTTATTATGGTTCACTACTCTTGTCAGTACTTTATCATTGTGTTTCATTTTGCATGTTTTACTTCCTGAATAATTGGATTATTCAAATATCCACAGTCGATTACACTTTAAGGGAGTAAGTGTGAAGTAAGACTGTCATGAATTGGTAATAGATTGTCTAAGGAGTTAGACATTGCAATTGGATTGCTGAACCATTCGTGAATACTTGGAAATGGAGATTTGAGTATTGGATAAACCCGCGCTCAATGGATTGCTTCATGGATTACATCACGAGCAATGTTGAGACGATAATATCTTTTGATCTTTAAGCTAAGACATATGAGTTATGATTTATTAGACGGTTGTTCATTGATAATATGAAAACGCATCGGTAACTCGGTGTTATAAAACGTATTGTTGTGAGTGATTTGTCTGGTAAAAGACATAAGTATATGAGTCGAAGTTTATTCGTCCCTTGACCCTAACGGGAAACAGATATCTGTAGGCCTCTCGATGATTTTGAAGTTGACTAAAATGGTTGGCCAACCGGGACTAAATTGGTAGTCTAAGAGTCATATGCAAATCGGAAATCGAGGAACAGTGAATCAGACCAGATTGATTTTATCCATGTCTTGAGTCTGAAAATATCTTGTTGGACGGAGGATCATCTGATCACTTATCTTTGGACAGAACTGACTGGGTCAGAGTTCAGACAATTAAAGTCATAGACTTATCCAAGTGGGAGACTGTTGGATTAGGTGTCTAAGCCATGACTTGTAATTGAACTTTTATCTTATGATTAAAAGCAAAGTCCATTTGGGTTGCCCTCATGGGTGGAGGAAAGATAGTTCAGTAGAGAGAATAGTTGATTTATTAATTGTATAATAAATCAATAGAATATATATATATGGTTTATTAATATATTTAAGTGCTAATATATTAATTAGAAACTATATTAATTAATTGAGATTTAATCTAGAATTAATTGGATTCAATTTGGAGATTAAATTAATTAATTAAAAGGTGCAGGGACTGGTTTGGTATTTATTCAATAGTTGAATAACTGGCCAGGAAAAACCAGGGACCAAAAGTGGCGCCAACTTGGAGGCTCCTCCAAGGGATTGGCGAAACCCTAATTAGGGTTTGGTAAGCCTGGTCCAAGTGGTCAAAAGCCTTGTCCAGTTGGAGGCTCCTTAGGGTTTCAGGTGTAACCCTTGGAGGCTATAAAAGGAACCCCCTGGCACCTCATTCTTCACGCCATCTTCTCTCTGGATTTACTCTGCTGGACTGATTCTTCCATCACCTGGGTGTGACTTTCATCTGAGGCAGGATAATTTTGCTGCTGCTTAAAAGGATCATAAGATCTAAGGTTGGTTTTTCTTGATTCTTCTTTAGAATTGAATTGTATCCTTTAGGTTCTTAGTTCTAATCTTCATAGAAGAAAACATAGATCAATATTAGGGTTGCATGTGAACCTTAGGTTATTTTGTGTTCATTGATTGCATAGAAACCCTTCAATATATATATATATATATATATATATATATATATATATATATATATATATATATATATATATATATATATATATATATATATATATATATATATATATATATATAAGAAATTCAACAATTATGGTTGACTCATTAAAACGAGTTTACTGGATGATCAAACCAAAAAAAAAAAAAAAATTCAAAAATATAACAATTTTCCTAAAATGTAAAGTTTCATTTCATATACTGGTTTTAAAAAAGTTTAAAATCGTAATAACTAAACCAACAAAATTTCAAACTAAAATGATTTATGGATTTCACTAGTTAAATTATATCCATATTCTCTTAGAACGTGTTTTTTTCAAGTATTCTAATGAAATTCAAAGGAATTGGAAAGAGAAATTATGTTCAAAACGTGTTGAAAATTTGATGGAATAGAATTGTATGATATTCCATCAAATTACATATATAATTGAATTGATAATTTATTGGGATAATGTCAAATAATTCAAATTTCATTGTTTTTTTTCTTATCTCCAATTAAAATGACATATTTAACCTTATAGAGGGTATTTTAGTCATTTTTATATTTTTCATTCTGATTCCTTTGATAAAATTTGCAAACCAAACAGAAATCAACAAATAATTTCATTTCATTACTTGTCAAACAACGTGTTAAAGATTTCAATTCCTTAGGATTCCAATTCCTTTAAATTGTTATTCATCGAAAATATTCAAATTCTCTTTTAAACATTTCGTGAACCAAACGCAACCTTAAAGAATTATTTATATAGGAAAAGCAGATTGGGCCTAGATATGGTTTTAGTCTTAAAAAGATTTCCCGATATCTTTAGCCCAAAACAAAATAAATAAACCTTTATATTACCCAAAGCCCATTTTTATCCAAAATTCATTGCTTCGTTTACTGTGCCTCGTCCCAAAATTTTATTATTTCGATTAAAAAAAGCTGCTATAGATGTATTTGATTATGATCTATAGATTTACTTAAACTACTTATCAAATGAGATATTCGTTTTTCAAATCTAAGGGATTACACAAAGTATTATTTGTTTTCCCATGTGTATAATAACATTTTACTCAAAGTTGATTCCAATAGCGAATCTAAAATTAAAACTTACAGGTATCCAATTCAAATAGAGAGAAAAAATTAAGATGTTAAATATTTGTTTTTTGTCGGGTCGGGCTGTCAACGATGACATCCAAGGCAAATGCAGTACTAACACTAATATCAATGATAAAACATAATTCAAAATATAATACTAAATTACTAAAATAAAAAATAATTGTTACAAACTCATGGAAATTCTAAATCTAATCATGAATTAAACATTTTAGTCTTTACCATATCAAACAACTCTTTGGTTCATATACTAGTTGGAACATCAAAAAAAATTAAAAAAAAAATTTACTAAGCAATTTGACAATTTGGTAACTTGGTAACTAGCTTTTTAGTTGACCAAGAAAAAGAAAGTAAATGATGATAAGTCTGCTTTTCAACTTTTCTGCTGTTCTATTTTACACCCAACTACACCCACAATAAAGAAAGAGATTAGGGTTTTACTTTCAAATTTCATATATTTTGTCCCTTTTGCATTCAATCTTCGTCGTTGAGAGAATAGGCTCTTACTTTCAAATTTAATATATTTTGTCCCTTTTGCATTCAATCTTGGTCGTTTCTATTTACAAAGAAAAAGAGAAAGCAAGAAAATGGACTAACCGGAGATGGAGATGGAGAAGTAGGCTCAAGGTTGTGGAGTTGTTGGTCGCCAGAAAGGGGAAGTCGGTTAACGACGGCTGACGGCAGTGGAGATATATGCTGGTGATTGGAAGAAGAAGACGGGGATGGGCGCAGACGCCAGATATAGACCGCAGAACAGTCTACTGACGGCAACAAAGCAGCGATCGGTGGCCGGAGAGATAGAGGATGACGCCGGTGACCAAAAACCATGTAATTTCAGACTTTTTAGGGTTTTACGTGCTGTATTTAAGAAGCTGAAAAAATCAAATTTGATTTTTATAACTTCTATATTTAAGAAGCTGAAAAAAATCAAATTTGATTAAGATTTTTATAAAAAAAAAAAAATTTATGGATAACTACTTCCTAAAAAACAGGGTAAATATATATAAATCGTATGAAATCAATTCCTCACAGGTGTCCTTAAAATTTTTATTATGTAAATTATAAAAAGAATTCCAAAATAAGGGGTGTCCATGGACACCCTTTACCTCAACGTGGGCTCGCCCTTGGTTGATTCGAATCAAATCAACATGTTACTTAGATTGAATTTAACACGAGGGTAATCTTAAATAAATTTGTTTTATGTGTATATATATGTATGTTTATGTGAGTTGATCTCCTCATAAATTTGTCACATCATGGAAGGATTTTTTAATGTGTAATCTTAAATAAACTTCCCTACGTGTACGAACATGTGTATTTTGTGTGTTGACATCCACGCACATATGTCTCATCATAGTGAGTTTTAACACACCCATTTTTAATGTATCATATGGTTAATGTAAAAAAGTTATATTTTTATATTTTTATGTTTAAACTTATTATCTTGTATTTTCCAAAAATGCCTCATATTTTTTCAATTTTTTGGTTCTAGCTTTTTTATTATGGTTAATATTATAAAATACTTATATTTTTAGATTTTTCTATTTAAACTAAACCGTTATTTCACAAAAAGCCCTCACATTGCTCTATAGTTCTTGTTCGGATTGTCGTTTAGGGTGTTTTTGGTGATTTTTAACATTGAAACTTAAAGGAATCAATAGATTGTTTTAAGAACAATGAGAAAAGTTACTGTGTTTATGACTGCTAAATGCTAATTTTAAAATTAGAGATTTTGTGCCTACTAACTTGGATAAAATTATATAACAAATGGTTACGTGTATGCTAATTTAGAGACCGAATGTTCAACATCTGCTAACTTGGAAGAAGTCATATAGCAAGTTATTGTATAATTGTTAATTTGTAGAGTGAATGTTTTGCGTCTATTAATTTGGAGGCTAAAAGTTCCAGGTTTACTAATTTGGAGACTAACTTTTCAAAGTCTACCATTTTTGTTATACAATTAATCCTAGTTAGCAGACACAAAACTTTTAGTTTCCAAATTAACAGTACACATCAACAATTCTCATTCTTTTAAAAACAATCTATTGTTTCCTTCAAACTTTAATGTTTAAAACCATGAAGAACGTCATAAATAATAGCATGAACACTGTGGGGTCTTTTTTGGGAAAAAAAACTTTAGGGTTTAGCAGAAAAAACCGAAAATATATGATTTTTATAAGGGAAATCTCCAATAAAGTCTCATTATTTTAAGTCAATTTATGAAAAAATCTCTTAATTTTATTTACAGAAAATGACAACATATCGGCTAACATATTCAGTTTAGCGCTTTCTTCCGGTTTACCAGGTTTCCTAAATTGGAAAATTCCAATAAAGTCCAATTATTTTGGGTTTGTTTATGAAAATGTCCTATTATTTTGTGTAAAAAATTCAATATTCGGATTTTTTCATAAACTGACCAAAACTAGTGGGACTTTACTGAAAATTTCCAATCTAGGAAGCCCAGTAAACCGAAAGAAATAGCTAAACTGGATACGTTAGCTGGTATGTTGTTCTTTTCTGTAAAAAAAATTAATTTTGGGAGTTTTTCATAAATTGACTCAAAATAATGGAACTTTATTGAAGATTTCTCGTTTTATAACATTAAGCCTCATAAATGGCTAGAATGAGAAAATTGGAAAAATCTTAGGGACTTTTTAAAATTAAAAAAAATTAGGTTTAAATAGAACGTTTCTGAAAATATAAGGTATTTTATAACATCAACCATATATTATACAAGTTTATAAGATGGACTTGTATTTTTCAGCAACGTCTCACTTTTATTGAACGACTGCATTATTAACAAAAACTAACAATACGTTAGAAAAGAGTTACAAAGAAGCAATTGCTAAAGTTGGGTTTTACAACCAACTAATGAGTTTACTTTTCACTTGACACTCCTATTCAATAACCAAAAAACGATTATAAAGTTATCTGGTCAAAAATGATATATTTCCTTGGTTTATATGTACCAAAGACTAAAGTATTTTAGAATGACCAAATCACCCAACAAGCGGTAACGATGACCGTATATACATTTTCCCTGCATCACGCATGGTAAGGCTCGTAATATCCACCCACCGAATCTGATCTTTAACCGCAATGACTTGCAGAGTGTCTAAATTACACCATCAACCAATTAGTCCCCAAATAGAACACACTACATGAATCTGAATTAATAAGTGGTTAAAAGTCTCAATATTAGAATCATAGATCGGGCAAAGTAAAGAGTTTATGTTGATGCCTCTCTAAGTTGACTCTTGTTACATATCGATCCAAATAAAGTCTCCATGCAAAAATGTTAGCTTTAGTTGGAACAATTTTTTTCTATTCGGTTGCTACCCCACAATCATATTAACTTCATCAATAACTATTTTGGTCGAATCAACCGTAAATGAACCCATCGAGTGAAGGTCCCAAGACCATCGATCTAGTAGACTTATACATATATTTAAGTCAATGTCACAAACCTATTGGACAATGATACAAGTATCAAATTGAATTTCATTACATTTAAATCGTTTTCACAAGAAGCGAATATACAACCAAGTGTAATTAAACAAGGATATGTATCCGTCCAATTTCTACCCCAAGCATAATGTAAAAAAGGAGGTTTAAGTCATTTGATGTCTGGTCTTTGGAAGTCGCATCTTGAGCTTTTGCACATTGTTGCTACTAAAAAAAATGGTAAATTGCACCGTCTGAGTGGCATACGTCAAACCGTCTCAAAGCTCACGTAAGAGGTCAACCGTAGAACATTAGTGATATTTTGAGTGTGTCAGAGTTTGAACTTTGGACCTCCTGTATGGAATTTCATTCTTCAAGCACTAGACTCTAAGCAGGGGCACAATCATTAATAATACTACATGTTGGCTGATATTGTTTTTTCAAAATGATGTAGTATTTGGTAGTAACAAGAACATATAATCTTCGATTTTATTAGGAGAATTTTCAATTACTTGGTTTAAGAGTAGACATCAAAATATTGTTATTTTTTGGGTTGACAGGTTAAAAGACTCGGTTAATGCCAATATTTTGTATTTCTTTTTTATTCTTTAGTTCATTGCTAGAGCCTTTTTAATATATATTATAGAGTAAATTCCAGTTTTGGTCCTGATTTACATCAAATTCCAGTTTTGGTCCTAGTTTTGAAAATCTTTCACTTTTAGTACTTCTGGTTTCCAAATATTCCACTTTTGGTTATTGTGGTTTCTAAATCTTCCACTTTTAGTCCCTTTGGTTTACACAAACAGTAACCGATGGAGGGACCAAAAGTGAAAGATCTGGAAAACATAGGGAACAAAAGTGAAAGATTTGGAAAACAGAAGGACCACCGGTGCAAGATTTTCAAAACTAGGACCAAAACTGTAATTTGGTGTAAACCATAGGGACCAAAACTGTAATTTACTCTATATTATATGTAGTTGTTCAAAAACAAATTGAAGCTACAGCGGAGTCGTCTAACCGAATTTAACACATACAAGGGTATTTCAGTCATTTTTAGTCATTGTACGAGTCATAAACACAATAAATAAACAAATAAAAAAGAAACAGTCAACTACTTTTTTGAAGTCGTCATTTAGGCTCATAAACACCAAATCCAAAAACACCTTACTTAAAGCCGACAAAGATTTCGTCAAATCCAAATCCATCATACAACTACTATGAACTAATGTACAACAGTACAAGGCACAAAAAAAACAACCACCCTGGCTTTAGTAATTCCAGCTCTGGAAAAAAGAATTCACTCAACCTTTCTTTACCTTCTTCCTCAAAACCTCCCTCTCAAATCTTTTCCAAATTCATGGCGTCAAAATTCCAATTCCAGCCATTGCACTTGCAAATCTCATTAATCTTACTTTTATTGTTTTCAGATTCTTTATCGGCTTCTCAATCTAATCATCAAAATATCCAAGTCTATTTTCCGATACTACAACCACCACCACGACGACCGTCAACATCACCGCCGGCGCAAACCACCACCGCCGTCGCCCCATCAAGCTCATCCAACAAACCCATTGCTAAAGCAGTTGCTATCACTGCATCAACTACTCTGGTTTTATCGGGGCTGTTGTTCTTATTGCTCTTGAAGTATAAACGACGTTCGAAGAAAGAAACCACGAATTCATATGCTGATAACCGGATCGTTTACAGTAATGGCAATCGGAGTTTGCAGAAAAATGATGAATTTGTGAGATTTGGAGCGATTAAAAGGGTTATTGTAGATGATGAACAAGGACTTGATGTGATTTACTGGAAAAAGCTTCAGGATAATGGCGGAAGAAAGTCAAAGTTTGACCGTCCTGTTCAAGAAATTCATTTACTTAGAGGAAAATCTTCAAGCTCTCGTGTTTGGGCAGTAGTAGATAAAAATTCTCATCCTGATCCAGTTGCTAATCCTCTCAAGGATGTAATAAATCAAGAAATGATGGATAGTCGACAATCGCTGCAATTGCCACCACCGCCACCAGCTCTGTCACCGTCGAATGTAACAGTGCCAGCCGGTGCACTTCCACCACCACCTCCACTTGGAGTTATGGTAGAAGGAAATGTTAGTGCGCCACCACCAACTCCACCTCCGCCTCCGCCTCCGCTTGGAGTTATGGTAGAAAGAAAGGGTAGTGCGCCACCACCGACTCCAACTCCGCCGGGAATTATGGTAGAAAGAAAGGGTAGTGCGCCACCACCAACTCCACCTCCGCCGGGAATTACGGTAGAAAGAAAGGGTAGTGCGCCACCACCTCCACCGCCGCCTAAAACTGGTGGTTTGACTTTATCATCCCGACGACCAACACCACCGCCAAAGAGTAAAATGTATTTATCTAATGACAATCATGTCAAACTCAAGCCTTTGCATTGGGATAAAGTCAACGCCAATGTAGAGCATGACATGGTGTGGCACAAACTACACAATGGTTCTTTCAGGTAAAAGTTAATTAATCTTTGATTTAATCATCGATTTTTTTTTGTTTAATTATTAACACTGTTACTTATTTTTAAAAACCCACTATATAAAATTTTAAATTTTTATAAAAAAATGGTTTTAAGTGTTTAACCACTGGAAGATTTTAGTTTGGATTTAAAAAATAAAAAATAAAAAAACAACTTCAAACGATTGATGCTTTCAATTTCTATTATGATTCAGGGTTGATGATGATCAAATGAAAACCCTTTTCGGAACCGTCGCCATTGACAAGAAATCACCACGACAAGAATCCGCCATGGGGAAGGAAGGTCAAAGAAAACCAGGAACGTCGAAGATTTTCCTACTCGACACCAGAAAATCTCAAAACATAGCAATCGTGCTTAAATCCATAGCTGTTTCTAGAGGCAAGATCATCGAGGGTCTACAAGAAGGTCGGGGCCTCGACATTGACACCCTCGAAAAGCTCAATCGAATAACCCTATCAAAAGAAGAAACAACGATTATTCTCGATTTCGAAGGAGACATCACAAAATTAGCCGATGCTGAATCGTTCCTCTATCGTATCTTAAGATCTGTCCCCTCGGCTTTTACTCGAATCAGCATCATGTTGTTCAAATTTAACTATAATTCAGAAGTATCAGATCTCAATAACTCATTACGAACCCTAGAAACGGCGTGCAAAGAGCTTAAAACTCGAGGGCTTTTCGTTAAGCTTTTAGAAGCGGTTTTGAAAGCCGGGAATCGGATGAATGCAGGAACGGCAAGAGGGAATGCTCAAGCGTTTAATCTTAATTCTCTCCTGAAGTTATCGGACGTTAAAAGCAGTGATGGAACGACGACTTTGCTTCACTTTGTCGTCGAGGAAGTAGTCCGTTTAGAAGGGAAGCGCTGCAATATCAATAGAAGTACCGGCGGCTTAACTAGCGGTACATTTACAGAAAATTATTACATAAAGTTAGGGTTACCAGTGGTCGGAGGAGTGAGTTCGGAGTTTTTTAACGTGAAGAAAGCTGCCGGAATCGACTTTGACGCATTTTCTAAATCGTGCTTAGGGTTGAGAAATCAATTGGCAGAAATTAAGAAAAGTATGGAGGAATGTGGCGGTGATAGAAGACGAGGTGGTTTCGTGAGAGAAATGGCGAGGTTTCTTGAAGGGGCGGAAATGGAGATTAAAACGTTGAGAGAAGAAGAGGAAAGGGTTATGGCGGTTGTGAAGACGACGAATGAGTATTATCAAGTTGGGGGTTCGAAGGAATTTGAATTGTTTGTGATAATAAGTGGGTTTCTTGAAATGGTTGACAAGGCTTGTGTTGATATTGCTGTAAAATTGCAGAAGAGAAGAACCGGCGGTGGGTTACCGGACGCCGGGATGCAGGTGTCGAGATTTCCGGCGTTGCCTGCAAACTTCAAAGTTATTAGTAGCAGTAGAAGTTCAAGTGATTCGGATTAAATTTGCATGCTTTCGATGGAATAGTCAAATACAGGTCAAAAGGACCGGTCTTTTTAGGACCATACCGGTTTTAGAGGCGTGCAACTAAACCGGTTCAGGGAAGGATCCGGTTAATGGGCGGACCAACCCCGGTATTCACAACTCACAAGCCCTACGGGTTCACCATGTTACTGTTGAGACTGGTTTTTGAACCGGGTAAAGAAAACTGGTTAACTAGCCTTCTGTAAAAAGATAGTGATTAAAGATAACAATTATAGTTGTCAAAGGCGATTTTTGAGCATCTATATCTTTTTATATCCGTGGATTATAAAAGTGGTTGTTTTTTAATCATATTTAAGTAAGATATTCATAGTTTTTAAAATGTTTTTTTGATAATGTTTATAATTTGCTTTATTAATTCAGATAAGTGCAAAAAGAATAAAATTTTCTCTTTGATTTTGCCTTTTTACAAGTTTTTAACAATAATAAGTTATTTTAAATTTAATAAAATAATAATAATAATTAATAGAAACATAAAATTATAAATTATATAACATTATTTTACAAATCGTTGATATTTTGAATAATTATAATGATTGAAATTAAAAAAATTCTCAAATAGGTAACTTTTAATTAATTAATCATAACAATAATTACAAGTAATGCTTAATCAGAAATTATATTTTACAAATCCCGAAATCGGAGAAATCATTTGGAAACAGAAATAGAAGAAAACATTGGTTACGTACTTTCAAAATCGAAAATATAACTGAGAATCCATTAAACAGAAAAAGGAGATTTTTTGTGATAAACCTGGAAATTCTAGAAATTTACACGTGGAAGTGATAAGGTTGAGGAGAGGACAAGTGGCATTTGAGATTTTTATTTATTAAGGTTATGTTTGGCAAACTGACTGAAAAGCTAGCTGCTATCTGAAAAACTAGCAGGTAGCTAGAAAGTTAGTGACTAACTGAAAATCTTGCTGCAGCTGATAAGCTAGCTGATAATAAATTACGTTTGGTAAAAACTAGTTGTATAACTAGCTGGAAAACGTAAAATGACATAAAATGGCATCCACAAAATTTTTCAATATGTGTGTATACATATCCAGTTATATTTTGAAGGGTAAATTTGAAAGATTTTGAAAACATTGCTTTAGATGTTACTCATACTAGCATTTTAAAACACTAGATTATATGCTAGTTTATACGCTAGTTTTTGGTACGCTAAACATGTAAAATAAAAAAAGAACTCGAAAAAAAGCTAGATTACAAGCTAGGAGTGGCGTGCCAAACATAGCCTAAGTAGAGATCCAGCGCCTGCTTATTCAGCTTATGCATTATTTTGATCATTAGATTCCTCAGAGTTTCCATAAGAAAAAGGAACATCACATCCACAGGTTCCAGTTTTACATTTGATTCTAAATAGAATGGAACAGTTACATAAGCTTTGAGAACATCAGTTACATAAGAATTATATCCCTCAAAGTCAATTGAAGAAATATACAACCACATATGTCACTTAAACTGTAACACCCCAACTTTTTACACAATTTTTTTTTAAACTTATATTACAAATATTTAATCATACAAACCATTTAAGTTTTACAAACGGGGTATCACAAATTTGCATCAAAACCATAGTTCAAACCTGTTTATTTTACAATTTGTACAGCAGAAACTACGGTCCCACACCAGACTCTTCTAACGCCCTTCCTGTTTACCTGAATACATAGCATTTTAAAAACAATACGTGAGACATAATGTCTCGTGAGTATTATGGGTTTAGACCCAAAACAGTTTTCCAATAATAATTTCATTCTTTAAACTTTCCAATATTTTATTTCCTATGAGCGCACCCATAGGTATTCCTTATTTTGTGATAGTATATTCCTACGAGCGCACCCGTAGGTTTTATACGAGACGCACCCGTATAACTACTTCCCCAATAGCATGAAACGGATTCATGTATCAAGGTAAGACAACTACTTCGCGATGGGAGGTACCATCCCAGTAGTGTCTTATTGCCACCCCTACCGCAGCAGGCAGTGGTCTATATCCGGATACTAAGCAACTTATCATCATGGGCCAATCACATTATTAGTTCACTGAATTTCTGATTTGCTTTCTTTACACCATATAATCATATTTTCCATAAAATACTTTTAAAGGCATGAAACCACTTTGACTCCAAAACATTTTAAATAAAAATTCATTTTGCTATGTACCCGAAAATCCACATAACACTCACCTCGGTCACCTAGAAGTTACTTAGCTTCGTGGACTCCTTTATCTTTCGCTTGACCAATTCTATTAGAACCACCACCTATTATATACAAAATATATATTTATACTCAATTCATATATATAATAACCAACTTCACAGCACAAGAGTGCCATACAATGCAACTACGGGTCATAATTAGACTAAGACTCCCATTACAATAACTTTCTTTAATTTATATATTTTCCCGAAATACGCGTATTTTACTACAGTACCCTCGGGAGGTCGTATTTCGGTTCCGACAATTTTCTACAAAGTTTTGGACCATAAGGGACTTATGTTTAAAATTTGAGGTCAAACGGACAAGTCTAACCCCAACTTTCAAAATGAAAAACTCAAAATCTCTTCTCAGTATATTACACGGTCGTGTAATATATGCTTTGAAAATTACACGGCCGTGTAATTTTTCTGGCTAATTACCCTTTTCAAAATATTACACGGTCGTGTAATATTGCCCTTGCAGATTACACGGCCGTGTAATTCTGCTGGGCTGTTTTCGGGTCCGATTTTCGTTCTGCAGCACCCTGTTTTCGCATATTAAACTCTTATTTCACCACTTAATTGTTAGGGGATTATTCCATGACATAACCCTTCAGTTTTTTATCAAGTTTTAACCCATAGAAACAACTTAATTACACAAATTCTTAATTTTAGGGTTCTTGAGGAAAATTGTCAATTCCTCTTACTTTAACCGATTCCAGAAGTGGGATTGAGTTTCTAATGGTGTTTAGAACATGTTTTCAGGGTTAGAAACTTAACAAAATCCCCACACCACTTCTGTAACCCGTTTTTGCCCAAACCCCAAAATCCTAAAATGCTTAAATTAAGTTATAAGGGTGAAATTCTTACCCTAAGTAGCTTGGAAATCAAAACCTTGAAGTTAGTTGCTGATTTCTGCTCAAACTCCCAAGAACCTTCGTGAACCTGCTCAATCCCTCACTCTCTCCCGATGCTTCTGTGAACTTCTGAGAAGTGGGAGATTTTTCCCACTATTTATACCTCCCAACTTTTCATTTCTAACCCACTAGTTCCTTTTCTTCCAATTTGACACCATAACTTAGTTTTTATTACATCATACTTTTACTTTTTACATTAATACCCATAATCACAAAATATTTTACATTAAGATCCAAAACAGGGCAAAAGACCAATTTGCCCTTCTCACCGTTTTACTTTTACACACAATTACTTTATATTTTATTATAAATTTCAGCGGGTTCTTACAACCTCTCCCCCTTAAGAGGATTCCGTCCTCGAAATCTTCTCATAATTCATAAAATCGGGGTATCTTTTCTTCATGTCTTCCAAAGTCTCCCAAGTTAAATCTGAACCCGACGAGTGCTTCCATTTGACCAAAACTAGATCAATTTCTTTATTCCTCAGCTTTTTTGGTTCTCACTTCCAACATCGCTTCTGGTTCTTCTGTCAGCTTATTCGGGGCTTCTACTTTTAAGTCTTTCAATGGGATAACAAGTTCACTCTTCCCAAAATACTTTTTCAAATAGCACACATGGAACGTATCATGTATACCACTCAGTTCACGTGGTAACTCTAACTTGAAAGCTTGTTCGCCAATTCTCTTTATGATCTTGAAAGGTCCAATGTATCTTGGACTCAGTTTACCCCTCTTTCCAAATCTTACCACACCTTTCCATGGTGATACTTTGAGCATCACCAGATCACCTTCTTTTAAATCGTAAGGTCTCTTCTTCAAGTCTGCATAACTCTTCTGCCTATCTTGAGCAGCTTTCATATTAGCTTTAATTATTTTGATCTTTTCGTTTGTTATCCTTACAATTTCCGGCCCAGTTATTTTAGTCTCCCCTGCTTCCAACCAACACAAAGGGGTTCTACACTTCCTGCCATATAGAGCTTCGAATGGTGGCATCCCGATACTGGAATGATAACTGTTGTTATAAGAAAACTCTACCAATGGCAAGTGTTCGTCCCAATTTCCACCAAAATCTAAAGCACACGATCGTAGCATGTCTTCTACAGTCTGAATAGTTCGTTCACTTTGCCCGTCTGTCTGGGGATGATAGGCTGTACTCATTTTTATTTTTGTCCCCATTCGTTCTTGTAGTGCTTCCCACAACTTTGAGGTAAATCGTGGGTCTCTGTCAGACACAATAGACAAGGGAGCTCCATGAAGTCTTATAACTTCATCCTTGTATATCTGCGCCAATGTTTCCAATTCTGCATTTTCTTTAATTGCCAAAAACATTGCACTCTTGGTCAAGCGGTCAACAATGACCCATATAGAATTATGACCTCTTCTAGTTCTTGGCAACCCACTTATGAAATCCATAGTTATGTCTTCCCATTTCCCCGCCGGGATTTGCAATGGTTGAGTATTTCCATACGGGGCTTGGTGTTCCGCTTTCACCTGTGCACAGGTTGCACATTTAGAGATATATTTGACAATTCTTTTCTTCATCCCCAGCCACCAATACTGTTCTTTGAGATCCCGATAAGTTTTCGTACTTCCAGGATGAATGGAATACTTTGACTTATGGGATTCTTCTAGAATCAACTTTCTGATTCCACCAGCTTTTGGTACCCATACGCGATTTTTGACTGTTTTCAATCCTTGCGTATTTTCTCCAAATACCAAATCCTTTCCCAGCTTTTCTTTCTTTAAGTCACCCCTCTCTAATACTTGCTTTTGCGCGTCTTTAATTCTTTCTATTAGGCCTGATTTCAACTCTATCCGCATCAACCTTTCTTGACCTTTCTTTTCGTGAAACTTTCTGCTTAACGCGTCTGCTACCACATTTGCTTTCCCAGGGTGGTAGGCGATTTCACAATCATAGTCATTTATTAGCTCCAGCCACCTACTTTGCCTCATGTTGAGTTCCTTCTGTGAGAATACATACTGCAAGCTTTTGTGATCCGTGTACAAAGTACATTTCGTTCCATACAAATAATGCCTCCAGATTTTTAGTGCAAATACAATCGCTGCCAATTCTAAATCATGCGTTGCATATCTTGTTTCCGGTTCTTTTAATTGGCGAGAAGCGTACGCTATCACTTTTCCCCGTTGCATTAGTACACAACCCAATCCTCTATTCGAGGCATCACTGTACACCACGAAATCTTCAGTTCCCTCCGGTAAGGTAAGAACCGGTGCATTACATAACTTCTCTTTCAATGTTCCAAACGCTTTCTCCTGTTCCGCACCCCATTCAAATTTTACCCCTTTTCTTGTCAGCTTTGTAAGAGGTACTGCAATTCGTGAGAAATTTTGGATGAATCGTCGGTAATACCCCGCGAGTCCAAGGAAACTTCTCACTTCTGTCGGGGTCTTGGGAATTTCCCATTTCATCACTGCTTCCACCTTTGTTGGATCGACCTTAATGCCTTGGATTGAGACAACGTGTCCAAGGAATTGCACTTCCCTCAGCCAGAATTCGCACTTCGAAAATTTTGCGTATAACTTCTCTTTCTTTAAGACTTCCAGTACCGTTCTCAGATGATTTTTGTGTTCTTCTGCATTCTTCGAGTAAATAAGAATGTCATCAATAAAGACAATAACAAACTTATCAAGGAACGGCTTGCATACCTTATTCATCAAATCCATGAAAATTGCTGGGGCATTGGTCAAACCAAAAGGCATGACTAGAAATTCATAATGCCCGTAGCGAGTGCGAAAAGCAGTCTTCTCAATATCTTCATTTCTTACGCGCATCTGATGATAACCAGACCGAAGATCAATCTTGGAAAAATAGTCAGCACCTTGCAATTGATCAAACAGGTCGTCTATGCGTGGTAACGGGTAACGATTTTTAATGGTAATTTTATTGAGCTCGCGGTAATTAATGCACATTCGCATCGTGCCATCTTTCTTTTTGACAAACAGCACCGGTGCACCCCAAGGCGACACACTGGGGCGTATGAAGCCTTTATCAAGCAATTCCTGTAATTGTGACATCAACTCCCGCATTTCGGTCGGGGCCAAACGGTATGGAGCACGAGCGATAGGAGAAGCTCCGGGTACAAGATCAATTCGGAATTCTACTTGTCTTTCAGGTGGCAAACCGGGTAAATCGTCTGGAAATACTTCGGGGTAATCTCTCACCACGTCAATGTCATTTACTGTTTTCTTTGCTTTATCTTCCATTATTACATACGCCACATAGGATAAACATCCTTTCACCAAACATCTTCTAACTTTCGATGCACTGATCAAATTTGACATCCTCTTGGGTTTTTCACCATAAACATATACTTTGCTACCATCCGGAATTTTCACCGACACTAACTTCTTTCCACATGAAATTTTCGCGTCATTGGCTCCAAGCCAATCCATACCAATGACAACATCAAAAGTTTTCACTCCAATTGGAAGAAGGTTCAACGAGAATTTCTGGTCATCTATGCTGAGCTCACAACCACGGTACACATGTTTTATCTCCACCTTCTTACCGCTCGCCAATTCGACCTCACATACATGATTTAATGGTTCTAACGGCACGTTGAATTTTAGACCAAACTCATAGGACACAAACGAACACGTAGCACCAGAATCAAATAATACGTAAGCAGGCATCTGATTAATTAATAAGGTACCTGTGACCACGTCTTGTGTCTCCTTTGCTTCTTCCCGGGTGAGCTGGAAGGCGCGAGTCTTCACCTTTTGAGGCTCCGTCTTTTTCTGCGCAGTTGATACCATTGTCTCGCCACCCTTCTTCGGACAATTAAAACTATAGTGCCCCTTTTCGTGACATGAAAAACACTCAACTTCACTGAGCTTCGGATAGGTACATTCCCTAGCCTTGTGACCCGTTCTCCCACAGTTAAAGCAGGCTGTGCTTCCCGTCTTGCATTCACCCATATGCTCTTTCCCACACTTATCACACGTCTTCCGACTGCCCTGTTTGCTTGACATCACCACCGACTTCCCCTTCTTATTCCAACTACTGCTCCCGCCACTGAATTTACGTTTATCACCAGAGACTTGCCTTTCCATTGTTCTTCTCTTCCAAACATCCTCCACGTTTCTTGCTGCTACGATTGCTTCATCCATTGTTACCGCCCGTTTCACTTCCATATCATACTCCCAGGGTAGGACTTTCACGTAACGGTTGATACGTGCCCGCTCCGTATTGTAAATATTGCCCACAAATGGCAATATATCACTGAACTTCTTAGTGTACTCAGCAATAGTCATATTCCCCTTCTTTAAGGTAAGAAATTCATCTTCAAGTTTTTCTATGTCCCGAAGGGGACAGTATTTGTTCTTCAGACGAGTAGTGAATTCGGTCCACGACCATTTGTAAATTACATCCTTCCCAACCAGTTCGTACAAGGTATTCCACCAAACTAACGCATCGTCTTTTAACATTCGTGAGGCATAATAAACTTTATCTTTCTCATGACACTTGCTGACCTCCAGCACTTGCTCCATCTCCCGAATCCATCGCATCGTAACTTTGGGCTCAAAACTTCCATAATATTCCGTCGGTTTACATGCCAAAAAGGTTTTGAAGGAACATCCCTTCCTGTCTTCTGTCCCCACACTATCCTCTTCTGTAACCGAATCTCCGTTAGTGGGTCTCCAAGAGGCATCATCCGCTGAAGGATTAGGATGTGGGTCCCCCAGCCGCGTGTTCAGCATTTGACGCATATCTTCCCTCATTTCTGTTTTTAAATTGCTAATAAGGTTTTGTATAGCCTCCAGAGTCACATGTGGAGGTTGCGGTATTGGGTTTGGCATATCACCCATATTATCCGCATCATTGACGGGATTACTCCCACGAGATGGAGTATGACTGGCTGCCCGTCCCCCACTTGAAAGGCTATGATCACCGCTCGCCATTTACTATATAAAATAATAAAATTCACGTTTGTTATTCCGCATAAATATTTTTATCAATATATATCCGAAAGCTATAGCATGTGATCTTCCTATAGAACCTATGTCCCCAAGTATCACTCTACTAATTTCCACAGCCAAATTCCTCAGGCTCCCTCGTGACTTCACCATTTCCAAAGCATATCCTGTGGTTACAATAATACGGGCCCAATATTACTTTAACCACCTATATACTTTGGCTCTGATGTGATCACAAGACTCCCCTGATTCATCGGTTTCTGTGGATTCCAACATTGTAATTTACTGACTCTACCCCGTTAGTTAGTACCTAGTACTACTACTTCACCTGCTATTAATCCAATAGTTTAAGCCTAGGATGGTTACCCAACCTAATTCGCTTAAACCATGGCTCTGATACCAAATTGTAACACCCCAACTTTTTACACAAAATTTTTTTTTAAACTTATATTACAAATATTTAATCATACAAACCATTTAAGTTTTACAAACGGGGTATCACAAATTTGCATCAAAACCATAGTTCAAACCTGTTTATTTTACAATTTGTACAGCAGAAACTACGGTCCCACACCAGACTCTTCTAACGCCCTTCCTGTTTACCTGAATACATAGCATTTTAAAAACAATACGTGAGACATAATGTCTCGTGAGTATTATGGGTTTAGACCCAAAACAGTTTTCCAATAATAATTTCATTCTTTAAACTTTCCAATATTTTATTTCCTATGAGCGCACCCATAGGTATTCCTTATTTTGTGATAGTATATTCCTACGAGCGCACCCGTAGGTTTTATACGAGACGCACCCGTATAACTACTTCCCCAATAGCATGAAACGGATTCATGTATCAAGGTAAGACAACTACTTCGCGACGGGAGGTACCATCCCAGTAGTGTCTTATTGCCACCCCTACCGCAGCAGGCAGTGGTCTATATCCGGATACTAAGCAACTTATCATCATGGGCCAATCACATTATTAGTTCACTGAATTTCTGATTTGCTTTCTTTACACCATATAATCATATTTTCCATAAAATACTTTTAAAGGCATGAAACCACTTTGACTCCAAAACATTTTAAATAAAAATTCATTTTGCTATGTACCCGAAAATCCACATAACACTCACCTCGGTCACCTAGAAGTTACTTAGCTTCGTGGACTCCTTTATCTTTCGCTTGACCAATTCTATTAGAACCACCACCTATTATATACAAAATATATATTTATACTCAATTCATATATATAATAACCAACTTCACAGCACAAGAGTGCCATACAATGCAACTACGGGTCATAATTAGACTAAGACTCCCATTACAATAACTTTCTTTAATTTATATATTTTCCCGAAATACGCGTATTTTACTACAGTACCCTCGGGAGGTCGTATTTCGGTTCCGACAATTTTCTACAAAGTTTTGGACCATAAGGGACTTATGTTTAAAATTTGAGGTCAAACGGACAAGTCTAACCCCAACTTTCAAAATGAAAAACTCAAAATCTCTTCTCAGTATATTACACGGTCGTGTAATATATGCTTTGAAAATTACACGGCCGTGTAATTTTTCTGGCTAATTACCCTTTTCAAAATATTACACGGTCGTGTAATATTGCCCTTGCAGATTACACGGCCGTGTAATTCTGCTGGGCTGTTTTCGAGTCCGATTTTCGTTCTGCAGCACCCTGTTTTCGCATATTAAACTCTTATTTCACCACTTAATTGTTAGGGGATTATTCCATGACATAACCCTTCAGTTTTTTATCAAGTTTTAACCCATAGAAACAACTTAATTACACAAATTCTTAATTTTAGGGTTCTTGAGGAAAATTGTCAATTCCTCTTACTTTAACCGATTCCAGAAGTGGGATTGAGTTTCTAATGGTGTTTAGAACATGTTTTCAGGGTTAGAAACTTAACAAAATCCCCACACCACTTCTGTAACCCGTTTTTGCCCAAACCCCAAAATCCTAAAATGCTTAAATTAAGTTATAAGGGTGAAATTCTTACCCTAAGTAGCTTGGAAATCAAAACCTTGAAGTTAGTTGCTGATTTCTGCTCAAACTCCCAAGAACCTTCGTGAACCTGCTCAATCCCTCACTCTCTCCCGATGCTTCTGTGAACTTCTGAGAAGTGGGAGATTTTTCCCTCTATTTATACCTCCCAACTTTTCATTTCTAACCCACTAGTTCCTTTTCTTCCAATTTGACACCATAACTTAGTTTTTATTACATCATACTTTTACTTTTTACATTAATACCCATAATCACAAAATATTTTACATTAAGATCCAAAACAGGACAAAAGACCAATTTGCCCTTCTCACCGTTTTACTTTTACACACAATTACTTTATATTTTATTATAAATTTCAGCGGGTTCTTACATAAACTATGAATCATATCCAAATCAAAAACATTAAAGTTCTATGAGACATTTCATCAAACATATATATATATATATATATATATATATATATATATATATATATATATATATATATATATATATATATATATATATATATATATATATATATATATATATATATATATATATATATATATATATATATATATATATATAACATCCCAGTTTTTATGGTAAATATAAAAATTTTAAGAAAACATATTCATTAAATAATCAACATGTAAACTTATTTAAACCATTTAAAATATTCAAACGTGACATCTTATGTAACTAAAAACATTCAAACCAATCTAACAACAGCAGAAGTCAAAACCAGATAAAGTCAATTCAAAACATAATCCCCAAAGGAAGCTGCACCAGTGTGTACGCTGAAGGGTTTCTATGCAATCAATGAACAAATAATAACTTATGGTTCACATGCAACCCTAAGATGATCTATGTTTTCTTCTATAAAGATTAAGAACTAAGACCTAAGGGAACAATTAATTTCTAAAGATCAAAACTGAGAAAACCAACATTTTGATCTTATGATCCTGAAGCAAGCAGCAAAGGAATCCTGCCTCAAATGCAAGTCATACCTAAAGCAATGGAGAAGACAGTCCAGAAGAGTAATGTTTGTTTAAGTTGGCACAAAAAGGAGGTACCAGGTGCCTCCTTTTATAGCCTCCAAGGGTTACAGCTGAAACCCTAAGGAGCCTCCTTAGTAGGCAAGCCTGCTGGCCACTTGGACCAGGCTTCTAAAACCCTGAGAGGGTTTTTGCCAAACCCTAGAGGGATCCCCAGGGTGGCGCCACTTTTGGCCCCTGGCTTATCACTTGCCAGTTATTCAACTATTGAATAATTGCAAGTCAGTCCCTGTACCTTTAATTAATTAATTTAATCACTAAATTAAATCCAATTAATTCTAGATTGAATCTTAATTAATTATTATAGTTTCTAATTAATATATTAACACTTAAATATATTAATAAACCATTTAATTGATTCTATTGATTTATTAAACAATTAATAAATCAACCTTTTACTCTACTAAACTCTATCCTAACCTCCAGCTTATGAGGGCAACCCAAATAGACTTATGCTTCAATTAATAAGATAAATACAATTATAAGTCATGGCTTAGACACCTAATCCAACAGTCTTCCACTTGGATAAGTCTATGACTTTAATTGTCTGTTTACCTTCCGATTAATATCAGTTTCCCAAAAACTGTTCTGAACTCTGACTCAGTCAGTTCTGTCCAAAGATAAGTGATCAGATGATCCTCCGTCCAACTAGATATTTTCAGACTCCAAACATGGATTAAAATCAATCTTGGTCTGATACTTTGTTTCTCGATTTCTGATTTGCTTATGACTTTAAGACTGCTAATTGAACACATCAATTCAGTCCCGGTTGGCCAACACTTTTAGTCAACTTCAAATCATCGAGAGGCCTACAGATATTTGTTGCCCCATCGGGTCAGGGGACGGATAAATTTCGACTTATATGTCTATATCTTTTGCCAGTTAGAATACTCACAACAGTGCGTTTTGTAATACCGAGTTACCGGCACGTTTTCGCATTATCAATGAGCAACCGACTTGTAAATTTCAGATCATATCTCTCCACTTAAAGATCAAAGGATATTATCGTCTTAACATTGCTCTTGATGTAATCCATGAAGCAATCTGTTAATAGCAGGTTTATCCAATACTCAAATCTCTATTTTCTAAGTACGCATGAACGTTGTAGCAGTCTTACTGCAATGTCTAACTCCTTAGACAATCTACAACCGATTCATGACAGTCTTCGTTCACACTTACTTCCTAACAGTGTGATTAACTGTGGAAATTTAAATAATCTAATCATTTAGGAAGTTTAAACATGCAAATATAGAAACACAATAATAAACAATTGACAAAGGCAGTAACAATACTCATTTATAAATCTCAATTATAAAATCACCAAGTCAATTACATTTATACTGTTTACAAGTTTCAAATCTATCTAATTTCTAAAACTAATATCATCCTTCAGACCAATACTCCGAGCATGCTGATTATGCTTGATCCTGCTTAGTGCCTTAGTCAAAGGATCAGCAGGATTGTCTTCTGATGATACTCTCTTAACCAGTAAGTGACCTTCTTCTACTTGATGTCGAATATAGTGGTACTTTCTTTCGATATGCCTGGACTTTCCATGGTCTCGCGGTTCTTTTGTCAAAGCGACCGCTCCTTCATTATCGCAGAAAAGTTCCATCGGCTCCTGAATGCTCGGGACAACTTCAAGGTCACCGATAAAGTTCTTCAGCCAAGCCGCTTCTTTAGATGCTTCACTCGCTGCAATGTACTCTGATTCGCACGTTGAATCAGCCACCGTTTCTTGCTTGGAACTTTTCCAAGTGACCGCTCCACCGTTCAAAAGAAATACCCAGCCCGAATGGGACCGTCCACTGTCCCTAACTGTCTGGAAGCTGGCATCTGTATATCCACTCACTTTCAAGTCATCACTGCCACCAAGGACTAATACCATATTCTTTGTCCTTCGGAGATACTTGAGTATGTTCTTGACCGCTATCCAGTGTGCCTTTCCAGGATTACCCTGGTACCGACTGACCATGCTCAATACAAAGGATACGTCGGGGCGAGTACATGTCATAGCGTACATGATTGACCCCACAGCCAAAGCATAGGGTACCCGACTCATCTCAGTTATTTCCTCATCAGTACTCGGGCTTTGAGTCTTACTCAATTTGGCATTACTCTGGATTGGTAGTTCTCCCCTTTTGGAATTTTCCATGTTAAATCTTTTTAACACCTTTTCCAAATATGTACACTGGCTTAGACCTATTAATTTTCTCTTTCTATCTCTAAGTATTCTTATCCCGAGCATATAGGCAGCTTCTCCTAGGTCTTTCATGGTGAAACACTTCCCGAGCCAAGACTTGACATCTTGCAAGGTCGGAATGTCGTTTCCCATGAGCAGTATGTCATCAACATACAGCACCAGAAAAGTGACTATACTCCCACTAGCCTTGACATATACACAGGACTCATCTTCACTCTTAGAGAAGCCAAACTCTTTGACTTTCTCATGGAAGCAGAGATTCCAGCTGCGAGATGCTTGCTTCAATCCATAGATTGATCTTTCAAGCTTACATACTTTATCAGGATGCTTTGTGTCTACAAAACCTTCTGGCTGACTCATGTAAACATCCTCAGTCAGTTTCCCGTTAAGGAAAGCGGTTTTGACATCCATCTGCCAAATTTCATAATCATGAAATACAGCTATGGCAAGCATTATCCTGATTGACTTAATCTTGGCTACTGGTGAGAAGGTTTCATCATAGTCAACCCCAGGGGTTTGAGTGAATTCCTTCGCAACCAGCCGAGCTTTGTAAGTATGTACTTTACCATCCATGTCGGTCTTCTTCTTGAAGATCCACTTGCACCCGACTGTCTTTCGACCCGGCACATTTTCAACCAAGTTCCAAACTTGATTGTCATACATGGACTTAATCTCGCTGTCCATTGCCTCTTTCCACTTGGCAGACTCGGGGCCTGCCACAGCTTCGCAGTAGTTAGCTGGCTCATCCAAATTAGTCAATGTGCGATCACTGACCAACGTGTCATCGTATGAAGTAATATGGAAACCATAAAACTCGGGCGGCATGCTAACTCTACCCGAACGCCTAAGAGGCATTGAGATGTCGGTGGGTCCAACAGGAACTTCTTCCTCATGTTGGTTGCTAGTTTCTTCTAAGGTTGTCTCATCGGGCGTCTCCTGAATTTCTTCGAGATCGATCGTACTCCCACTGTCCTCTTTGGATATGAGTTCTCTTTCTCGAAAGAACCCCCGTCTTGCTACAAAGACCACGTCCTCGCTCGGTCTGTAGAACAAGTATCCAAAAGACTGTTTCAGGTATTCGATGAAGAAACACTTCTCACTTCTTTCTGTGAGCTTGTCCGAAGTCTCTCGTCTCACGAAAGCTTCACAGCCCCAGACTTTGATGTGTGCCAATGAGGGAACTTTCCCCGTCCACATCTCGTGCGGTGTTTTCGCAACCTTCTTGGTTGGGACAAGATTTAGGATATGGGCGGCAGTCTCTAAGGCATACCCCCAGAAATGGATTGGAAGTGAAGCTCGACTCATCATGGAACAAACCATGTCCAACAAGGTTCAGTTTCGCCTTTTATCAACACCGTTCAACTGAGGTGTTCTTGGAGGCGACAACTGTGAAACAATTCCACATTCCTTGAGGTAAGAGAAACTCGATACTAAGATACTCACCGCCTCTGCCGGATCTAAGCATCTTTATCTTTCAGCCCAATTGATTTTCTGCTTCATTTTTGAACTTTTTGAACTTTTCAAAGGTATCTGACTTATTCTTGATTAAGTAGATATACCCATATCTACTAAAATCATCAGTAAAGGTCACATAGAACCGCGTGCCATCTTTTGTGGTTGTTCTAAAGGGACCACACACATCTGTGTGTATGATATCCAACAGACCTTCACCTCTTTCAAAGGAACCTTTGAATGGTGATTTTGTCATCTTACCAAGCAAGCAAGATTCGCATACATCGTCCGACCCGAGGTCGAAAGATTCCAACACTCCATCCTTTTGGAGTTGGGCGATGCATTTCTTGTTGATATGGCCAAGGCGACAGTGCCATAAGCACGCCTTTTCTATACCGCTCGAAGCATCAATAGCTAAAACATTTTTACCATAATTATCAACACACATAATAGATTCATACACTCCATCACAAGGCATAGCATTAAATATAAAAACATTATCTTTGAAAACAGAAATTGAACCATTCAATTTATTAAATTCATAATAAAAGCCTTGTCTGAACAGTGCATGAAAATAAATTATGTTTTTAGCCATATCTGGCGAAAAGCAACAATTATGTAAATCTAATCTAACTCCATTACTAAGCGCTATTCTATAGACACCGATCTTGGTAACAGGTGACGTTCGCCTATTGCCCATGATCAGGTTCAATCTACCGCGCTCCGGCTCCCTACTTTCCTTTAGGCCCTGCAAATCAGAACAAATATGAAAACCACATCCGGTGTAAAGGACCCAAGAACAGGAATATGAGTTATTAGAAATTGAGTATGTACCTGCTTGTGACGGTTTCACTTTACCGTCCTTGATATCCTGCAGATACGTTGGGCAGCTCCTCTTCCAATGACCCTTTTGCATGCAGTAAAAGCAGTCGACATCTTTGGGGTTCTGAACATACGGAATGCCGGAAGACTTGCCTTTCAGGGCACTGCTAGATGACCCGACATGAGTATTTTCCCTCCAGTTTTGCTTCGGAGGGCCCTTCTGTTTCTTTCCTTTGCCAGAGCCAATAGCCAGGACAGGCGGGTTGACAGGGAGCAAACCTTTTCCCTTCATCCCGTCTTCAACAGTATGAAGCATGCAGTGTAACTCAGCTAGGGTTGCCTGGTTGTTGTTCAAATGATACGCCAGTGTGAACTAGTCATAAGAACTGGGCAAGGAGTTTAGCATTATGTCAACAGCTAAGTCCTCATGTACAGGCATTTCCAGCTTCCTAAGCCTTTCCACATAACCATGCATCCTATGCACATGAGTGCAGATGGACTCTCCATCTTTAGGCTTGTCGTTAGTGAAAGCTTTTACAACCTCACGCCTTTCGATGCGCTCTTGCTTGCGGAACTTTTCCGCGAGCTCTTTGTGCATCTCGTAAGGCCAATAGTCCTCATAGATACGCTGCAGTTCAGGGTTTATGGTAGCGATCATGATGCAGGCCACTTTGGTCGCATCATCTGAGTGTTTAGTGTATGCGGCGACTTCCTCGGGAGTAGCGGTATCTGGGTCAACCTCAACTAGCTCGGTTTCCAGAACATACTCTTTGTGTTCAAACCGCAGAGCCATTTTGATGTTGCGGATCCAGTCATTGTAGTTAGTGTCGTCCAACGTCACTTTCGAGCACAATGACAAACTCGAGGTGACATTACCGGGATTCGAGTGGGGAACGGATTGGTCAGAAGACATCTGAATAAGAGGAAGGTAGTTTTTATTAGACATTTATTAAATAATCCTTATATTCACCCAAGAATAAATATATGGCTAGGATCCTATAATAACAATCTACAATATCGAAAAGGGATGCCGTAATCTTTATTGTAAATTTTATAAGGTAGGCGAATGACGATTCAGCCAATTCCACCGCGGAAAAATAATCTAATTATGATGGAATTCCTAGTTTCTTTTGAGATTTACCGAACTGTTCGATATCATGTTTTAATCTCGGAAATGCCCTGCTGTTTGTGACTGGGATACCGAGGATCACAAACCGGGTGTGAATAACCATGCAAATTGCTCAGTACTCTTGAAGTCAGTTGTCATCTCTAATTAACGTGTCGGTTAACCACACACGCTCCGTCAATAATGACAAAATCAAGAAACCCATTGCGACTCTTTGCGGACCCCAGTTGGCGTGCCGGTTAACCACACACACTCCACCAACGTTCCACAAAGCGCAATGTGCAATTTCATGGACTAGCACCAATTCACATTTTTAAACCTAAAGTAACTAGATTGGGATTTGTTTAAAGTTCTAATACTTTCAAATATAGCATTATACTTTTAAGAGGCTTTAGCGGTTCTATCAAACCCGTTCGGCTAACGACACTCGACTGACCAGGAGAGCGGTGGGTAAGAGGAGATACCTATTAGACTGCCATTTTATAGGCAGTCGCCTTATACCCTCTTTATAGGACAGTTTTGTAAATGAGGCCTACTAGCGGTAAGACTAACCAATTTTCTTATATATAAATATTAACATTTAATCATAAATATATAAGATATATTTTAATCTTATTAAAATATTTTAGAATTAATTTAATCATAATTTTCACAAATTTTAAACAATTTTTTGAAAATTTAAATTAATTCTTTAAGCTGATTTAATTGATCTTTTAATTAACAATTAATTAAACTAATTAAATCTAAGATAGATTTTATAAATTAATCAAATTAATTTTCTATCTAGGGCCCCTATAGTGATCGAAAATTACAAGCCAGGTAAAAGGAGTTCTAGTTATTTAATTAATCCAATTACCAAAAATAACAACATACTTTTAACGCAAGCAAATCAAGCAATCAAGGAGGAGACCAAGGGGGGGGGGTGGCGGCTAGGGTTAGGAAACCCTAGCCTTGAATTCGACAATAACCTTCTCCCAAGGGTTTAATTTCGCAAATTAACCCTAAGGCTCAAACTGTTCAAATCAAATTACAAGAAAACAAGCTAGCTCTGATACCACTGAAGGGTTTCTATGCAATCAATGAACAAATAATAACTTATGGTTCACATGCAACCCTAAGATGATCTATGTTTTCTTCTATGAAGATTAAGAACTAAGACCTAAGGGAACAATTAATTTCTAAAGATCAAAACTGAGAAAACCAACCTTTTGATTTTATGATCCTGAAGCAAGCAGCAAAGGAATCCTGCCTCAAATGAAAGTCACACCCAAAGCAATGGAGAAGACAGTCCACCAGAGTAATCTTTGTTCAAGTTGGCACAGAAAAAGGAGGTACCAGGTGCCTCCTTTTATAGCCTCCAATGGTTACAGCTGAAACCCTAAAGAGCCTCCTTAGTGGGCAAGCCTGCTGGCCACTTAGACCAGGCTTCTAAAACCCTAAGAGGGTTTTCGCCAAACCCTAGAGGGATCCCCAGGGTGGCGCCACTTTTGGCCCCTGGCTTATCACTTGCCAGTTATTCAACTATTGAATAATTGCAAGTCAGCCCCTGCACCTTTAATTACCTTTAGTTAATTAATTTAATCACTAAATTAAATCCAATTAATTCTAGATTAAATCTTAATTAATTGTTATAGTTTCTAATTAATATATTAACACTTAAATATATTAATAAACCATTTAATTGATTCTATTGATTTATTAAACAATTAATAAGTCAACCTTTTACTCTATTGAACTCTATCCTAACCTCCAGCTTATGAGGGCAACCCAAATGGACTTATGCTTCAATTAATAAGATAAATACAATTATAAGTCATGGCTTAGACACTAATCCAACATACGCGTCACGCCTCGCCATCACCTAGACCTGAAGAACCTGAAACAGTGATTTCATAGGGAAAGGGTAAGCACACAGCTTAGTGAATCCAACACGTACACTGCATATCCATCACACATTCACTAGGCGTATTATAGGCACACAATACAATATGGCACACAGCACAACAAGAAATAAGGCACACAACATAACTACAAGGCATAATACAACCACAGCATGCAACATGATCATGGCACCCAGCTAGATCATACTCCGCAACACAATCATTCATGCACCCAACTCATCATGGCATCCGCTCCATGATGGTACCCAGCTCAATGATTGCACCTAGCACACCCACAATACACCACATATCATTGCACCCAGCTCAATCATGGCCCCTAACACCATGAATGACACCCAGCTCAGTGATGTCACTCCCTTACCTAAACACCTACTACAACTTCCTATGGCCTTTTACTACCACCCTACATCCTAACAGCACACACGAGCTATAGTAAAGGATGTACAACTTCCATATAATGTAGTGATGAACTCACCTCGAAACAGCACCAGCAACAATCCACACGACAACTCTTGCAAGTCCCATCGAGCTCCACTTGAGTACCTTATACTCCTACAAAGCATTTTAAGTTACTACAAAATATATTAACTAATCATAATATAAATAGATACTTATTATATGTTTTAGTTAGGTTTAGGTAAGCCTGGATACTCACTATAAAACCCAAGACTCCTAACCAAAACAATTACCATAAAAAGGGAATCCAACAGCAAGACTGATTTCCGACCCACTTGCAAGATTTGCAATATTAAACCAAGGAGAGTTTAAAAATAAAATCCAATAAAAATCATGGGTAAACTAGACCGAAGGAAAAGGTCACAGGGCCTGACCTCAGGTCAAAATCATTCTCCAGCATCAAATGAAAAATCCCCAAACTTGACTGACTTGATCAGTCAACCCATTGGACCACCCCTCAAAGATGTAACTAAAACACACAACTGAACAAGGGGTTAGATTCTGGTTTTTGGTGTGAACAAACTAGGCAAATAAACCAAACGTTTCTCATTAGTCTTTCCCCTAAAACATTTTTGTACAATTTATAATGAATTTATCAACACAGAATTCTCTGAACAATAGAAACCTAGACCAGTCAGTGAATATTGCACTATTCACATAACTTAGGACTCGAATTAGGCTAAGAACTTTTGGAACAAGAAACTAGACTCAATGGAAATTCCAGGGATATAGGGATCACTCCAATTGGACACTCACATGATTTTATATGATTATTTTAAGAACAGGTCCAAACTGTGAAAATCCGAAAATTCCAAACATGACATTAGGGTCTAGAGTTTCAACCCTTAAACCCATTAAGACACGGGTTAAGACCTATAAGTTCAGAAATAACACCATTTAGACCATAAGAATCAGAAACATGGAGTGGAATACGAAGCATGAATCACACCCAACACAAACACACACAAAGACGACAATATGTGTGTAGGAATCGGCTAGCACATACAATTACAAGAATATCAAGATGGAGCTTGAACAAGGACCTTTAACCACTAGAAATCAGAAGTAAGTTCATATGAAACACCAATAACACTCTCTCACACACACAACCCACGGTGGAGGTGTGGTGGTGGTGTTCACGGCTAGGCTAGAAGGAGAAGAAGAGAAGAACAGCAACATACCTTCCAAGTTTCAACCCACATCCTTCTTCACGATCACACACATGCACCTACCTCCTTCACCAACTCATGTAGTAGCAGCAAGAGGAGACGAGAAGAGAGGAAAGCTGTTACGACCCCAATATGTCAGCCCAATGGAGCAGACTAAGCAGACCAGCAACGACCCAAAAGGAATACCTGAAAGCCAGCAAGACCGGAGGATTGAAGAAGTCTTCCACGTTCCGTATTTTAGGCATGCATTTACGAGTAGAATATCTTCCATGTTTCCATTTTTCTTCCATGTTTCCATATTTTTCTCTTGCATTACATTGTTTCCTATATTTAAATTAGGAGTTCATGAATGAAAAGGGGAGAAAATTGCTTCAATATTGTCTTTTACTACCTGTTATTTCCTGGAGCCTAACCCCCTCTAAGGGTTAACCTACCAATTGGTGCTTTCATTCACGTCCAAACCATCCCCAATGCCGCCACGAAAGGATGTCTCCTCTACATCCGATGATACACAACCCACCATCTCCAACCAATTAGCCCAGCTAATCGCCGCCACAAATGCCGTCGCTCAACAACAAACCGCCAGTTCAGCACCCTCATTAAAGCAACGGAAGTCTTGACAGCCAAATTCAATTCCCAATCCGAGACCACTGCTAATCTCGTTAACCACGTTACCATGCTATCCGACCAATTATCTCAAGACGATTCCGCCTCCCCGGACCGGCATCTACGCCATACTAACCCTCCACCGGTCAACAACATTCCTCCCCCCACAATCCGCCACTAGTTCACCCTAACCACAATACCATAAGACCACCCAAAATCTCTTTACCTTTATTCGACGGCTCCAATCCACTAGATTGGATTTTTCAGGCTGATAACTACTTCACTTTTTATCAAATCCCACCCACCCAACGTGTTCCTCTCACAGCATTCTACTTCAGTGGTGATGCCCTCTCATGGTACAAACATCTCGCTCAAAATGATCTAATGGGATCATGGACACAATTCAGACGAGAATTGGAACTTCGTTTTGGACCTTCTTCTTACGAGAATCATGAAGCCGCACTCTTCAAGCTACGTCAGACCTCGACTGTCACAGCTTATCAAACGGAGTTTGAACGGATTAGTAATTGGGTCAACGGCCTCTCTCAGCAGAGTTTAAAAAACTGCTTCGTTTCTAGGCTTCGTCACGACATCCAGAACGAACTCACCATCCTTAGGCCCGTCTCCCTACATCAGGCTTGCTCATTGGCCAAATTAATTGAAGATAAGATTGGGCCATCACCCAAGTCTCAATCCACCACAAACCTCAAATCAAGCTTGTCAACCTGGTCAGCAAATACACCAACCACTCCGATTGTAACAGCTAACTTCACTCCATTTTCACCAACCACCCCCACCCCCATAAAACCAAACTCTACACTGCCGTTCACCCGCTTATCTGCCGACGCACTAAAAGAACGATGCAAAGCCGGACTCTGTTTCAAGTGCCCGGAAAAATACGTTCCAGGCCATAAGTGCTTGCCACCACAGTTCCTCTTGATCGTGGATAACGACGACTAGGAAACCATGACCGAAGACCCCACCGTCACCATTCCCGATGAGCAACCACCCCCAGAGTTCTTATCACTATCAAATGCAGCATTTTTTATGTTATCGTCCCCTCAAACACTTCGTGTCACGGGGTACATTGCCAACAAACCTGTCAAAGTTCTGGTAGACTGTGGAAGTACACACAATATAGTCCAGTCGCGAATCGCCTCCCTACTCACCCTTGAGACCAAACCCGTCCAACCATTTTCAGTTATGGTTGGTAATGGTCAGTACATCCATTGCCAAGGGTTTTGCTCCAACGTTCGTTTGCAACTATCCAACTCTCGATTCCAGGTGCCATTTTTCGTTCTTCCAGTAGAGGGAGCGGATGTAATCTTGGGTATTGCATGGCTTGGTACGCTTCGACGACTTTCAGCCGACTTCTCAATTCCCGAAATTACATTCATGCACGACGGGAAACCATGCACCTTGACAGGAGAATCTTGGAGTCACCATGTGTCCCCCAGTGCCTTATCTAACATACTTCGTCAAGGTACTATTGCCTCTTTACACACTCTTAGTTACGTTCCAACAGCACCCAACCCACCACACCTGACCCATCTCAATCCCATTATACACTCCTTACTCCAACAGTTTACGGATATTTCCCAAGAACCTAAGTCCCTACCCCCATCTAGACCTCAGGACCACACCATTCCCTTAACCGACCCTAATACCGCAATCAACATAAAACCATACCGTTACCTACAGTTCCATAAGAAAATCATGACCAACTTAATCACAGAGATGCTCCAAAATGGCGTCATACGACCTAGCCAAAGCCCCTTCTCGTCTCCCGTGCTTTTAGTAAAAAAGAAGGGCGGTTCCTGGCGATTTTGTGTTGACTACAGGGCGTTAAATGATGTTACGGTACGTGACCGCTTTCCGATACCAACAATCGACGAACTCCTTGATGAGTTACACGAAGCCACGATTTTTTCAAAGATATACTTGCGCTCCGGCTACCACCAAATATGTGTCGCCGAAAAAGATATACACAAAACAGCGTTCGTACAATCGACGGTCATTACGAGTTCCTTGTTATGCCGTTTGGCCTCACCAACGCACCCTCGACGTTTCAATCAGCCTTGAATGACTTGTTTCGACCGGCTCTTCGACGGTTTGTGCTCGTTTTCTTCAATGATATTTTAATTTTTAGCTCCTCAAGGGATACCAATCGACGGTCATTACGAGTTCCTTGTTATGCCGTTTGGCCTTACCAACGCACCCTCGACGTTTCAATCAGCCATGAATGACTTGTTTCGACTGGCTCTTTGACGGTTTGTGCTCGTTTTCTTCGATGATATCTTAATTTTTAGCTCCTCAAGGGATACCCATTATGAACACCTACGAGTTGTTTTTGCAACTTTACGTGAGCACCATTTTCATGCAAAACCATCCAAGTGTATGTTTACGATGGACGAGATCTCTTTTCTTGGACACAAAATATCATCGACAGGAGTATCCCCAGAACCAGATAAGATACAAGCTATACAACAGTGGCCGAAACCTACTTCTTTCACCAACTTGTGTGCCTACTTGGGGTTGACAGGATATTACTGCCGATTTGTTCCCTTTTATGCCAACATCGCTGCACCTTTGACTAATATTCTCAAACTCAAAACTTTTGAGTGGTCTGATTCGGCACAGGAGGCTTTTGACCAACTTAAATCATCCATGCAAGACCTGGTCACGCTAGCTCTACCAGATTTTGAGTCACAGTTTGATGTCACCACCGACACTTCAGGAATGGCTATTGACGTGTTACTATCTCAAAACAACAGACCCATATCTTTTTTTAGCAAGAAACTATGTTCTACTATGCAAGGTCAATCAACGTATATCAAGGAAATGTATGTTATTACTGAAGCAGTTAAAAAGTGGCGGCAATACTTGCTCAGAAGACGTTTTAGAATCTACACGGACCATCACAGTCTCAAGCATCTACTCACACAAACGATTCAGACACCGGAACAACAGAAGTGGGTAACAAAGCTTATGGGGTATGATTTCGTGATCCATTATAAACCGGGGAAGGAAAACTTGGTCGTCGATGCCCTCAGCCGGGTAGAATTACACGTGATACATGTTATCTCACACCCGACAGCCACATGGTTAGACGAAATAAGGAAGTACTTCAAACATGACGAGGCAGGTAAGCAACTCGTCGACCAGGTTCTAGAAGACCCAGCTGCATTTCCACATCATTCCATGCGAGATGGCTTAATCTATCGCCATGGTCATATCATGGTACCCCCGATTCAAAACCTTCGCAACAACCTGCTACAAGAATTCCACGCATCATCGTTGGCCGGCCACTCAGGTATAACAGCCACAACCAAACGCATCGCAGCTACGTTTTCATGGGTCAATATACACAAATATGTCACTGAATTCATCAAAAACTGCCAAGTATGTCAAGCGATAAAGACCCCGACACATAAGCCATTTGGTCTTCTTCAACCCTTACCGATACCGGAGTTCCCTTGGCTCGATATATCAATGGATTTCATCACACACCTTCCGAATTCCAAAGGCAAGACTGCTATATGGGTTGTAGTTGATAGGTTGTCCAAATTTGAACACTTCGTGTCGTTACCTTGTCACACCCCGATCCTTGGCGGAATCGATCAAGGCGTGATATATTGTTCAAAGTCTCATGACAACTATGTTATAATATGATTAGATTCAATTAAGTACTAAATAGGCAAACAAGATCCACAACATACAAATACAAATTCAAATACAAACAACATTTATTATATCAAATTTAAATAGTCTTGTGGGTTTCTAAGGTATACCCTACTTTTCATCAACTTCATTCTTCAAATCTGCATCATGGGTAAAAACAGGTCATGAGACTTTGAACAATATATCTAACATACTTCGTCTAGGTACTATTGCCTCTTTACACACTCTTAGTTACGTTCCAACAGCACCCAACCCACCACACCTGACCCATCTCAATCCCATTATACACTCCTTACTCCAACAGTTTACGGATATTTCCCAAGAACCTAAGTCCCTACCCCCATCTAGACCTCAGGACCACACCATTCCCTTAACCGACCCTAATACCGCAATCAACGTAAAACCATACCGTTACCTACAGTTCCATAAGAAAATCATGACCAACTTAATCACAGAGATGCTCCAAAATGGCGTCATACGACCTAGCCAAAGCCCCTTCTCGTCTCCCGTGCTTTTAGTAAAAAAGAAGGGCGGTTCCTGGCGATTTTGTGTTGACTACAGGGCGTTAAATGATGTTACGATACGTGACCGCTTTCCGATACCAACAATCGACGAACTCCTTGATGAGTTACACGAAGCCACGATTTTTTCAAAGATATACTTGCGCTCCGGCTACCACCAAATATGTGTCGCCGAAAAAGATATACACAAAACAGCGTTCGTACAATCGACGGTCATTACGAGTTCCTTGTTATGCCGTTTGGCCTCACCAACGCACCCTCGACGTTTCAATCAGCCTTGAATGACTTGTTTCGACCGGCTCTTCGACGGTTTGTGCTCGTTTTCTTTAATGATATTTTAATTTTTAGCTCCTCAAGGGATACCAATCGACGGTCATTACGAGTTCCTTGTTATGCCGTTTGGCCTTACCAACGCACCCTCGACGTTTCAATCAGCCATGAATGACTTGTTTCGACTGGCTCTTTGACGGTTTGTGCTCGTTTTCTTCGATGATATCTTAATTTTTAGCTCCTCAAGGGATACCCATTATGAACACCTACGAGTTGTTTTTGCAACTTTACGTGAGCACCATTTTCATGCAAAACCATCCAAGTGTATGTTTACGATGGACGAGATCTCTTTTCTTGGACACAAAATATCATCGACAGGAGTATCCCCAGAACCAGATAAGATACAAGCTATACAACAGTGGCCGAAACCTACTTCTTTCACCAACTTGTGTGCCTACTTGGGGTTGACAGGATATTACTGCCGATTTGTTCCCTTTTATGCCAACATCGCTGCACCTTTGACTAATATTCTCAAACTCAAAACTTTTGAGTGGTCTGATTCGGTAAGGAGGCTTTTGACCAACTTAAATCATCCATGCAAGACCTGGTCACGCTAGCTCTACCAGATTTTGAGTCACAGTTTGATGACACCACCGACGCTTCAGGAATGGCTATTGACGTGTTACTATCTCAAAACAACAGACCCATATCTTTTTTTAGCAAGAAACTATGTTCTACTATGCAAGGTCAATCAACGTATATCAAGGAAATGTATGTTATTACTGAAGCAGTTAAAAAGTGGCGGCAATACTTGCTCAGAAGACGTTTTAGAATCTACACGGACCATCACAGTCTCAAGCATCTACTCACACAAACGATTCAGACACCGGAACAACAGAAGTGGGTAACAAAGCTTATGGGGTATGATTTCGTGATCCATTATAAACCGGGGAAGGAAAACTTGGTCGTCGATGCCCTCAGCCGGGTAGAATTACACGTGATACATGTTATCTCACACCCGACAGCCACATGGTTAGACGAAATAAGGAAGTACTTCAAACATGACGAGGCAGGTAAGCAACTCGTCGACCAGGTTCTAGAAGACCCAGCTGCATTTCCACATCATTCCATGCGAGATGGCTTAATCTATCGCCATGCTCATATCATGGTACCCCCGATTCAAAACCTTCGCAACAACCTGCTACAAGAATTACACGCATCATCGTTGGCCGGCCACTCAGGTATAACAGCCACAACCAAACGCATCGCAGCTACGTTTTCATGGGTCAATATACGCAAAGATGTCACTGAATTCATCAAAAACTGCCAAGTATGTCAAGCGATAAAGACCCCGACACATAAGCCATTTGGTCTTCTTCAACCCTTACCGATACCGGAGTTCCCTTGGCTCGATATATCAATGGATTTCATCACACACCTTCCGAATTCCAAAGGCAAGACTGCTATATGGGTTGTAGTTGATAGGTTGTCCAAATTTGAACACTTCGTGCCGTTACCTTGTCACACCCCGATCCTTGGCGGAATTGATCAAGGCGTGATATATTGTTCAAAGTCTCATGACAACTATGTTATAATATGATTAGATTCAATTAAGTACTAAATAGGCAAACAAGATCCACAACATACAAATACAAATTCAAATACAAACAACATTTATTACATCAAATTTAAATAGTCTTGTGGGTTTCTAAGGTATACCCTACTTTTCATCAACTTCATTCTTCAAATCTGCATCATGGGTAAAAACAGGTCAACTACGAGAGTTGGTGAGTAATCTAGTTTTATTAAAGAAAATTGTGAGTTTGAAATATTTATAATTTGAAACTTGTTTTCTTTGGAAGTCGACAAGCAAGTATTATTGAGATAACGGTTTATAAATCAAAAATTGATTAACAAATGATAACAACAACAATAAGTCCTCACCCTATATATACATATATATGTATATATATATATAGGATGGAGCATCTAATCATCATACACACTCAACCACGTGCAATCAATCACCTTAGCGTCCCAAGGCGGGGTGGTCAACCCAATAGCGCTATTATTGTCCATAACGTACCTCAAGAATACGGGCATAGTCATGGAGATTAGACTAAAAATGGTAATGCACTACAAGTACATGTAGCGTAAACAAACAATACTTATACAAATAATGATTCATGTATAAATGTCCCAACAATGTCTCAATTGTGTTAAAATAATAAAATGAAGTTGGAACATATTAAAACCACATGATACACCCCAAAAGTATTGAAAATTATAAAATATGGGGTAGATAACTTACATTAGTCCAAACGGAATACGCGTGTTGTACGATAGACGGCTTGGGTCAAAACGACGTGGAACCTATTATAATTAATAGTTTTGGTTTAGGAACTACTAAACGGGAATGGAGTATTAATAAAAATAATTAGACACATATTCTTATATTAGATGAATTAACAATAATCAAATTTTGTTTTGAATATTAATGTATTCATAGGTTAGATGAATTTTAAATTGAATTAATTACTTTGCTTAATTAATTTATATTTTCACTTTAGGCAAGATTTTAATAATTTCTTATTAAAATAATAACTTTTCAAATTATAAGTATTTACAGATTTTATATATTATAACAATCTACTTTGATTTGAAGTTTAATTATAGCATTCAAGTTTGATTCTTTTAATTTAATTAGAGCATCATACTTTGATTTAATTTTAATATGGTATCATAATTTAATTTGATTATAGTTATAACGTTATACTATGCTATATTGCTATTAACGTCAATTTATATCGTAGTGTATGGGTTTTGATCCTATTAGCGTCAAGTAATCTTGAGTAGGGTTTATTAAATTTCCAATTGGGTTAGGTTGACCCGAATCCATTTTAGGCGGATGTCACATACCTACCCAATACAACGCTGTCCAGTTAGCTTCCTTATTTATGAAGGAAATTTATCGCATACATGGTCTACCTAAAACCATTGTATCGGATAGAGATCCCTTATTTATAAGCAAATTCTAGAAAGAACTGTTCAAACAAATTGGTACAAAGCTCCTCCATTCTAGTGCTTACCATCCCCAGACGGATGGCCAGACGGAAAATATGAACCGTTGCCTCGAATCATACCTCTATGCCTTTGTTTTCAATGAACCAATAACTTGGCATAAGTACATTTATCTGGCCGAGTACTCCTACAACACTTCTTACCACACAAAAATCAAAATGTCCCCGTTTAAAGCAGTTTACGATAGAGATCCAACTTCAATTCACGATTACATTCCTGGAGAAAATAAAGCAGCTTCAATAGATTCTTCTCTGTTGGAACATCAACGAATTATCGACTTTCTCAAGGAGGCAATTAGCAAAGCACAGGAAAGAATGGTAAAACAGGCAAACAAGAAGCGGCTAGACAAAGAATTTCATATCAACGATCTCGTTTATTTACGTCTCCAGGATTACAGACAAACATCGATGGGTGATCAGAAGTCAAACAAGCTATCACGCAGATTCTATGGTCTATACAAGATTACGGAACGAATAGGGAAAGTCGCTTACCGTTTGGCTTTACCATCAAGCTCCCGCATACATCCGGTTTTCCATGTATCCTTGCTTAAGCAAGCTCATGATACTACTAGTTCAGCACAATAGGAGAACCCTACTGGGTTTGAGGAGACATATCAAGCGGACACACTCCCGGAATCGATCTTACAGACCAGAATCGGGCAAAATGGAAACCAAGAAGTCCTAATCAAATGGGAAAGCAAACCATTGATGTTACGACCCCAATATGTCAGCCCAATGGAGCAGACCAAGCAAACCAGCAACGACCCAAAAGGAATACCCGAAAGCCAGCAAGACTGGAGGATTGAAGAAGTCTTCCACGTTCCGTATTTTAGGCATGCATTTACGAGTAGAATATCTTCCATGTTTCCATTTTTCTTCCATGTTTCCGTATTTTTCTCTTGCATTACGTTGTTTCCTGTATTTAAATTAGGAGTTCATGAATGAAAAGGGGAGAAAATTGCTTCAATATTGTCTTTTACTTCTTGTTATTTCCTGGAGCCTAACCCCCTCTAAGGGTTAACCTACCAAAAGCTCACGGAAGTTGGCATAAAAACGAGAGGGAGAATGAGAGAGGGAACAAGGGTGTTTACGGCTTAAAAAAAATGGGTTACAGCTCCTCTTCCTCAATTAGGGTTGCTAGATGCTATTCGTGACTTACCATGGTGCAACCCGATGAGTGTATGGGCTGGAGATGGCAGCCGAAGGCCATCGGCCCCTACTCCTCCAATCGTGACTAGAGCAACAGCCCAAAAAAAGAACTCCATGCACTTTAGAGAATTGACACAAAGGCCCCTCAAGTTTGCTACCATAATTTATTTTAACCCCAAACTCAGTAATTATTCGTGACAAGTTATATTATTGACATTTAACCCCCTCCCAACTTATAAGTCAAGTTTTCTATTATTATTATTATTATTATTATTATTATTATTTGTGACAATTGTAAATTTTGGTCAACAAAAGTCAACTGTAGTCAAACGAAGCGTACGTTAACCCGTGTGTTAAAAAGTATTTTTCCATAATATTACGATGTATTATAAAATATTATAATACTACGTATGCTAAATTCAGAACAATTATCGTGTAAACACCCAAATACGGATTGTAAACAACCGTAGCGTAAAAATTCGATAATCGTACAATTATTATTTTGAGAATAATAATATTCATAAAACGATCTACTCTTAAATACGAACCTGTGGATATATAGAACGTCGAAAACGGAGTTCGTATGGGAAAGTTACAACGATTAAACCGCTGTGAACGGATAAATGTACACAGGGTTTGGACTCAAAATACATAATGAGGTGCCTTAAACATCAGATATGTAATAACAAATCATATATTATGAAACGTAATTCCATCTAGTATTTAATTTTTAAAGCCAAACACAATTTTCGGTAAAATGTCGAAAATCGCGTAAACGGAAGAATACTGCGCTTAAACGCGTATTTCAACGTCTAACGAATAATAATTCAACCAAAAATAAATGTTTGACAATTTTTATACAAAATAATTATTTAGAACTTCGTTTCTTAAAAAACTCATAAAAATTTACTAAAACGTCTTACGATTATATAAAAACCACTTATTTTTATAAAAGAATGACATTATTTATAAAACAACCCACCCTACACCCCCTCCCCCCCCCCCCCAATACCCATCGGCTGAAACCAAGCCCTCACAATACCCCAATACAATCTAAATGTTACTATTCATGATCTTAGGTTTTTGACTCTAGAATTGATTTTCTTATTAAACAAATATAAAACATAATCTTGGAAATCATATATATATATATATATATATATATATATATATATATATATATATATATATATATATATATATATATATATATATATATATATATATATATATATATATATATATACTACCAACATACACAAGATCACACCAAAAATCTCTCTAATCACCTCTTCTCTCTCTCATTCTCGGCCCATACTTCCACCACTCACCAGCCTTCAAACACCCACCACCACCTTGGACCACCGCCGGCCACCACCTTCCACCACCACCGTTCTTCGTTTTCAAGTTTTTTTCAAATCTCCTTGGGAAGATAACTTCCTCTAGTGATTTTAAACATTTCTACACAACTTTTATTCCATTTACACACACTAACATTTACGTAAAACCATTGGGTAATAGCTTTGTCCAAGGGTTATTCGAGCTCCGAAGCCTAGATCATTGCTTCTACCGTCAAACCCGCAAGAACAAACTAGTTTTTAAGAAAAGTACGCATCAAGGGTGAGTTCATACCCCTCATTTTCATCTTTTCTAAACTTTTTGGGGGAGAATACAAGTTTACATGTTAAAAATAATGATTTACACAAGATTATATATGTTTGTATGCTATAAATAATGATTTACACAAGTTTATAAAACTAGTAGTTGTGTAAAAACGTTATTGACATGGAATATGGTTAGATCTATGTATTATAAACATTGTGATATATTATGTTTGTGTAAAAGTTAAAAAACTATAAATAAAGTGGGTAAAAATACTAGATCTTGTATATAAATGTCATAAAAACGAAAACTAGTAAAAACTACGTTTTTGTAACCGGAAATACTACTTTCTAGCAAAAATGGCTATAACCAAGTTATTACACCATTTTTGTGGGAAATATCTTAAAAGATGACATTTATAATCGTTTGAATAAGTTATTTCGTTATTATTTGTAAAAATATGATTATTACAACGACATACTAAAAATAGACTATTATAGGAATAGTTTATGAACACAAGGTTATTATGACATTTTGATCAAGACAAAATAATTATATAAAATTATATAATTATTATACATTACTATATTATCATGGGAAAAATGATAATGGATAATTACAAGAGTTTTCATATACAAATTTTACGTAAACAAGTTGATTGAATACATACATTTTTGTGAGACGGATCTTCACAGTACTTTTATAAGTACCTACTATAAGTCCTGAATTTATAACCAGAGTCTCGGTAAGAGAGCGTGATATTTGAGTATAGATCTATACGGGATTGACAACCCCGCACCTGAGCTGTTAGCTACAGCTAGACCGGCAGGTCTGAGGTGTCAAATGTCTAACATTCCGATGCCTGAAGAACGTCGCAGCAGGCCAACTAGTCACATCATGGTTATAGGGTGTCTCACATTGTAAAATAATCAACTTTATATTTTTATAAATTATTTACGTGGAAATATACATTTTATGGATTTTTACATTACAAACTATATTATACATTTTAGTCTTTGGACTTTTAAAGACTTGGACATTTTTATAAGAAAATATGAGATTTTCTTGGTTTACAACACTATCGTTTACAAACAAAAGGATTTCTCTTATACAAATACTTATGAACTCACCAACTTAATTGTTGACACTTTTTCAACTACTTGTATTCTCAGGAAATTGATAAGATAAACTACAAGCGCTATACGAAGGGACGTTACGACGTCGTTTTGCTTATTTTTGACATCATTTGTAATTGTATTTGAAACATGCAACTTTAAACTATGTAACATTTGCAATTATTTTATGATGGTTGTTTTACTTGGAATCACTATAACTTCAACTTGTTATGATATTGTTCATGAAGTCATCCACCCTTGGACGTTTCCGCCAATACGGTTTGAGGGTGTGACATTATTATTATTATTATTATTATTCGCTAAAAATAATTATTTCGTCAAAAACGAACGTTCTGAAAAACGGGATGTTACAACTCTCCCCCACTTAAAAGAATTTCGTCCCGAAATTCCACTATAAGACCCCTAGTTCAACATGCCACAAAACCCTCAAACGATCCTCAGATTTGAAACGGTTCCTTCTTACCTCAACAGATAGGGTCCCAAACCGTCTTACACACAATATCTCGTGAATCGACTGAAACACCCTCGCTTAAGGCTTTTCATGAAACATCATTTTAACCCATGGTTTATCATCATTATTCCAAAAATCATCATCCTTTAGTAAAACCTTAGTTTCAACATCTTCAAATAAATCATTTTCTTTCAAAAACCATTTTAAATCACATGGGTTTTAATGAGAAATAATCTAGGTTTAAGTTGCGGAAAACATCGTTTGGTCCCATTTAGATAAAACATTTTAGTTTTTTTTTAAAGTTGCGAGGTTGTTACAATTCAAATACCATTACACAGCTTATATGATACCACACAACAGTGGCCTTCTAAACATCCAGCTCTTCTAAAGTCATCTAAACCTCTCAACCTGAGTACACATCAAAATAAGTTAGGCAATTGAAATGCCTAGTGAGTTTACACGAGGTTGACCCATTTTGAGTGAGTAGTGAACTACCACACTCAGGACAAACCCCCAAAAATAGTTTTAAACACACTTCAAAAGTTACTTAAAACATCATAAGGATTTACTTCAACATAGATAATTATGATATGCAAATGCGAATGCATGATGCAACTATCCCAAACCCACGTCCATCTCATAAAAGTCCAACTCACCTCAATGGCACCTACCTAAGTTCACAAATGACACGCACGAAGCATATCACTCGATCCCCGTATAGGTTAAACTAGAACTAGTGGCCATCACACTAGTCCCATGAGGGTTAGCAACTCCCTCATGCGTCTCCTCACCCTCTTTATTTTAGAGAAGGGTCAAACTCAAAACATCATAAAGGTGGCTACTTCAGCCAAACATCATTAAACATCTTTAAGGTCATCATAAGGTTCACTCGGTCAATCTCATTCTATATGCAATGCAATGCACAAATAGGATGCTCAAAACATCTTTCAAAACATCATCATACTCTTTATTTGAAAACATCTTTGGAAACTCATTTTCATGCAATGCACAAGTAGTAATCGTATAACACATTGCACATAATAATATGCATGAAAAGTAATTGATAACACACACAAAAGATATTAGTTGAGATGTGTACTCCCGGTAAACTCACCTGAAGGTCAACTGAAAAGTCAACACTAACTCCACACAAGATTGCCATAAATGGAAGTGTCCCTAGACGTCATCTCCTTATTCCACAAATTCCCCTATAAGATCGTATATGTGACATCAATACGTGATCTAAAGATACTTCAGTACCCAAACTTAACTAGGGTTTCTTTCACTAGTTGGACTCATGTCTGTACGAGGATTAAATTCAATTATCCAGTCTACAAATCATTTAAAACGACTTATCATGCTTAACTCAGTTCTATGAAAATGCTAAATCATTCATTAGACAAAGTTCTTACCCGAAAAGTCGCGTATGTTCAAAGTACATTTTATGACTAAATCTCATTTTAAGGTTCATATCTATAACAATGAATTTAAATCGTTTAATAAAATAAAGTTTTATATTAATAAATAAATCAATTGATTTAAATGATATTAAGATATATTTATCCAAAAAAATGAGTAGAGCTAGTTTCATTTATACCTTTCCTTTATTTATTGTTCAATGGTCACAAACATCTTTCTTTAAATATATATACGTATACACCAATGATCTCTAAAATCCTAATTATCATTAGTCCATTAAGTTAAAGTCTAAGGAAAGCCCAAGCGAAACTTAAGAGTCCAATGTTTGAGTCCATAATGAGTAGTTGATCGGGTCCAAGCAAAGCAGTCCAAATGGTGTCCACAGCTTACGGCCCAAATTCAGATATGGAATATTTGACCTAGAATGCAAAAGTCAAAATTATTGAACGCGTACCTCCTCTTCTTCAGCCAAGGAGCCGTCGCACCCTCTGCACCGACGACTCTACATCCCACTGGCGATAATACCCTCCGGCGGTTCACCTTCGCCGACAGTCGCAGTCCGGCGTCCATCCCCTGGCGACGGTGATTCAATCCAACTCTCCTCAACCCACGCTATCCTATTTCTCCGATAGCACCTTCATCTTCGATCCCCGTCAACCCCCACCGGTGACGATTTAATCAAATGGGTCTTATCTCCCTCCATCGCCCCCTCGCCTTCGGCGATTACGAACGTGTCTGATCAAGCCATCACCTCCAGCGACCTGAACCAGCAAAGCAAATCCTCCCCACTGGTTAACTCCATGTCCCCTTTCTCGTCCCCGTTCTTCGCCGGGAAACAGGAGCTCCCTCGCAGCTCGTTGTTCGTGTCTCCACACGAGTTGTAGCCTCCCATGTCCGCCTCTCGATTAAACGCCGCCGATATCCACCATCCCTTACTGCACCTCCGATCAAAAGGTTGCCAAGGCTATGTGACCACCCCCTTTCATTTTCTTTTCTTTTTTTTTTACACCTCAACCTCCACTATCGGCACTGTCATTTATTTTTAATTACTCCGAGACCATCTTCTCCGGTCATCTCTTTCCCCACCTGCTGTTCTGCTCCTCCTCCCATGGCTCGGCACCACCGCACATACACACACGACCACCAACATCACACAGGTACACGATAAGAAGTACACGGGTCTGATGGGGTTAAAACCAGATTTCCAAACCTTCCCAAAGAAAAACGAACATCACTCTCGGTTTGCACTTTTGTGGCATCACTCCATCTAGGATATTGTGGTGGCTTACCATTGGAGGCCACACACCACCACCATTCGGCTCCTCGTCCTTTGCACCCTCTTCTAGCTCTCCCTCTCATAATACACTCGCCGTCGCCGGAACAAATCACTGGGAACGATACTCCCCACCCCCCACTCTCGTGAACTTTCTCTCTCTCTAACAACCTGAAATCTCCAAATCAACGTGGTTGGGGTGATGTCTGATTATCTCTTATGCAGATATATGACTGAACACGATTGAAACTTGATTCCGATTCGTCACTTATAGCTATGCGACTTTCAATTTGTACGACTTAAGTCCTTTTAGAGTTCGTTATTCCAAAACCGTCCCATTACTCATAATAGAATTTGAATTAAGTGTTATATTTAATAAATAGATTCAATTACTAGAATACTAAAATTTCATTTATAAAATTACCAAATTTGCCCTTCTGAATATTACACATAAAATCTAAGAACTTGTTGTATGTATCTTCACTAAACCGTTTGTTTATTTTTACACAAATCTCAATTTAACTGAAATAGCAACAAAATTCTATTTAAGTCCAAAACTACTAGACCCAAAACGCGGATGTTACACCGATGCGCTAGCTGACAATTGTCTTTGAAGGCGAACTCCGCCAATGGGAGGTAGACATCCCAGCTGCCCCCTCCCCAAAAATCCGAAACTTTGCTTTATGACACTTGCTACTCTAATTTCATTCCCGACCAACAGTTACCTTCTAACAGATATTTGTACATCACAGTACTCAACAGTCTACTTCACTATGTACATTGACCCATGCTCCACGCTCTTTTACTTTCGACCCCACCACATGTCTTCAGTATAACCACTCTAGTTATGCCAAAAAGCTCAATCCCACTTCTCGTAGTCGCTCTCGTTGACTTGACTGGCTCCCCTCCTTAGATTGAACATAACACTTGCCTCGAAGCCTCGACAACTCCTAAGTAAGCACAATTAACTACTACCTCCCACTTCTTCAACTTCTTTGGATAATGAAAAGTAAGCCTAGCTTACCAACCCAACAACTCACATCGAAGCCAAACACCATCTCATCACGCGTGTTTTGACGATGTAAAGACATTTACATCAACCATCGTATGCTGCCCATCATCCGCTGGCCACTCTAACCGTCACCTGCACCTCCTCGATCGTGAGTCGTAAAGCTCAACCACATGCCCTCTCTGTCCCTGCCCGAACCGCTCTTGTAGCACATGACCACTCTATCACTTGCGTCATCTCTGTGAATTTCCGTGTCATCCTAGACAAGCTCTCTGTCGTCTGCTCCAAAGTCAAAAACTCGTGGGAACTCTGCTCTATCTCTACTTGAGGCACGTACTACCTCTTGAACCGCATCACAAAATCCTCCCAGGTCAACACCCCGACCTGTTCCGCAGTCATAGATGTAGTCTCAACTCCCCCAATCCTTCGCCGCCCCCATAAAAGATTCATGGCAAAGCGAACCCTCCAGCCATCCAGGCAACCGCTAGTGATAAATATACCCTCGTCATTAGGTATCTCGTGCATGCTAACAATACGGTCTACCTCCCTTGGTGACTGAGAATGTAGTAATCGGTTACTCTAACACGTTCCTCAGCTCCTCTCGGTCCCGATAGAAATACCCGAGATTTCTCTCTAATTACACGCGGCACCCCTGTCGCCATCAAATCCCGAAACACATGGGCACTCAGGCAGCATTCTAACTGCTCTCATTAAACCTTATAATCACCATTCAGCAATCGGATAGATAAAGGTTTACCACATCACACTAGCATTTAAGTCAACTATGCTAGATACTCACATACTCAACTCCTTGGATTCTTCGTGACCAATTCCCAATTCGAACGCGGATCCTGTGCTTTCGATAGTAGGAGCTCTACTACTACCTTCCACACCTATCCATGTCCGTTCCGAGACCCTTCCCGAAATCCCCAATTCTCTTCTCATCGATAATACTAACACATATGCCCATACTAGCATATGTCATCACTTTTCCTAGTCCGCTAGGAATCCCACCCACCCTGCTACTCTACTATAATGGAATTTCCTCCAGTATTGACGAATCGCCTTGCAAATGCACAGTCGTATATAATGTGGAATTAAATAGGCATTCGAATAAGAGATCCTACCCTAAGGTAACAACCAAACAAGGAACATGCAATAAGGCAATATCAAACATTCTCAGACTATTCAGTTCCTACTATATACAACTTTTATGGCATTTGCTAACAACTAATCAGTACTAGCATACATCCCTAACAGTAAGCAGCAGATAAACAAACATTCAAGTATTCATTCTAACAGGCCATCCCACACACACATCTTAACTCTTCATATGCCATTTGGAATTCCACCCCACCCTACTATGCAACTAAGATAGAATTTCCTCTAGTGGTAATGAGTCGCCTCATAAATACACAATCATATACAGCATAGAATCAAATAGACATTCGAATAAAAGATCTTACCCTAAGGCAACAACCAAACAAGGAACATGAAATAAGGCTAGATCGGGCATTCTAAGGCTATTCAATTCTTAATGTATATAACTTTAATGACATTCAGAAAAAGCAACCAATTAACATTAGCATACATTCCAATAGCCAGTAGCAGAAAATAACAACATCAACAACATTCTTTCTAGAAATCAACCCAAGATACATACATCATAAATTCTAGAAAGCATCAACAAAGACTAAGCACTTAAACCTTTTCCCCACCGGCGTCAGCTGACAGTACACACTGCGTCTTCGTTACACCGTTCATTAAACCCTTTTCTTGAAAAACTATTTTCAATTTCATGTAAAAATATTTTCAAAGAAAACTTTTAAGCCTCAACTTGAGATCAAAACCCACCAAGTGATTCTGATTCACTCAAGCTGTGCTCTGATACCAACTTGTAACATCCCAGTTTGTATGGTACCCAGCTAGATCATGGCACCCAACTAGATCATACTCCGCAGTACAATCATTCATGCACCCAACTCATCATGGCACCCCCGCTCCATGATGGTACGTAGCTCAATGATTGCACCTAGCACACCCACAATACACCACATGTCATTGCACCCAGCACCATGAATGGCACCTAGCTCAGTGATGTCGTTCCCACACCTAAACACCTACTAGAACTTCCTATGGCCTATTACTACCCGCCTACATCCTAACAGCACACACGAGCTACAGTAAAGGATGTACAACTTCCATATAATGTAGTGATGAACTCACCTCGAAACAGCACCAGAAACAATCCACACGACAACTCTTACAAGTCCCACCGAGCTCCACTCGAGTACCTTATACTCCTATAAAGCATTTTAAGTTACTACAAAATATATTAACTAATAATAATACAAATAGATACTTATTATATGTTTTAGTTTGGTTTAGGTAAGCCCGGACACTCACTATAAAACCCAAGACCCCTAACCAAAACAATTACCACAAAAAAGGAATCCAACAGCAAGACTGATTTCCGACCAACTTGCAAGATTTGCAATATTAAACCAAGGAGAGTTTAAAAATAAAATCCAATAAAAATCATGGGTAAACTAGACCTAAGGACAAGATCACAGGGCCTGACCTCAGGTCAAAATCATTCTCCAGCATCAAATGAAAAATCCCCAAACTTGACTGATTTGATCAGTCAACCCATTGGACCACCCCTCAAAGATGTAACCAAAACACACAACTGAACAAGGGGTTAGATTCTGGTTTTTGGTATGAACAAACTAGGCAAATAACCCAAACGTTTCTCATTCCCTAAAACATGTTTGTAAAATTTATAATGAATTTATCAACACAGAATTCTCTGAACAACAGAAACCTGGACCAGTCAGTGAATATTGCACTGTTCACCTAACCTAAGACTCGAATTAGGCTAAGAACTTCTGGAACAAGAAACTAGACTCAATGGAAATTCCAGGGATATAGGTATCACTCTAATGGGACACCCACACGCTTTTATATGATTATTTTAAGAACAGGTCCAAACTGTGAAAATCCAAAAATTCCAAACATGACATTAGGGTCTAGGGTTTCAACCTTTAAACCCATTAAGACATGGGTTAAGACCTATAAGGTCAGAAATAAAACCATTTAGACCATAAGAATCAGAACATGGAGTGGAATACAAAGCATGAATCACACCCAACACAAAGACACACAAAGACGAGAATATGTGTGTAGGAATCGGCTAGCACATACAATTACAAGAATATCAAGATGGAGCTTGAACAAGGACCTCTAACCACTAGAAATCAGAAGTAAGTTCATATGAAACACCAATTACACTCACACACACATACACACACAATCCACGGTGGAGGTGTGGTGGTGGTGTTCACAGCTAGGCTAGAAAGAGAAGAAGAGAAGAACAGCAACATACCTTGCAAGTTTCAACCCACATCCTTCTTCACGATCACACACATGCACCTACCTCCTTCACCAACTCATGTAGTAGCAGCAAGAGGAGACGAGAAGAGAGGAAAGCTCACGGCAGTTGGCAGAAAAACGAGAGAGAGAATGAGAGAGGGAACAAGGGTGTTGTTTATGGCTTCAAAAAAAAATGGGTTACGACTCTCTCCCTCAATTAGGGTTGCTAGATGCTATTCGTGACTTACCATGGTGCAACCCGATGAGTGTATGGGCTGGAGATGGCAGCCGAAGGCCATCGGCCCCTACTCCTCCAATCGTGACTGGAGCAACAGCCAAAAAAAAGAACTCCATGCACTTTAGAGAATTGACACAAAGGCCCCTCAAGTTTGCTACCATAATTTATTTTAACCCCAAACTCAGTAATTATTCGTTACAAGTTATATTATTGACATTTAACCCCCTCCCAACTTATAAGCCAAGTTTTCTATTATTATTATTATTATTATTATTATTATTATTATTATTATTATTATTATTCTCTAAAAATAATTATTTCGTCAAAAACGAACGTTCCTAAAAACGGGGTGTTACAATATATATATATATATATATATATATATATATATATATATATATATATATATATATATATATATATATATATATATATATATATATATATATATATATATATATATATATATATGGGAAAAGTGAATATGTGGCTGTTATATACCTAAGCTTATGTGTAGAACCATCAAAATCAATTAGGTTTTTTATGAAAAACTTGCATTTTCATTTTTCTTAATATAAGTAATCCATATGATTGATTACACAAAGATGAAAAGGGATTGTATGAGTCATATAATAGAGTGATTAAAAGTATCACCCTTACATGTATCAGTGATATAGAAGTTGGTAGTCAGAAGAAACATCACTAAAATAGAAGTAAATAAGTTAAATTGAGTGGAACAACAAATTGTGTACAACTATGGAGAACAAATTAAGTACATTGGCATTTTATTTTTGTTGAAAACGAGGATGTTTTAGAGGTTCTACACCTAAGCTTAGGTATATAACAGCCACATATTCACAATCCCCTATATATATATATATATATATATATATATATATATATATATATATATATATATATATATATATATATATATATATATATATATATATATATATATATATATATATATATATATATATATATATATATATATATATATATTAATTCATATATAAATGGTAATTGTATGCGATTTTTTTCTACAATATTTGATCATTCACATGATCTAAATTAATGTATAAATCCCAGTTAATTCAATTGCATATTATTAAAATTTTGAAATTGTAAAGTATATAAACGAATTTTCTTGAATTCAATTAATTCAATTGCGTATTATTATATAACAGGCTTCATTGTTGACAAATTTGTTTGCTTATGCTACAAGTGTTATAAGCTATTTTTAGAAAGATCCGCATTGGAGATATCAATTACTCCAAAGATGATTGCTACAAGGGTTATAAGCGGCTTTCTCAAGCTACATGAATTTCAAGGGTTAGCATAATTGATGTTTTCTCTTAAAACAAAATACATGAACATCAATGTTTTAGGCGATGTTTTGCAACGTTATAGTTCCTAACTTCCCATGGCTATGAATTCTTTAACTAAAAGATGCTACATTTTTTAGTTTTATAAATTTACGTTGTTCGGTAACTAAATGCTACATTTTTTAGTTTTATAAATTTATGTTTTTCGGTACAAATATAGGGGTATTATTAAGTCTAGTGGCCCGGGCCATGGATTACATATGGACCAGCCCTGAATACCAAGATCATGTATGTTATTGGTATCAATCTCTCCATCAGAAAACCAGTAAGGCACGATTACAAGAAGATAAGGAATCAAGAACATCACATATTCATCTTCGTGAAAGCTAACGCTTCCCAGTAAGTACCACTGACTCTTTCTGAGATTTATATGAACTGATATTGATTTTACCTGTTAAATTTCAACACAATATACTCAAACCGATTCGAACAGTATCGGTTTGAGAGAAACTGGTTTCAAAATCGGATCGGATCAATTTCAAAACCGGTTTTTGTAACATCCGGCTTTTTCAAACAAAATACACCCAAAATTTTTTATTTTTAAACACAGTTTTAAACATACAAAACTAACTGTTTAGCTGTATAAGTTATTACAAAAAAGGGTACAAGCGTATCAAGGAGTATATATATATATATATATATATATCAAAAGTAAACTCCTTCTAAGCCGGGCCGCTACAACGAACAGTCCTATCCATGAGCTACTTCTTTACCCTTAACAGGGTCACGCTCACCTGCAGGGACAATTCACACATGTACTGTGAGCTATAAAGCTCAATGAGTAATCATATAAACAATTTAACATATAAACATATACTTAAGTTGGTAGAACTCCATATAGTGTACATCCCTGTTTAAATCAACATTTGGATATCAATCCAATCTCCTAGCCACATGGGCCGTTATTATTTGGATACTACATCCAATCTCCTAGTCATATAGGCCGTTATTATTTGGATATTACATCCAATCTCATAGCCATATAGGCCGTTATTATTTTGGATACAGAATCCAATCTCCTAGCCACGAAGGCCGTTAACATTTGGATACGAAATCCAATCTCCTAGCCTCAAAGGTCGTTATACCATACCAATTGGGTAATTGACTAACTTATAGATTACCATTTCAAGTGCCAAGGCTACTTCCAATTTCAAGAGGTCAATCAATACGAATATCACAACTGATATAAGAGAGATTACTCACCTGGTATTGAAGCTCTTTACAGTTCTAGTTTGCACCACCGAAGCTATCACAAACCTTTAAGGTTTTCCTGCACCTACACAATCACACGCATACCATGTAGAGGTGAAAACCTTGTTTTTCAACCATCTAGGTTTGAAACTCGATTTCAATAGCTAAGACTTGTTATTAAAAGCATTTCAACACATCCCAAACATGTGTATAAGTTCAATTTCTAGCCATACACAGGTGGTCCTTCACCACAACTCGAAACCCACCCAAAATGACCAAATCAACCGTTCAAAACAGCTAAAACCGTAAACCTTACCTTCAAGAAGTGGAATACCGAAGATTACTTCAATCCTTCAAGTTCTAGCCTTCTAATTTGGTCCAAAATGATTTGGGAAATGTTTCTAGGGTTTAGAAGAGGTTTTGGTTCGAGAATTGTCCAAGAAATGGCTGAAAATCGCAATAAAAATGGGTGGGGCCTGTGCGCAGCATGACCCGTGTCCAAAGTTACACGACCCGTGTAACTTACGGTCAACTACTTACACGACCCGTGTCCTACTTACACGACCCGTGTAACTTACGGTATACATTTGAAGTTTTAGTCTGCAGAACTACACGACCCGTGTCAAAATTACACGACCCGTGTAATTCACTGTATGCCCAACAAGTTCAAAGACTTCCCTACACGACCCGTGTAATTCATACACGACCCGTGTAACCTGCTTCTAGCATTTTTCAACTTCAAATTCCTTCCAAATGAAATTCTAACTATCCAAACTCTTGCAATAATCCAACTAATCTTAATTATCTTAAGATTAATATATAAATACTTACCGAAAGTAATGTGGTGTTACAAATTCTCCCCTCCTTCAAAAGATTCCGTCCTCGGAATCATGCAAAGAGTTGGGGGTATTTCTCCTTCATTTCATCCTCAACTTCCCATGTCATATCTGAACCTTTATGGTGTCGCCAAAGTACTTTAACCATATTAATCTTCTTGTTTCGCAGCTGTGTCACTTTCCGATCTAACACTTTCTCGGGTTGTTCTGAATACTTTAGTTTTTCATCTAGTTCAATATCAGCAAGAGGTATTCGTTGGGACTCATCAAACAATGTTTTCGGCAAGTAGGACACATGGAAAACATTGTGGATACCTTGAAGTTCTTAGGTAACTCCAATCGGTACGCCACAGCTCCGACTTTTTGAGATATCCAGAAGGGTCCTATAAAACGAGGACTCAACTTTCCTTTCTTCCTGAAGCGAATTAAACCTTTCCAAGGGGATACTTTGAGCATCACCATTTCTCCCACTCGAAATTCCAACGGTTTCACCCGCTTATCAGCATACTGTTTTTGCCGGTTTTGAGCAACTTTCAAGTGTTCCCGGATTTTTTTAATCTTTTCTTCAGTTTGGGCTACGATCTCGGGTCCGGCCAACGGATTTTCTCCCACTTCAGTCCAGCAGGTCGGAGTATGACACGGTGCTCCATATAACGCTTCATACGGGGCCATCTGAATGCTGGAATGAAAACTGTTGTTGTAAGCAAATTCTACCAAAGGTAAATGATCTTCCCAACTCCCACCAAAGTCTATTACACACGTCCGAAGCATGTCTTCTAAAGTCTGAATGGTTCTCTCGCTTTGCCGATCGGTTTGTGGATGATACGCGGTACTCATCAATACCTTCGAACCCAACTGTTCTTGAAGGCTCTGCTAAAATCGGGAAGTGAATCTGCTGTCTCGATCCGATACAATTGACGACGATAATCCATGTCGACGAATTACCTCGTCAATGTATATTTTCGCCAACTTTTCGATCTTGAAATTTTCACTAACCGATAAAAATTGCGCCGATTTCGTCAATCGATCAACCACTACCCAAACAGTATCATGCCCACGCGGTGTTCGGGGTAGTTTTGTTACGAAATCCATTATGATATTATCCCATTTCTTTTCTGGAATTGGTAACGGTTGAATTTTGCCATACGGTTTCTGGTGGTTCGACTTTACATGCAAACAAGTCAGGCACTTTTCTACATACCTTCCAATATCTCTTTTCATTCCCGGCCACAAATACATAGGTTTTAGCATTCGGTACATCTTGGTACTGCCCGGGTGTACAGCATATCGGCTACAATGAGCATCTTCCAAGAGTAAACTCCGCGCCTCACCTTACTTGGGCACCCACACACGGCCTCTAAAGGTCTTCAACCGCTGAGAGTTTTCAACTAGATGCTTTATATATCCGACCATTCGTTCACTTTTTACGTTCTCGGTTTTGCAGGCTTCTTCTTGTGCCACACGAATTAACTCGGGTAGTCGGCTCACCACACCCATACACGCGGATGTAATCTTCAAAGGATATTGTTTTCGGCTCATGTAATACCGTATTATTAATTTATATAGATTTTGTGTTAATCTTAGTGTAATTAAGATTAAATAGGTTATTATATGAGTTAAGATGGTTAGAAACCCAATTGAGTAAAGTTTGGATTTGTAAAATGTCAAATCAGAGCTACACGGGTCGTGTAAGGTCACACGGGTCGTGTAGAAAGGCTTAAGAAGCAAAGCAGTAACCTTTTCAGACCTACACGGGTCGTGTAGCTTCACACGGGTCGTGTAGCTCCTCTTCAAAAATTACCGAGGCAAGGTTGGGTCTCACACGGGTCGTGTGAATCAACACGGGTCGTGTGAGTCTGCAGAATTTCAAGTTGACCTGCTGTAGGCCTCACACGGGTCGTGTGAGCCTACACGGGTCGTGTCGCGCATCAGGGGTGTTTTAAAATACGGGTTTTCCTTCATTTGGGTCATTTCCAATTCAACCAAAACCCTCTCTAAACCCTAGAAATCGATTTCTAAGCCATCTAAGTCGAGATTTAAGCCTATTGATCACGAATTGAAGCTAGAGATTAGTTCCTTGAACTTGAAAGGTAATCCTCCTTGATTTTTATCTTGTTTTGTCGGTTAAATATTTGGATTTGAGATGATTTCTTGTGGTTTTGATGAACCACTTGCAACTAACATGAATTAGAGTGAGATTACTTGGATTAGTGTGTGTAATAGATTTCTAATTCGAGACTCAAGCTTGCAAGGTGCTTGTATTATGATACTAGGGTTATATGAGTTAAATTTGTGAAATTGGAAGTTACAATTAGGATAGTATTGCTATCTTTTGATTGTAACCCTCTCTTATGATTCCAATTTCTTGATTGATATGAATATTGGATATGATTGAGATTTTCTTGAAATTGAGTATTGAGTTTGAGTCATTGTATTACAGCTAAAGCTAGACAGGAACACACACGAGGTTCGGGAGTTCCACATATCGACTCAACTTCAGGTGAGTAGTTAATTATTAGATAATTATGCCTTATTATGATGTTATTTACAGATAAGAAGTAAACTATGTTTAATTTGGCTGAATATAACTAAATTTTGAGTATATGGAAGAAAGAGGAATAGAGTGTGAGACACACTATGGACTGAGATAGTCCATTGAGATACAATCAAATGAGATGATGAATGATGCGATTCAGCTAACCTTAAATTACTCACTGAGCTTTCAAAGCTCATAAATTGTTTGTTACTGTGATCTGTGTTAGGTTCTGGTAGTGGTGACCGCGGGAAGCGGAACATGGAAGGATAGCTACACATGGACTTGGACTTTGACATAGATTTACTTTTGTTGCTTTGAAAAGTAAACCCAGTTTTGTTAAATAGTTGTAAACAGTTGATGTAATAGTTTGGGACTTGAACTAAGCTTTTGATGACAACCTTGTGTATACTTGTTACTCTTTTTGGGATTATACCTCTAATGAAATTATGTTTGACTAAAGAAATTGGTATATCCTAAATTTGAGGAACCGGGTGTTACAAGTTGGTATCAGAGCCTTGGTTTAAGGGAATTAAACCTTGAGATGGGTTTAGACTTAAACCAATGAGATTGAAAAGTCCTAAAGAGTCCCGAGTAGCTATCCTCCACGGTGTATACAATTGAGTGATTATACACTATATTGAGTATTATAGTGATATACAATTGAGTGATTATACACTATATTGAGTATTATAGTGATATACAATTGAGTGATTATACACTATATTGAGTATTATAGTGATATACAATTGAGTGATTATACACTATATTGAGTATTATAGTGATATACAATTGAGTGATTATACACTATATTGAGTATTATAGTGATATACAATTGAGTTGATTACACATCATATCGAGTATTATGGTGGTGATTACTAAATGAGTTGATTTTCTTTTTTCAGTTAAAATGAGTGCTGGAAAAGAAAAAGAGCGAGGTGATCCACCAAGAGATAAATCGGGATCACGAGATTCGGGTAAAGAGCATCAACTCGAGGGAGAGCGACCTCCCGAGACACAGGGTAATATGCAAGCTATGATTGTTGCTGAGGTAGCCAAAGCACTTAAAGAATTACTACCCACTTATTTGAGGCCTCAGACGGAGGCTGCAACTGGAGGTCCTTCGGGACAACCACCGGTTCAACCTGAGCACAGGGAGGATCGTGAAGAGGTCTATACTGAGGCGGGTAGAGCTAGAATACCTGAGAAGACAAGGAAGTGTACTTATGATGTTTTTCAGAAGTGCAAACCATACGATTTCTATGGGAAAGATGATCCCATAGCAGCCAAGAATTGGTTAACACATGTTGAAAAGATGTTCCGTACCAGTAAATGCGATGAGGCAGATAAAGTGGAGTTTGCAACAAACTTGCTAAAAGAAGATGCACAGTTCTGGTGGGAGAATATGTGTATGGAGATAGGAGAGAGTTTGGCGTATACACTGAACTGGGAACAATTCAAGTTGAAGTTCACTGAATACTATTGTTCCAATAATGCTATGAAGGGAATAGAGGAAGAGTTTTTGAAGTTACAACAAGGATCGAGAACAGTACAACAATACACACTAGATTTTAATGAGAAGGCAAGATTTGTACAACATCAAGTTGATACAGAGGAGCGTAAGATGGATCGTTATTTGTGGGGTTTAAAAACACAGATCCGAGAGTTTTTGCCGAGTTCCAGATATACTACCTTTCAACAAGTTGCTGAGGCAGCAAGATCGAGAGAAAGGGAATTGCAAAGACAGGAGGAAGAGAGAAGAACCGAAAGAGAAGTTGAAGGATTAAAGAGAAAGTAGGAAGGTAAAGCTATAGATACTTCTCAGAGATCCATTACCACGGGTTCTCAAGTTCATGGTGAAACCAAGAAGAATGAAGAAAAATGGTGTAAGAAGTCTAGGCGAAAACATATGGGAGAATGTGATCCCCGAAACCCTCCATCAGTTTGTTTCCAGTGTGGAAAGACAGGACATATGGCTCGCCAGTGTACCGAGAGTCGCCCTGTTTGTTTTAATTGTGGGGAGAGCGGGCATATTCGTCCAAATTGCCCAAAGATGAAATCTGAGCCACAAAGAGATTTTCAAAAGACTGGTCCAGGAAGAGGTCGAGATCGAGATGATCGAAGAGATAGGGGTGGTGGTCATGTGAAAACGCAAGCTTTTCAATTAACTGTTGACGAGGCTAGAGATCGGACCGATGTTATCACATGTATCTTTAGCTTGAACTCTTTTCAAGCACGAGTACTTTTTGATTCGGGTGCATCTGTGTCTTTTATATCAGAGTCTTTTGCTTCTAAACTAGATAATCCATTAGCTGAATTATATGAGAAAATAATAGTAGATGTAGCAGATGGGAGATGTGTTTTTGTAAAGAGTCATTATAAACAGTGTCGGTTTGAAATCTATGGGATTGCGTACCCTATAGATCTGAAGCCGATCACTAATCATGAGTTTGATGTGATAGTCGGGATGGATTGGATGGATGATAATAGAGGTCAAATGGATTGTTATGAGAAAACACTTTCCATAAAGACACCGAGTGGTTCCCGAATTTTGATACGAGGTGAACGACGTTCCCGAAAAGTACCGATAGTGTCACTTGCCACGGCTAGGAGATATATAGAAAGAGGGGGTGAATTGATTATGGCACATGTGATTAGTGCTGAGTCAAAACATTCCAAAATAGAAGAAGTAGAAGTGGTTTGTGATTATCCCGATGTATTTCCCGAAAATCTTCCAGGCGTACCACCAAGTAGACAAGTTGAATTTGTGATCGATGTCATACCGGGGGCGAAGCCGGTAGCTCGACCACCTTATCGATTAGCACCATCTAAGATGGAAGAATTAAAGAGACAGTTGCAAGAGTTATTGGAACTTGGGTTTATACATCCGAATTCGTCTCCGTGGGGTGCGCCTATACTCTTTGTAAAAAAGAAAGATGGATCTATGAGAATGTGTATAGATTATCGGGAGCTCAACAAGATCACTATAAAGAATCGTTACCCGTTGCCGAGGATCGATGACTTATTTGATCAACTGCATGGGGCCACGTATTTTTCAAAGATTGATTTGAGATCCGGCTATCATCAATTGAGAGTACAAGAAGCTGATATTCCGAAGACAGCTTTTCGTACGAGGTATGGCCATTACGAGTTCTTAGTCATGCCGTTCGGTTTGACTAATGCTCCAGCCGTTTTTATGGATTTGATGAATCGGGTTTGTCGTCACTTTCTTGATAAATTCGTAATTGTGTTTATCGACGACATCCTGATTTATTCAAAGAGTCGAGAAGAGCACAGATTTCATTTACAACAAATGCTAGATCTTCTTCGAGATGAGAAATTATATGCAAAATTTTCAAAATGCGAGTTCTGGTTACGGGAGATCCAATTTCTTGGCCATGTGATAAATGAAGACGGTATAAAGGTAGATCCAGCAAAGATCGAAGCCGTAATGAGTTAGGAGCCGCCAAAGAGTCCAATGGAGGTTCGTAGTTTCTTGGGGTTAGCAGGTTATTATCGACGATTTGTAGAAAACTTTTCTCGTATAGCTATACATTTAACCAAATTAACCAAGAAGATGGAGAAATTTAGTTGGACTGAGGCACAACAATCAGCCTTTGAACAACTACGAGATGGCTTATGCAAGGCTCCAGTGTTAGCTTTACCGCAAGGAGTAGAAGACTTTGTTCTTTACAGCGATGCCTCCTTAAGTGGTCTTGGATGCGTGTTGATGCAAAAAGGACGAGTGATAGCGTATGCCTCTCGACAACTGAAACCACATGAAAAAGCTTACCCAGTACATGATTTAGAGTTGGCGGCAATAATTTTTGCATTAAAGATCTGACGACATTATCTTTATGGAGTGCGATTTCAGATCTATACAGATCATAAAAGTCTGAAATACCTATTTGATCAGAAAGAGTTAAACATGAGGCAAGTACGGTGGATGGATCTACTAAAAGATTATGATTATGAAATACTTTACCATCCTGGTAAAGCCAATGTGGTGGCGGATGCACTAAGCCGTAAGGAGCCGCCTATTCGAGTCGTATCGGCTCGAATGGGGATTGTGAGTCGATTACCAGAGTTGATACGTAGATGCCAAGCCGAAGCCAATGACTTGAAGAAAGAAAGGATGATTGGTTATGTAGAGAAACTTGTGGAAAATGCACAAGGAATCAAAACTTTCCAAGGGCGAGTTTGGGTTCCGAGACATGGCGAGGCGAGACAATTATTGCTAGAGGATGCTCACTGTACTAGGTATTCGGTTCATCTTGGTAGTACACGAATGTATTATACCTTAAAACCGTACTATTGGTGGCCGGGTATGAAGCGAGATGTGGGACGATTTGTAGAGAACTGTTTGACATGTCTTCAGGTAAAAGCTAATCATCAGAAGCCTTATGGAGCAGTGCAGCCATTGCCAGTACCAAAGAAGAAATGGGATGAGATCACTATGGATTTCATCACAAAGTTGCCTCGAACTCCTCGAGGATATGATTCTATATGGGTGATTGTTGACAGGTTAACAAAGTCGGCTCATTTTATTCCAATCCGAGAAGATTATCAAGTATCAAAGCTAGCTGAGATATATACGAAAGCAATTGTGAAACGACATGGAATGCCAACTTCAATAATTTCTGATAGATATAATCGGTTCAATTCACATTTCTGGCAGAGTTTCCAAAAGCATTTTGGTACAAAAGCTTTATTAAGCACTGCGTATCATCCCCAGACGGATGGACAGTCGGAAAGAACGATACAAACACTTGAAGATATGCTACGAGCTTGCATCATTGATTTTGGAGGCAGTTGGGAAGATCATCTGCCTTTGGTAGAGTTTGCCTATAATAACACTTATCACTCAAGTATACAGATGGCACCTTTTGAAGCTTTATATGGTGCACCGTGCCGAACACCAACTTGCTGGACAGAGATGGGAGAGAAACCATTGGCGGGACCGGAAATTGTAGCTGAAACTGAAGAGAAGATACAAAGCATTCGTGAGCATATGCGGGTAGCCCAAAACCGCCAAAAGCAATATGCAGATAGAAGAAGAAAGCTGTTAGAGTTCAATGTTGGGGACATGGTAATGTTGAAAGTGTCCCCATGGAAAGGAATAATTCGATTTGTCAAAAGAGGTAAATTGAGCCCACGCTTTATCGGACCCTTTCAAGTTTTGGAAAAAATTGGAGCGGTTGCGTATAAGCTAAAGCTTCCAGAGGAGTTACAGGGTATCCACAATGTTTTTCATGTGTCACACCTTAGAAAAACATTGTATGACCAATCCACTTGGGTACCCTTAGTTGAAGTTCAACTAGATGAGAAATTAAGATATCAAGAAATGCCAGAGCAAATTCTAGAAAAGAAAGTTAAGAAATTGCGAAATAAAGAAGTGGGATTAGTAAAAGTGAAATGGCGACATCATAAAGGAGCAGATGTTACTTGGGAAGCTGAAGGAGAGATGCGGTCGAAATATCCTTACTTATTTCAAGAGATTCCGAGGACGGAATCTTTTGAAGGGGGTAAGAACTTGTAATACCGTATTATTAATTTATATAGATTTTGTGTTAATCTTAGTGTAATTAAGATTAAATAGGTTATTATATGAGTTAAGATGGTTAGAAACCCAATTGAGTAAAGTTTGGATTTGTAAAATGTCAAATCAGAGCTACACGGGTCGTGTAAGGTCACACGGGTCGTGTAGAAAGGCTTGAGAAGCAAAGCAGTAACCTTTTCAGACCTACACGGGTCGTGTTGCTTCACACGGGTCGTGTAGCTCCTCTTCAAAAATTACCGAGGCAAGGTTGGGTCTCACACGGGTCGTGTGAATCAACACGGGTCGTGTGAGTCTGCAGAATTTCAAGTTGACCTGCTGTAGGCCTCACACGGGTCGTGTGAGCCTACACGGGTCGTGTCGCGCATCAGGGGTGTTTTAAAATACGGGTTTTCCTTCATTTGGGTCATTTCCAATTCAACCAAAACCCTCTCTAAACCCTATAAATCGATTTCTAAGCCATCTAAGTCGAGATTTAAGCCTATTGATCACGAATTGAAGCTAGAGATTAGTTCCTTGAACTTGAAAGGTAATCCTCCTTGATTTTTATCTTGTTTTGTCGGTTGAATATTTGGATTTGAGATGATTTCTTGTGGTTTTGATGAACCACTTGCAACTAACATGAATTAGAGTGAGATTACTTGGATTAGTGTGTGTAATAGATTTCTAATTCGAGACTCAAGCTTGCAAGGTGCTTGTATTATGATACTAGGGTTATATGAGTTAAATTTGTGAAATTGGAAGTTACAATTAGGATAGTATTGCTATCTTTTGATTGTAACCCTCTCTTATGATTCCAATTTCTTGATTGATATGAATATTGGATATGATTGAGATTTTCTTGAAATTGAGTATTGAGTTTGAGTCATTGTATTACAGCTAAAGCTAGACAGGAACACACACGAGGTTCGGGAGTTCCACATATCGACTCAACTTCAGGTGAGTAGTTAATTATTAGATTATTATGCCTTATTATGATGTTATTTACAGATAAGAAGTAAACTATGTTTAATTTGGTTGAATATAACTAAATTTTGAGTATATGGAAGAAAGAGGAATAGTGTGTGAGACACACTATAGACTGAGATAGTCCATTGAGATACAATCAAATGAGATGATGAATGATGCGATTCAACTAACCTTAAATTACTCACTGAGCTTTCAAAGCTCATAAACTGTTTGTTACTGTGATCTGTGTTAGGTTCTGGTAGTGGTGACCGCGGGAAGCGGAACATGGAAGGATAGCTACACATGGACTTGGACTTTGACATAGATTTACTTTTGTTGCTTTGAAATATGAAGTAAACCCGGTTTTGTTAAATAGTTGTAAACAGTTGATGTAATAGTTTGGGACTTGAACTAAGCTTTTGATGACAACCTTGTGTATACTTGTTACTCTTTTTGGGATTATACCTCTAATGAAATTATGTTTGACTAAAGAAATTGGTATATCCTAAATTTGAGGAACCGGGTGTTACAGCTCAGGGCATCTGCAACCACATTCGCTTTGCCGGGATGGTACAGTATTTCACAATCAAAATCTTTGAGTAGATCCATCCACCTTTGCTGTCTCGTGTTCAGTTCTTTCTGGTCAAATAAATACTTCAGGCTTTTATGATCCGAATAGACCACAAACTTCACGCCATACAAGTAGTGTCTCCAAAGCTTTAAGGCTAATATTATTGCAGCCAATTCGAGATCATGCACCGGGTACTTCTTTTCAGCTTCTTTTAATTGACGGGACGCATAAGCAATTACCCGACCTTTCTGCATTAATACACATCCAAGGCCCACCCGTGAAGCATCACTATAAACCACGTAGTCTTCCCCGTCTTGCGGTAAGGCTAAAACCAGAGCTTCACATAAGGCTTGCTTTAATTTCTGAAAGGCTGCTTGTTGTCTATCCGCCCATTCAAACTTTTCACCCTTCTTGGTCAACTTAGTCAACGGGGCAGCAATCGAAGAAAAATTCTCTACAAATCTTCTATAATAACCCGCTAGTCCAAGAAAACTACGTATTTCCGTTGGACTCCGAGGCGGTTCCCATTTCATAACAGCCTCAATCTTGGTTGGATCAACTTTGACACCTTCACTATTAATAACATGCCCAAGAAACTGTACTTCTCTTAGCCAAAATTCACACTTGGAAAACTTCGCGTATAACTTTTCTCGGCGAAGTAATTCCAATATTTGGCGTAAATGAACACCGTGTTCAGCCTGGCTTTGAGAATATACCAAAATATCGTCTATGAATACAATAACGAAAATATCAAGGAATGGACGACATACTCTGTTCATAAGATCCATGAATGCTGCCGGAGCGTTGGTTAACCCAAAAGGCATAACCAAAAACTCATAATGACCATAACGGGTACGGAATGTGGTCTTTGGAATATCTGATTCTTGAATCTTCAACTGATGATACCCCGACCTCAGAACAATCTTTGAAAAATACTTCGCCCCCTGAAGTTGATCGAACAGATCGTCAATTCTCGGTAACGCATATTTGTTTTTCACCGTGATTTTATTCAATTCCCGATAGTCGATACACATATGCATCGAACCATCTTTCTTCTTTACAAATAGAATAGGCGCTCCACACGGTGATGAACTCGGTCTAATGAAACCCAGATCTAGAAGTTCTTCTAACTGTTTCCTCAATTCCTCCATTTCTGAAGGTGCCAATCGATAAGGAGCCCGAGCAACAGGTGCGGCTCCCGGAACTAATTCAATTGTAAATTCAACATGTCGGTCTGGTGGTAATCCAGGGAGTTCTTCAGGAAAAACGTCTAGAAATTCGTTTACAATTTTTACACTTTCTTTTTCCACCTGATCTGATTTAGCAAAAGACACATATGCTAAATAAGACGTCCCTCCTTTACTGACATTACTCCGGGCTTGAGCAAAGGAGATAACCGGCATTCTCAGACGCGGTCTTTCACCCTGGATTTTAATCCATGCCCCTTCTGGTGTTAAAACTGTAATATTCTTGTTTCTGTAATCCACATTAGCATAATTGGTTGCTAACCAATCCATACCCACAATTACCCTAAATTCCTTGGTATTCATCGGCTTCAGATCTATAGGGAAAGTGGTCCCGTAAATCTTAAGCTGACAACCTTCAATATGTTTCGACACCCAAACATACCTACCATCTGCTATTGCTACTTCCAAACTTTCATCCATAGGAGTTAGGGGAATATTTAAACGAGACATCATAGATGTTGACACAAAACAGTGTGTAGCTCCAGGATCAAATATTACGTATACTGGAATTGAATTTAGAGTGAATATACCTGTAACTACGTCAGTCTTTTCACGAGCCTCTTCCCCTGTCATTTGGAATGCCCGTGATGCCACTGGTCCTCCCCGACCCTTTACCTCTTCTTTCTTTCCTCCCCGCTCCTCTCTGGGTTTATCACTAGGTGCTCCAGCTTTTATCTGGGGACAGTTTGGGCGAATATGATCTGTAGCCCCACATTGAAAACACCTCCGCTCCGCCCGACAATCTCGAGCGATATGCCCTTGCTTTCCATAGTTACGACAACCCGACGATGGAATATCGGCTCGACAACTTCCAAAGTGCTTTTTCCTGCACTTTTCACACCACTTTGCTTCTTCTTTCGGACCTTTGCCTTTAAAATTGGACCCCGTCTGTTGCGACTTTTTCTGAGGCGTCCATGGTTGTTCCTCCGCTTTCCGTTTAGTTTCACCGACCATCTTTTCCTCCTCCTGCCTTTGAAGTTCCGTCTCTCTTTCTGTGGCTCTATCCACCACCTGTCGGAAGGAAGATAACTGAAGTGGTTGCACAATTTCTCGAATTTGGGTTGTCAATCCCCACACGTATTTATCAATTTTTCTCTTCTCAGTGTTTATCTGGTGTTCAGAAAATCTGGCATTTTCAAGAAAACTCATTGTATATTCTTGCACCGTATGAGACCCTTGTTCCAAGTGCAAAAATTCTTCCTCTAGCCTTTTCACAGCCACCTTGGAACAATATTCTTCGTTAAATTTGGTTTTGAACTATTCCCATAATAAAGATTGGGTCAAGTCGGGACCCAACGCCTTACTGAACACTTGCCACCAGTGTAATGCATTACCAGTTAATTAATTCGTGGCAAACTCCACCTTATCCCCTTCAGCACATTTACTAATTCGAAACACCTTCTTTGTATGTATCAACCATTCCATAGCTTGAACCGGATTATCCGTTCCTGAAAACTCTTTGGGCTTGCAGCCCAGAAAAGTTTTATAAGTAAATTCAGTCTTTTTCCCGGAACTTCCTTCTCCTTGGACTTCCTTCTCAACACGAACTCTACTTTCCCCTTGACTCTCATTTTCAGGCTGCCTGTCGTGAACTTGCTTTGCAGTACTTTCATCATGTGCATTTATCAAGGTAGGTAATAGTTCACGTACCACATCAGCTACAATGGTGCGTAAATCTGGTGGATTTTCATTTGCTGGTCCACTCGCACCTCTTCCAACCGAGCCTTGAGAACGGGCCCGACCACCTCTCGAGGCTCCACGCCCCGAATTTCCTCGCGTAGGATTACTTCTAGTACTTCTCATACTTCAAAATTTAACAAATTGTTAGGTTATATATAATAACAAGCTTATATACAACCAAATGTTCAACATGTCTATTATCTCTCAAGGTTTAAGTCCAGGGATCTATTCTACAGACACCTAGTTCACTTAAACCACGGGTCTGATACCAACTTGTAACACCCGGCTTTTTTAAACAAAATACACCCAAAATTTTTCATTTTTAAACACAGTTTTAAACATACAAAACTAACTGTTTAGGTGTATAAGTTATTACAAAAAAAGGGTACAAGCGTATCAAGGAGTATATATATATATATATCAAAAGTAAACTCCTTCTAAGCCGGGCCGCTACAACGAACAGTCCTATCCATGAGCTACTTCTTTACCCTTAACAGGGTCACGCTCACCTGTAGGGACAATTCACACATGTACTGTGAGCTATAAAGCTCAATGAGTAATCATATAAACAATTTAACATATAAACATATACTTAAGTTGTTAGAACTCCATAAAGTGTACATCCCTGTTTAAATCAACATTTGGATATCAATCCAATCTCCTAACCACATGGGCCGTTATTATTTGGATACTACATCCAATCTCCTAGCCATATAGGCCGTTATTATTTGGATATTACATCCAATCTCCTAGCCATATAGGCCGTTATTATTTTGGATATGGAATCCAATCTCCTAGCCACGAAGGCCGTTAACATTTGGATACGAAATCCAATCTCCTAGCCTCAAAGGCCATTATACCATACCAATTGGGTAATTGACTAACTTATAGATTACCATTTCAAGTGCCAAGGCTACTTCCAATTTCAAGAGGTCAATCAATACGAATATCACAACTGATATAAGAGAGATTACTCACCTGGTATTGAAGCTCTTTACAGTTCTAGTTTGCACCACCGAAGCTATCACAAACCTTTAAGGTTTTCCTGCACCTACACAATCACACATATACCATGTAGAGGTGAAAACCTTGTTTTTCAACCATCTAGGTTTGAAACTCGATTTCAATAGCTAAGACTTGTTATTAAAAGCATTTCAACACATCCCAAACATGTGTATAAGTTCAATTTCTAGCCATACACAGGTGGTCCTTCACCACAACTCGAAACCCACCCAAAATGACGAAATCAACCGTTCAAAACAGCTAGAACCGTAAACCTTACCTTCAAGAAGTGGAATACCGAAGATTACTTAAATCCTTCAAGTTCTAGCCTTCCAATTTGGTCCAAAATGATTTGGGAAATGTTTCTAGGGTTTAGAAGAGGTTTTGGTTCGAGAATTGTCCAAGAAATGGCTGAAAATCGCAATAAAAAGGGGTGGGGCCTGTGCGCAGCACGACCCGTGTCCAAAGTTACACGACCCGTGTAACTTACGGTCAACTACTTACACGACCCGTGTCCTACTTACACGACCCGTGTAACTTACGGTATACATTTGAAGTTTTAGTCTGCAGAACTACACGACCCGTGTCAAAATTACACGACCCGTGTAATTCACTGTATACCCAACAAGTTCAAAGACTTCCCTACATGACCCGTGTAATTCCTACACGACCCGTGTAACCTGCTTCTAGCATTTTTCAACTTCAAATTCCTTCTTAATGAAATTCTAACTATCCAAACTCTTGCAATAATCCAACTAATCTTAATTACCTTAAGATTAATATATAAATACTTACCGAAAGTAATGTGGTGTTACAGTTTCAGATTTAAATCAGTTTCTTTATTAACCTCTAATTTTTTTTACGTGTGTAAACATGTTCTTCTTGGACCGGTTTAAGGATTTCAATCAAAACCTGATGCAGGTTCAACATGCAGGTTCAGCATGGTCCAAGGTCTCATTTTGTGCACCTATTATCCGATTCGGTCTACTTTTGTTATGCAGATCCAAAAACGAAAATTATGATAACAATGAGATTAACAATAAAAATCAACAAGAATTTACCCAAACAATTTAACTTCTTTTATTCCTTCACAAAATGTAGTCTAACAGAAAGAAAGTAAAGAAAGAAAAACAACAATCTGTTTACATTTTACGTACACCAAAAGTAAAGTAAAATGAGTTTTAACAAGTTTTTCACGTATGCACAAATGGTCCCTCAACTTTGTAGATAAATCACAATTTACCCACAAATCTCCACCTTAATTTTTCTACTACGTTACCTCATTTCTCCAACTATCGATGCTTAAAAAATCCAAGCAATGTCGAAACTTGCATTCCGGGACCAATTTTGTCAACATATCCGCCGGGTTCTCATGATTTCCAATCTTTGCCACTTTCACTCGCGTCTTGGACCGAATGAAATGATACCGGACATCAATGTGCTTAGTCCGATCATGAAACACTTGGTCTTTGGCTAAACATATAGCACTCATGCTATCACAATAAACCAATGCTTGATCTTGACTAATACCAAGATCACCAATTAACCCTTTTAGCCAAATCGCCTCTTTCGCCGCTTCCGTTAACGCCATATACTCGGCTTCGGTTGTAGACAAAGCCACCGATTGTTGAAGAGTTGCCTTCCAACTCACTACCGAATTTCCAACCGTAAACACATAACCCGTAAGCGACCTTCTAGCATCCAAACCCGCCGCATAATCGGAATCCGAATACCTAGCAACAAAACACTCCCGATTTCCTCCATAAATGAGACCCACATTGGAAGTTCCCTTTAGATACCAAAAAAATCCTTTTTACCGCGACCCAATGCTCCTTACCGGGATCCGCCATGTTTCGTGAAACAACACTCATCGAATGAGCGATATCCGGTCTCGTACAAACCATCACATACATCAAACTTCCGACCGCGCTTGCATAAGGACACTTGGACATAAACTCCACCTCATCTTGGGTCTTCTGTAAACACGCCTTTGAAACCCGAAAACCTGTCGACGAAGGAGTATTTACCGGTTTAGCTAAACTCATACCGAACCGGGAAATAATCTTCTCGATGTAACTTTTCTGTGACAAGAAAAGTTTCCCATGCTTACGATCTCGAACAAGTTCCAATCCTAAGATTTTCCGAGCCGTGCCCAAATCCTTCATATCGAACTCGGAATTAAGAAGTAATTTCAACTTCTTAACCTCTTCAACACTTGTCGCCGCCACCAACATATCGTCAACATACAAAAGTAAGTAGATTTGCGACCCATCACTCACTTTCCGGTGATAAACGCAACAATCATACAAGCTTCTCAAAAAACCATGTTTTACCATAAACTCATCAAACCTTTTGTGCCATTGCCTCGACGATTGTTTCAACCCATAAAGCGATTTGCGTAATCGGCAAACACAATCTTCTTTTCCTTGCACAAAAAATCATTCCAGTTGACTCATATAGATTTCTTCATCGAGACTCCTATGGAGAAAAGCCGTCTTTATATCAAGTTGTTCCAACTCTAAGTCGTGATGTGCTACTAAAGAAAGTAACACCTGAATAGACGTGTGTCGAACTACCAGTGAGAAAATCTCATTATAATCGACCCCTTCCTTTTGGCTATAACCTTTATCCACGAGCCGGGCCTTGTACCGAGTTGACTCGGCACACAATAACCCGATTTTCCTTTTAAAAATCCACTTACACCCCACGACCCGTCTACCGTTTGGTAATTTTACAAGATCCCACATCTCGTTTTTATGAAGCGACTCGATTTCTTCACTCATAGCTCCAATCCATAAACTCGCTTCTTTTGAGACAATTGCTTCCCGATAAGTAGCCGTGCACAAGATTCCATCTCATCCGCTACTTGTAACATGTAAGCCACCATGTCCTCAAAACCATACAGAATAGGTGGATCGATTTGCCTTCGCGTCCTATCTTGAGCTATAGAATGAAATTGGTTCTCGCCTCCACCTTGAGAACTTGAACCACCTTGCACAAGTGTCTCGACCCCACTATTTTGTACTACAAAATCATGGCTGTTCGGGCTATTATATGACAAATTTTGGGCACTGTTTTGGCTGTTTTAGACCACAAGCGGGCTACCGTACAGAGCTATTTTGGATGCACTATTTGGGCAGCCCCGAACATCATATTCAACATATTTTTGGTTGTTTCGGTCACCGGTTTCGTGGTTGTTTTGGTGGTCAACATCGTTAGGATTGTCGTGAAAACTATCGTCTTCAAAAAACTCATCTAAATTATTGTCCTCCACCTTTACCGAAACATTCTCCACGCTTGCACGAAGCATAAAACTTTCATCAAACTTTACATCACGACTCAAAATTACCCGCTTTTCGGATGGCGACCAAATACGGTAACCTTTTATCCCGTCACCATATCCCATGAACATTCATTTCTTTGCCCTCGGTTCTAGCTTCCCGTCATTAACGTGACAATAAGCTAGACACCCAAAAACCCGCAAATTCGAATAATCCGCCGGTTTTCCAGACCATACTTCTATCGGGGTCTTGCACTCAATGGCGGTAGCCGGAGATCGATTCACCAAGTAGCAAACCGTATTGACCGCTGTGGCCCAAAAACTTCGATCTAACCCGAAATTCGATAACAAACACCGAGCCCATTCCAATAAAGTTCTATTCATCCTTTCCGCTACCCCATTTTGTTGTGGCGTATTTCGAACCGTGCGGTGTCTAGCAATACCTTCATTTCTACAAAAATCATCAAATTCCTTCGAGCAAAATTCCAAGCCATTATCCGTACGAAGCTTTTTAACCTTCCGACCCGTTTGATTCTCTACAAGAATCTTCCAATGCTTGAACTTTTCAAACACCTCACTTTGTGCTTCATAATAAAAACCCATGACATTCTTGAATAGTCATCGATAATAGAAAGAAAATACCGAGCACCACCAAGTGACGAGACTCGAGACGGACCCCAACAATCCAAATGTAGGTAATCTAACATCGCTTTAGTTTGGTGAATTGCTTTTGAAAAACTAATACGGTGTTGTTTTCCGAAAACATAATGTTCACAAAACTCCAAATTCACCACCTTGTGACTTCCAAGTAAACCCCGATTTCTTAAAAGAACCATACCTTTTTCACCAACGTGACCAAGCCGCATATGTCATAAACGGGTCAACTTTGAATTTTCTTCTTTGGATTGAGAAACCGCAACCGAACCGTTAACCGTCTCTCCTTGGAGAACATACATCATCGACTCTCTCAATGCTTTCATTACCACCAATGCTCCTTTCGTTACTTTAAGCACACCATTCGAACCGGAGTACTTAAACCCCTTTGACTCAAAAGTTCCCAATGAAATCAAATTCCTTTTCAAATGTGGAATATGTCGTACATCCATTAGAGTTCTTACAACTCCGTCATGCATGTGAATTTGAACCGACCCAATACCGACCACCTTACTTATAGTGTCGTTAGCCATCGAAACGCTCCCAATATTAACTTCTTCATAGGTAACGAACCACTCTCGGTTATGACACATGTGGTAAGAACATGCGGAATCTAAACATCCATATCTCATTGTACCTTACCCAACTATAATCGGTGACTAAAACCAAGTCTTTTTCCGAGCCCGAGTCATCTTTAACAAGATTAACATTTGACCCTTTTCCTTTTAGCTTTGTACAATCTTTCTTCCACTGACCTACTTCTTTACAATTGTGACAAGTGTCATTTGGATTTGGCCCTCTATTTCGTGACTTCGACCGATCTCTACGCTCTTTGCTTTTTCCTTTTCTGGACCATCCTCTACTTTGATTCGACACATTCAACGCAACCGTTTGACTTTCCGAAACACTTCCTGAAGCTTTATGCCTTAACTCTCGGGAATGTAAGCTTGACCTCACATCTTCCAATGTGACGGTGTCACGTCCAACCACAATGGAATTCACAAAATTCTCGTACAATGGTGGCAAGGAGACTAATAAGATGAGAGCCGCGTCCTCGTCTTCTATCTTTACCTCGACATTCTTAAGATCCATAAGAATGGAATTGAGTTCATCCAAATGATATTTAAGAATGGATCCTTCCCTCATTCGTAATGAAAACAAACGTTGTTTGAGCAACAACTTGTTTGTGAGAGACTTTGTCATGTACAACGATTCAAGCTTTAACCACAAACCCGCCGCCGTCTCTTCATCGACAACTTCATATAGGACCTCATCCGATAGGGATAGCAAAATCGTTGAATGCACCTTTTCTTCTTGTTGCATATACTCGTATCATCAATCGATGTAGGTTTGGCACCGGCAAGAGGAGTCCAAATTCCTTGTTGTTTCAATAACGCTCGCATTTTGATCCGCCACAAACTAAAATTGTTCTTTCCCATGAACTTTTCAATCACCATTTGAGGAGCCATGACTTCTAGAAGCGTTTTTACACCCAAAAACTGTCTATTTTGAAGAACAATTTCTTAGAGGACTTTTATCGAACACCTTATGTGCATGCTAGAACCTCCACCTCAAAACAATAATCCAAACAATGGAGGGATCCAATAATCTTCCAAAACCAAAAACTAAGAGCAATTCAACAATAATCTTCACATAAATTGAACTTGCATTGAAGATTTTGATGACTTAGAAAATTTCATGTAGACTTTGTAACTTGATTTTTGCCATCGTTCTTGATCAAAGAGAATCACTGAAATCAAACTCGAATTCTTCACCCACACTTGATTCAACCTGTTTATCAAACAAGAAAAATCAATCAACCATGAAATTGAGGATCTCTTGGAAAAGAAACACAGACCCCACTTGTTCAATCAATTTCCCTCCCTTGCTCTGATACCACTTGTTATGCAGATACAAAAACGAAAATTATGATAACAATGAGATTAACAATAGAAATCAATAAGAATTTACCCAAAGAATTTAACTTCTTTTATTCCTTCACAAAATATAGTCTAACAGAAAGAAAGTTAAGAAAGAAAAACAACAATCTTTTAGATTTTACGTACACCAAAAGTAAAGTAAAATAAGTTTTAACAAGTTTTTCACATATGCACAAATGGTCCTTCAACTTTGTAGATATATCACAATTTACCCACAACTTTTTTGAACAAAATAGTGATAATAGTTCAGCTTAGTTCTTTTCACTTCCTTTGATGTTTTTTTTTTGAGTAAATTACAATTTTGGTCCCTGTGGTTGACATGAAATTACAGTTTTAGTCATCCTTTTGAAATCCCACATTTATGGTCCCTGTGGTGGCAAAAAAATAACATATTTAGTCCCTATGGTGCCCTTGTCCACATGAAAAGACCAAGTTGCCCTTTATAATTTCTTTTTCAATTTTCTTTTAAAAGATTATTTATTAAATTAATTAAAAAAAATCCCACCCCACCCCCACTTCCGCTCTCTCTCTCTTCTCTGCTGGATCCGATGGTCCCTTTCCCGTCTCTCGATCTGGGGAAGAGTTGGACTCGTAATAAAAAAACTGGAAATGAAAGCCTGATCGTTAACAATGGTGGTTCTGGTCGAAGCCCGGTTTGGATTGAATCTAATTCGAAGGCGATGACGGCATCTGCAGTGGTTCCTCCCAGGAAAGTTCCCGTTCTGTATTACCTATCCCAGAATAGTCATCTTGAACATCCTCATCTCATGTTCGAAGTATGATCGGTACTATTCTTTTCCATAAATTGACTTTGCAATGATATATTTACATTTCCTGTTGTTAAGAACACCTTAAATTATCACAGAGGAAAAGGAATAGCGAACATTTACTCGTGGTCTTTCAAAAGGTATAAACAAATTTGCCCAAATTTTGATGAAGTTTAGTTGATTTCCGTTGATTATTTCTCTTAATATCATCAATTTTCTGTATCAAAATTAGGAGCTACAAAAGTGGATACGTATGGCACGACGTATCGGAAGACGACTTGATTCAACCGACCAACGGCCACGATTACGTTCTCAAAGGTTCGGAGCTTCGCCAAACACAAGCGTCTCAAAATCAGCCACCACTACCACCGGTCACCACCAACACCACCGATCTCTCTCCGCCTTGTTCCTCCACTCGTGGCTGCTTTCTCTTTCCTCATAGCCCTAACCCTCTGTAATGGAATGGATCGGGAATGAAATCAAAAAAGAGAGGCCAAAATCAGAATGGATCACAACCGGAGCTTCATCCAGTGCAACCTAAACACCCAGTGTGGATCTGAATGATGCAAAGTTATTGAGCATAAATCGTGTATTTCAGTATCTGTAAAGTAAAATCTATCGTCCAGTTCCTCCTCAACTGCGCATCGCCCACTCTGGTGGTTAAGAGCTTTAGCTATGCGAGAATACGTGTGAGAACCGGAAAAGCTGTGATGGACCGAGCAATGATGATGAATACAAAGTATTGAGCATAGTAATTTTTGTTTGGGTTATACTATCGGAAAGCGGCTTCTTCTACCGGCTGAAGCATACAGAAGATCCCAGGATGGCTCATTGTGGTTAAACGCCGCCGCCGTGGCTGGTGGTGAAGGACAATTAGGGCTTCCCCTGCTTGAACCCTGTTTGCAAACACACATTTGGGAGAACCCGCCGTTACCCTTACAGACTATTTTTCACAAAAAAAAATTCCCCAAATTAGAAATTAGGGAAAATGACTTATAAGGGTAATTATGTTTTAAAACTGTTCAAAAAACACCATCCAAGTTTGGTCTGTTCAAAAAACACCATCCAAGTAAGGCCTTTGTACAAAAAAGACCATCCAAGTAAGGCCTTTGTACAAAAAACACCATCGAACTACATGTTTTGTTCAAATTTTACCTAATGATAACCGGCTCTTGCAGGTTAAAGGATGACTTGGCCGATCACCAAGTATTAGGCCAAGTCATCATTTAACCTGCAAGAGCCGGTTACCATCGGGTAAAATTTGAACAAAACATATAGTTCGATGGTGTTTTTTGTACAAAGGCCTTACTTGGATGGTCTTTTTTGTACAAAAGCCTTACTTGGATGGTGTTTTTTGAACAGACCAAACTTGGATGATGTTTTTTGAACAGTTTTGAAACATAATTACCCTTATAAGTCATTTTCCCTAGAAATTACGATTGAAGAGATTAAGATGTAAAAACGCAAAATGGGTTGAAAACGATACCTTCGAGTGGTTGTTTTTTTAGTTCAAATTAGCATCAGATTTCTAGAAATCTTTCCGGAGAGTGGGGTTTTGTTTTTTTTTTTTTTTCTCTTCTTTTTTTTAATTAATTTAATAAACAATACATTAAAAGAAAAATAAAAAAGAAATTAAAAAGGGTAGTTTAGTCTTTTTAACTGGCCAAGTGACCATAAGTGCAAGATTTTGGCCACCACAGGGACCATCAGCGTGAAATTTGAAAATGATGACTATTTGTGTAAAAATCTGTCAACCACGGGGACCAAAACTGTAATTTACTCTTTTTTTTTTTTTTTTGGATTGGAGATCCGGTTTGAATCGGGCTTTCATTGCAATTCAGTTTTTTTATGGTCGTTTGGCAATGAGTTGACAATAAATTTAAAACCAAATGTTGACTTTTTATATTACTTACGGTCACAAACTACATAGTTGAAAGATAGAATAGATACCACAATTCCTAAATTTTATTATTTGAATATTCAAGGTTTGTAAAATATCGTGTCTTACATCTATTTGTCTTCACTAATTATTATATTATTAACTTATTTAAATGCTATGTTCAACATCATCGAATGCTTTTTCTAAGTAGTCATTATTGATCTTTGATGGTCTCAAAACTATCCAAATAGTCCTCCAAGCAAACACAAACTTCCACCAAACTAAAATCGGATCGCTAATCCTAAAATGTTGAATAAGAAAAAAGAAAAATAATTATTTGGACAGTCCAGCCTCAAGATGGAGAAAGTTCATCTCTCCTAACTCTTTCAAGACACAATGTCACATCAGCTTTCTCCCTCGTCTCATTTTCATATTTTCTAACCTGCAACACTAAAAATTGATTGTTAACAAGTCACAACTCTCCCAACCCATAATGTCATATCAGCTTTTCAATATTATAATTAAATAAGTAAATCTAAAATTACAAAATAACAATTAAATACATCAAAATTAAAGATAAGATATCATTAAAAAAACACACAAGTACATACGAGAATTAAAAATCTAAATATCGGAATTCAAATAAACTAGTAGTCCCAAAAAAGAAATTAAATTGTGATAACGATAACGTCATTGACCCTAAAGGCAGTCCACTTTGGTAAACTCGTCAGAACATTTCAAGCTTCGATATGCGTAAACACATTCTCGTGATTGGTCAGACGATATTCGTCAATAGTGAAAATATCATCATTCGTAGCCCCGTTTTCTCGGGTTTTCGATAGATAGTTGTATATAGAGTTAAATTTTGACACTTTCAAGTTCAAATCCCTCCGGTCCTCTACTTTACATTAAGTTGGTGCTTAGACTGATACGGTTCGGTGTCTATTAGTTTGTAAAATTTTTCTTCGAAAATTCTCAATGTTTTCGACAAAAGCATTTGCCAACGCCACCTCATCGATTGGAGTCCACGACTTGCGAGTGGAGGATGACCCAACCATTTATTTAATTAGTGAGAATTAAAAATATTGAGAACCGATAGTAGAGAGATTGTAGTAGAAGAAATATGTGATTTTCAAGTGGTTGAGGGTTGTATTTATAAGGGTGTTAGATGAAATAATTTTGGTAAAAAAAGTTTTTAAAAAAAAATTCCCTCAACACCCGGCTTCACCAACCCAAAATACATCTATCTATCACCAACCCCCCCCCCCCCCCCCCCCCCCCCTTCAAATCTATCAACGATACCATATACCCCAAAAAGATTTGTTTCTGTTACAACCTAGCATGCCGACTGTATTATCATTCAAAGTTTGTATGCAAGTTTTGTATGTCATCAACATTTATAGTTGCGTTGAACGCAGAAACACAAGTTTTCGAGCAACCGCCAATCCAACTCGGAAATTGCGTCAACCTTTTTCTACAAGTTAGGTCGTGAAATTTTTTTAAAGTAAGCTTTCATCATATAATATTATTAAACATTAAACATATTAAATTCCATCGAATTGATTTGTTGTAACTATAGTTGTTCACCAACTTAGATATAAAATCACAAATATTTATATACTTATATGGGTTAATAACATAAAAGTCACTGTAGTTTGATCAAAATTTCAGTTTAACCGATATATATATATATATATATATATATATATATATATATATATATATATATATATATATATATATATATATATATATATATATATATATATATATATATATATATATATATATATATATATATATATATATATATATATATATATATATATATATATATATATATATATATATATATATATTTGTTCCATAAAAACCATTCATACTATCAATGAATTTCATAATGACCACTATTCGTTTTATTATATAACTTTTAATAATTATTTTCATTGAAAGGTTATGTGAAAATTTTCATATCGATATTTCAAGCAAATATTTGAACTCCATTACAGCGAAAATGATATATAAAGTTTTCTACATGTGATTTTTTTCTTTGTAAATGCAGCTTTTCGGCCATGTTGTGAATGCATACGATATCCAAATGAATCCACTAAATTTTGAATGCGCCGAGAGTAAGGAATATGTTGAGTTGGCGAGATACAATCATGACTTTATTTGTTATGGTGGTCGCAATAGATATTTTTGAAATATGAGTGGTTTTTATAAACTTTTTTAGAATACGAGTGATATTTTTAGAACAAAAAAAATATAATGCTTAAACCATATTTTGACCAAACTATAATTGTTTTTACATTATTAGCTATACTTATATTGTCTAGTTTTCCTTGTACCATAAATCGGTCCTAACTTTCCTCTTTAGTAAATAACATTGCAGCCATCATTTTTTTCATATTCGGTTCTAAGCTAAAAATGTACAAAAGAGTGCCATTACACACAATATTCAAACTATACTTGATGGATCCTATTTTTCTACAACTTTAACAAACATCCTCATGATAATTTCATCTAAAGAACTTCATAAGTTCATTAAACAAAAAAAAAATACAAATTCACCTAACGAACTTTTACCACTCTTTCTTGTTCACATTTTTTGCACAATAACAACCGCAAATATCACCTATGTGAATCCACTCGCCTTTGGGTTCCATTTTTTATAGCCTCCTGCTTTATAAGATTAACAAAACCAAAACAAAATTAACAATACCAGATAAAGGGCAAATAGGTCATTTTGAAATAAATTATAAATTTATTCATTCTCAAATTTAAATAAAAAGAGGAATTGTAAAATTTACCTTGTCTGAAGTGCTTTTTGATAGTCCTTGTGATTTATAAAAACTTGGCATTGGTTTTGCTTTGAAACTTAGATTTTGTCTAAGCTTTTTAATCTCAGCTTCTTTTACTTCCTAAAAATAGTAAGTGATTGTGAGATGGATAGTTGAATACAAAAAATAGCAACGTACTTTCATTTACTTGTTTATCATAGCATCCTACTTTCAATTCTTCCAATTACTTGAAAAATCTACCAATTTATAGTAATGTCATTAAATTGCAAACCATTTTTTTATATTTGAGTATATTTTTCACAGTATAATGTCTAAATAAGAAAACAAACGAAAGTAGGATGCTATAATACACAAAAAAATAAAACTACATTGTTATTTTTTGCATTTAGCCCTTAATAATAAAAGAACTTTTCATGATTATTTGGAATTATACCTTTGATTTTGAATTAATTTGAGTTCTTTCTGCCTCTCTAGCATTTGATTTTTCCTCCAAATTCTTGAAAAACTGTTTCAAAATATAAAGATAAATTCTACCACGTGTTCATGGAAAAAAAAAACAAAAGAGTTTCCATGCCCTTTATGGTAATTTTGCGTACCTCTTTTCGTCTTTCGGCTCTTTCATTACTTCTTAAAACTACTGAAGTTGATGCTGCTTTTGACCGTCTTTCATCCACACCGACTCCTTTATGTGACCTGCCACGGAATATGTTATTGGTCAAATAAATCTTTTGAATTTACATTTATACCCTTTGACATAAGTAAATGGAAGGGCACATTCCAAAAAAGACACTAACTTTTTAAAAAATTTCAATTTTGACACTGTGTTATTTTTTTTTCAATTAAGTCACTATGTTTTCAATTTTGATCATTTGACCGTTCAACCCGGTAGCCAGCTGACGTTGCATGATGACGTTGCATGATGACGTGTCAATCTTTGATAATGCGACGTTGACATGGCATCCAATTGTCAAAATTGAAAACATAGTGTCTTAATTGAAAAAAATAACAGTGTCAAAATCGGATTTTTTTGAAAAGTTAGTGTCTTTTTTGGAACTTTTTCTACATCTTTTAAAAGTATAAATTCGTATTTTTACGTTTTTAGAAGTATAAATATATTTTTTTACAAGTATAAATACGTATTTTTATATTTTTAGAAACATAGATATATACATTGTCATAAGTATATATAAATGTATTTTTATGCTTTTAAAAATATAAATACGTTTTTCTGCATATAAACATGTATATATCAATAAAATACGTATTATAAAACGAGTTTAAAACTCTTTCTCGATATTTTTCCATTATAAACATGCTTTTGATTGATACGATATGTGATTATATGCAAAACAAACGTATTTTATATTTCTAAAAACATAAAAATAACTATTTGTTCGTTAATTTATGTTTGTTTGTTTATGTTTGTTCATTTATCTTGGTTTAAGTTTGTTTTCACTATTTTTCCACTATAAACATACTTTTGATTGAACGATACTTGATTATATGCAAAACAAAACGTATTTTATATTTCTAAAAACATAAAAATAAGTATTTGTTCGTTAATTTATGTTTGTTTGTTTATATTTGTTCCGTTATGTTGGTTTAAATTCATCCGTGTATGTTTTTTCATTTAGAAGTATAAATACATATTTTTATGTTGGTTTACGTTCGTTCAGTTAGAATTATAATACATTTTTAGTTGTACAAAAATGTTTTTTACGTCTTTAGAAGTATAAATACATATTTTTATGTTTTTAGAAATATAAATATATTTTTATGTTGGTTTAAGTTCGTTCGGTTAGAAGTATAATACATTTTTAGAAGTATAAATACGTTTTTTACGTCTTTAGAAGTATAAATACGTATATATACTTATGAAAATGTATCTATGCTTCTAAAAGTATAAAAATACGTCTTTATACTTGTAAAAAAAATATATTTATACGTTCTAAAAACGTAAAAAGACGAATTTATCATTTTAAAAAATGTAGAAAAATTTCCAAAAAAGACCCTAACTTTAAAAAAAAAATTATTTTGACACTGTTATTTTTTTTCAATTAAACGCTAGGTTTTCAATTTTTTCCAATTAAGTCATTATGTTTTCAATTTTGTTTCAATTTTGACACTTGTGTGTCACGTCAGCATGCCACATCAGCGTCGCACCATCAAAGACTGACACGTCATCATGCCACGTCAGCTGGCTACCGGGTTGACCGGTCAAATGGTCAAAATTGAAACAAAATTGAAAAAATAATGACTTAATTGAAAAAAATTAAAAACTCGGTGACTTAATTGAAAAAAAAAATAACACAATGTCAAAATCGAATTTTTTTTGAAAAGTTAGTTTCTTTTTTGAAATTTGCCCTAAACGGAAAAGAGTTGTAAAATAATGTTTCTTACCCAGATGATTCAGATTTCCATGTTGTACTTACTCGACTCCTTGTAGGATTTATTTTCTCAGTTGCCTTTCTTGATCTGTATTTATAATAAAATTAGAAAAAACAATATATTTTTTTATGGATAAAATGAACCAATGATACATCGCTATGTTTTTGGAATGAATGGAATCTGTCAAAGGAATTGGAATTTGATGGAATCATAATCTTGGGAGACATTTAATGGTATTTAATAATAGAAAATTAAATAACTTGTAAACTTGTATTTATGTTTATATATTTGTCGTTTATTGTAAACATACATAATTCAATTTCTTATTTTTATTTGCTTCAGTTACTATATAACAAGGGTATTTTGGTCTTTTAATAAAAAAGAACGTCATTGAATTCCTTAGACCCATCCATTTGGCAACCAAACATACCATGGAATGGAATCTGCAAATCCAATTCTGATTGAATCCACGAACTAAACACACCATGGAATGGAATCTGGAATTCCAATTCCATCGGAATCCACAAACCAAATTTTGATATGGAAATAATGAGACTGTAGACTACCTTTCATTTTCTTTCTGAGTAGCCTTTTGCTCTGATTCCTTTGTTTGTATCTTTAAAAAAAAAAACGAATAAAAACAACATTAAAAAACCAACACCAAATGACATTAAATTAAAAAAAAAAAGAGAGATTATTTTCTAAATAGATAAACTACCTGTTTGGATCCACTAGATCTCTCATCAGAAACTGTCAACTGATTAACCCTATTCTGAAATGTCTTAAATGCCCTTTTAACAATATCCTTATCCCCCATTTGCTCCATGAACAAAGACCTTCTTCTTGATGAAGTAACAGAAGAAGCCGTATCAGAATTTACCGAATTCATACTCATTGACAAATGAAGCGACATTGGAGCAGTTCTTATGCTCTTTGATGATGATGATGCTGACGTGGCATTTGCCTTCTTTGATGAAGATCTAGTGACAGCTGTCATGGGTGTAGTAATAGGAGTAGCTTTTGGTTTTAATAATTTAGTGGATGATAATATTTCAGGGGATTTGGATTTCTTCTTCATCGTTACAAGATTCTTTTCCACTTTCGTTGGATTTGCATTTACCTAAAAACCCAAATGGGTAAAATGTTAAATTACAAGAAAAATATTAAAAAGATTTCTTTTTTCGTTAATGGGTTTAATCAAACTCACCTTTTTAGCCACGTTTTGAGCTTTTGGTTTTGGAGTTTCTTGCTTTTCGGGGTCGTCAATTTCGACTTTAAAATGCTGTTTTACCAATTTCATACTCTCATTATTCACCAAAACAGCTTCATCTAGCTTTTCGCCATTGATGTTTAACACTTTGTTCACTGGTATAGATTCATCTCGAAAGCTTTCATCTTTTACTGAAATAGCGACTTCTTGATTATCGCCATTGTTGTTTAGTGTAATCAGGGGTTTATCTTGAACATCTTTGACTGAAATACCTTCTTCTAAATTCTCGCTAACGTTGTTTAACGTGATAATCGATTTATCTTGAAAGCTTTCATCTTTTACCGAAATAGCTTCTTCTAAATTATCGCTATTGTTGTTTACCGCGATTAGGGTTTTATCTTGAACGCTTTCGTCTTTTACTGAAGTCGCGTCTTCTGGGTTCTCGTTTTGAGATTTTTCAGATCCCGCCATTGTTGAAACCTCGACTTGCGGTTTACTTTCGAAACCCTCTTCGTGTTCTTCCTTAATTTCTTCCGAATTGTCTTCGGTGTAATCGTCCGATCTTGAAGGACCTGTTTCCGCGGCTTTTTCTTGATCGAGTAGCTCGGCGGCAGCTTTCATGGCGGCGATTTTCTTGTAATGGGCTTCGAAAAAAGCTTTCTTTTGAGCTACAGATCCGGGTGTTGAGCACTTTCCGACTTCGTCCAAGTATTTATTCGGTGAAGAAAAAGTCGACCATTTCTCCCACGAAAGTGAATCGTTATCGTACTTACCGAAAGAAACCGACACTCCCAGAGTCTCACGAGACGCGACTGATTCTCTCATCTGTATTATTTAACAATATCGTCAACAATCGAGAGAAATCTACGCAATAATCGTTTCGGAAAGATGTTTAAATGTTCACAGGACAAATAAATCGCAAATTGAGCAAGAATCTGATCTGTTTCCGAAGTAAATCTATACAAATGTATCGATTTTAACTACTTCAAGAACCGGTTTTGACGACAATTATGTCGCTGTAAACCCTAATTGCGAAAGCTAGAAACTTGAAGCGATGGGTGAAGTTGAAGTAGTGAAAAGGGAAAGTGGGTGTACCTTGTTTTCGATGTTTTGTGCTTCCACCATAGATTCACTCATGTAAAATGCTTCGAGATAAGAGAAAAGAGCTAATAAAACCTCCAAGAAACTGTGAACAAGGACTTCCAGATAGAAAGAAGCATGGGCTATTAATCAAAGATAATGAGTAAGAGACTAAAAACACCCTCGAATTTGCGAGAAATTATCAAAGTGAAGACAAAAAGAATGGTCGAAAGCTGAATCATACAAGAAATATATGCATGTGGAGTGTTTTGTATATCTTGTGATATATTCATATTTATCCATCAGTATTTGTGAAGTCATCTAAAAGGGTTGTCTCTTTCTGATCCGTCTGGACCTCCTAAAGCCGATAAAAAAAATTGAAAACCTAATCATGATCACTAAAAGAACCCCATGAAAAGGTAAACATAGGAGATACAAAATATACCCACATGTTCCAATCTTTTTACTATGAAAAACAAAAAGAAAGTGGTAAAGGCATTTTATCAAACAGCTGGTGGGCATCAGTTTGACAGTCAAAATGCTTGGTGCATTTTGAAAAGATTGTCCGTGTAAAGGTGAAAGATCAGCTTTTTGATGATAATTTTACATGATGTTTCGCTTTTTTTATAATAGTGTGTGTAAATAGTTTTGATATTGGTAATAAAGTAAATGGAAAAAGAAGTAGATACAGACGATAACGACTGAAAGAGGAGAATTGACCAAAACATTAAACTGGTCTTGACACAAATTCCTAATTTTTTCACCCACAAGAAAGATAAATTAATGTCAGATCAGATCAGCCATTAAAGTAACGAGTATGTGGGCCTGAGATGGGGACATGTGACAGATCTACTCCCAGTGGTTTATAAATAAATAATTGAATCGATTTAAATAGATATTAAAAGTACATCTTTGTAATAGAATTTTCGTTATTTCTTAAGAATTAAGATAAACATATATTTCGCAGTTGTCACAAAAATTATGCCCCACTGGGAAAATCCATATTTGTAAAACATTTTTTGTGTCTTTTTTAGTTTTTTAAGTTTTACTTACAGCCACAGTAAAATGAACCCTATTGGAGACCGTAATGTGAAATTTTAGAGTCATCGATAGAGCATGCTGCAATTTTTGATCATTTTGTCATATTGTAGAATTAAGTTTGTCAAAGAAATGCATAATTACCTTGTAACTTTAGGAAATTGTCAAAAAGAAAAAAAAAAACATTTTATGAAATGGAGGTTGTGTAAATGCAATATTCACAACAGTATTGCCACCATTATCTAAAATAAGTTCATCGAACAACTTATTCGTATTTCTTTGTATTGAACGGTCATGACGGTTCTTTGTACTAGAGGATTCGTGGTAGACAATCAATGTTGTTACTTAACACATGAGGCCAACGGTGCCCTTTGATATAAATTTTTATGGGTTGTTTTACTTGGTGGCAAGAAAGTTTGGTTTTAAAGATAACAACATTTGTTTATCTTTCCAACATCATGACATGGAATATGTTATAGAGATAATTGACGGTAGTGATGTCGAAGACTTGTTAAATATTGTTTGCATCATGTGTTCAAATGTTGTACATTTGTATTTTGTAGATGGTGTCCATGTACAATAATCTGTTGCATGGAACTAATCAGCACTTAATGGAAACCGTTCTAATGGAAGAGGGTCCAGTGGAAAGGGGTCTAGTGAAAGATGATAAAGGTTATGTTTGATTTACTTCTTATTGGGTCAGTAAGAAGCATTTTCTGATTCGGTACGAGTCAGACCGTTTGATAGCCCAAAAAATGGCATATTACTCGGTCCATAAGGTCTGATCCGGTAAGCTATCTGATATCAATGTTTGAAAAAAGAAACGTATTCTTTTACCCTAATACCCTTCGCTGAAATGGCTACACGCTCCATCAGTTGTATCTAAAATCGCCGACACCCACCATTCGCTCTCTCTAAAATCGCCACCACCGAACCAAACTTCTCGGTCGTCCCATCACCGAACCAGTGTCGGTATGACATGAGCTTCTTTGGAATTTATGTTCTTAATCTATTTGGATATTCTATAATTGTACATTTATAAATGTACAATCATAGAATGTAACACCCCAATCTCACACAAATTTTTTTTTTCAAGACTTTAAAATACAAAATATTTAGTTATACACACGGGGTGTTACTCTTCTGTATCATTACCACAATTCAAGCAGCACATATTTTGCACAACGAAAGCTACCGTCCCACACTCGACTCTTCTAATTCCTTGTTTGATTACCTGAGTACATAGCATTTTAAAAAAAAACATACGTAAGACATACGTCTCGTGAGTAATACGGGTTTTAGACCCAAAATAATTTCTCATATCTTAAACATTCCAAATTTTTATATTATTTAATTTCCTATGAGCGCACCCATAGGTATTCCTTTTCATTTGTGAGCACATTCCTACGAGCGCACCCGTAGGTTTTATACGAGACGCACCCGTATAACTTCTTCCTCAATAGCATGAAACGAATTCATCTACCAAGGTAAGACAACTACTTCGCGACGGGAGGTACCATCCCAATAGTGTCTTTTTGCCACCCCTACCGCAGCAGGCCGTGGTCTTTATCCGGATACTAAGCAACTCATTATCATGGGCCAATTACATTATCAGTTTACTGTATTTCTGATTCTTTTTCCGTTCACATTATAAGCATATTTTTCATAAAATACTTTTAAAGTCATAAAACCACATTGACTCCAAAACATTTTAAATAAAATTCATTTTGCTATGTACCCGAAAATCCACATAATACTCACCTCGAGTCGGCAATGTAGAAATCAGTGCGGCAACTCCGCAAATCCAACCAAGCTCAAAACCGAACACCTTATACTCCTATAAGGTATATTAAGTTAATTATTACCAAATACATTAATTAACGTTACTATAAATAGATACTTATAGCGTTGCTTATAGTTTAAATGTTTATAACTTTCGACATGCACCGTGTCTCGACCTTGTACCCCCCCCCCCTTTTTTTTCATTTTCTAAACATGAAATTAGTATGTGTTTTAATTAGATTTAGGTAAGCCCGGACACACACTATAACATCGGCGATCCAAAACCAAAACAATTGACACAAAAGAAACTTGACAGCAAAGCTGATTTTTGACCCGGTTGCAAAGTTTGCAACTTTTAACCAAGGAGAGGTTTACAATAAAATTCATTAAAAATCATGGAAATACTAGACCTAAGGATAAGGTTACAGGGCCTGACCTCAGGTCTTTTGCATTCACCAATAATAAATGATAAATCGACAAAGTTGACTGACTTGATCAGTCCACTCACAGGACCACACTTAGAAGAAATATTAATCGCTCAAAATGTGTTAAGACCTAAGCTCTAAAATTTGGTACGAACAAACTAGACTTCAAAATTGAACTAAGTCCACAGGCCTTGCCCCCAAACGATTTTTTTATATTTTAATATGAATTTAACAAGACTGAAAACCAAAACTAACAGAACTTGGACAACTCAGTGAATATTGCACAATTCACCTAACTTAGGATCCAAATTAGACCAAGGCCTTCTGGAACAAGAAACTAGACATGTAAAACATTCCATAAAGGTAAGATTCACCCCAAACGGCCAAATACACGATTTTATACGAATTTTCTAAGAAGACCCAAAACAGTGAAAAAATCCGAAAATCCGAAAAATGACATTAGGTTAGGATTATCAAACCCCAAACCCATTGAGTCCTTCCATTAAGACCTTTAAGGTCTGAAAGGACATCATAGGACACTCAAAATTCAGAAAATATAATACAACTCTTTACATTCCCAAGTCACAAGGTCTGGAACAATTTGACTAGAACATAACAACACTCAAACCTTATGAAACCAAGCATCAACTAGAACCTCTAATCATTGAAAAATAAATTAGAAACAAGGTCATGAGAAGCACTAAGCACACATACACACACACACACACCCCTCACGGTGGAGGTGTGGTGGTCGTGGTGCTTCACGATCAATAACAAAAGGAAGGGACGAGACAACATACCTTATGAAACTAACGAACTATGCTGCCCTATACCACGATTTCAAGCTCAAACTTGCTCCTCCTTCTTCCTCCCACACAACCACACTCTCACACCTACGGCTAAGCAGAAAGGAAAACGAGGGAAAGAGGAAAGGAGCTCACGACAGCAGCAACAGGAAAAGAAAGAAAGAAAGAAAGGGCTTCGCGGCTTTGCTAAGTTATCCTTGTGGGTTGCTAGATGTTCGTACTCTATATGTGAACAAAGAACAGAGGGCATTGACCCTCTTATTTCTTTTTACTACGCATCAGTCCAAAGAAACAATAATATGCCACATTTGAGAAATTTCCCCCAAGGCCCCTATACTATCCATCCTTATTTTCTTTTTGTCCCCAAACTATATTAATTACACTTAAGGTTTTCAAATTGACAAAATCCACCCTCCAACATAATATTAACTTTAGGAATTTTAATTTTTTGCATTATTTATTATTATTATCCGCCAACAAAATAATAATTTATAATTTACGAACCTAACGGAAAACGGGGCGTTACATAGAATACCCAAATAGATTAAAAACATAAATTCCAAAGAAGCTCATATCATACAGACACTGGTTCGGTGGTGGGACGATCGAGAAGTTTGGTTCGGTGGTGGAGATTTTAGAGAGAGCGAATGGTGAGAACTGGAACTTCCAAGTTGTCAAGATCCGTATGTGAATTCAAGTTGAAAAAACAGTACGAATATATTGACTTTTGACCCATGGATATGAGATTAGGGTTCTAGCCCAAGTGTCAAAAACCATAAATTTTTATACTTTCTGCACTCTAATTCCACGTTGCAATAATCAGTTTATAGTACTTGAGTAATCTACAATGAAATTGATTATCCAAACCCTTATTCATCAGTTACTTCCCTTTAATTATCAAAATTGATAGTTACAATTTCAGGAAGTAGAAGCACGTCAAAACATCATCTAACACCCTGTTTTGTTACAACTAATTATCTGAAAACTATTCAATGTCACATTAATCTACTTCTAATCATACTTTTTGTTCTCATTATTATTTATCATTGGTCAAGCGCAATGACACAAATAATTACATAAACCTCCATGGAAAGTGGAATCCCATTGCAAAGATTATGTCGAGTTTAAATCCAAAGACTACTTGTTTTGGTCATAAGCCTTGGTGGTTGTTCTCATAGTTTTAGCTCAATTACTCACTTTTCCTTACAAGAACTACACATCCATTTTATCACCTATCACCAAGTGTATTTTAGTCCAAGAAGTGGCTATTTACGATAACGCCTCTATAACAGACGAGAGAGTTCTAAATGAGTCGAAAGTAGAAGAATGGTGCAAAGGGTATGATTGTAACTATGGATCTTTAGTCTCAAAAGTTGTAACGAAAGGAAATGATACGAGTCAAAGTGTTCTGGTTGCTTTGAAATTAACGTCTTGTTTAGTCTCAGAAGTTGTAATTATGGATCTTTAGTCTCGAAAGTTGTATCAAAAGAGATTTTTACAACTTCACATAGCAAATAATCTTTTTTTTTAATCACGGGATTTCAATATGTTTTTATTTGGATTTGAAATGATTTAGTTTAATTTGGATTTGTATTTTGTATAATTATTCAGCAATTTCATTTACAAATTTTATCAAACATATACATTACATCCAACAAAAGATAGAATAGAATGGTAGCATAGTCATTTTCATCGTTCAACAAATTTTGTTAGATGCATAATTAAACAGCATGGTTTCGATCAGAAGTTGACTCAGTCTAAGCTGACTCAAAATAAGCTTCTGACTCAGTCAACAATTATCAAACACAGCCAAAATCTACAAGTGCAGACTATCCGGTGATCGTAGATTTCTCACTAAAATGATAAATATATGGATAAGTAGTTTACGGTAATAAGTAAGACATCAAATGTAGCACTTTGAAATATTTCATCAGAGATAGAGTATGGATTTTTGATTAAAGATTGACATATTAAAAAAGTTCTGAACTGTTACAGCATAAACATAACAATTTACAGAGTAATGGCGTAAAATGAAGCTTTGTGGAGATAAACACTCATATATGATTAGTAGACGTGACATGTTGCTAGATGTTTGTCATTGTGTGTATAGTTGATTGATGTTGTCCTTTATATATGCGGGAGTTTGTTGGAAATAATATGCAAGATACAAATAATTTATTATACTGCTAATTATCCATGAGGGTAGGGGGGTACTAAAGATGTAAAAAAGATTCAGAATTAATAACATATTTATTAGATAAATTATTATTTATCAACTAAAATAAAACAGTTATTTATTATTATTAAATCAAATCCTATTAAATAAAATACATTATTTAATAAATAAATAAGTTTATTTAATAGCCGAATAATTAATTAAGATAAGGCTAAATTATGTAAAACTATAACAATATAATAAATTGTTTGTATCTTTATTAGGGGCGATGTTTGTTAAATAGAACTTTAATAAAATAGAACTTTTATAATAAAATTAACAAAAAATAACTTAGGGGTAAAATAGTAATTTTAAATCAAATGTGAAACAAAAACTAGACATTGGGGACTGACCATGCCTGAAACTGAACCCACAAGGACCATCCTTACCAAGAAAAAAAGTTAGGGACGATACACATAACTTTTGGAAATCATGGGGGCCATTTATGTAATTTAGAAGGGTTGGGCTCACTCAATTGGCTAGCTTGCATAGTCTTACCCAACAATGTAAATGTTTAAAGGGTTGATGGTTACCAATTAGAGAATAAGCAGCATACTTTGAAACCCTATCATCTCCTCCTTAGCTCTCATATTTGGGACACTACCACTTACATACTTGTGATTGGCAACTTCAAACCAAAGTAAGGAAAGAATGATTTGATCCAAGTTGGTGTCCAGCTAGTATCAATACCAATAATAATGATCAGCCATGATTATCATCTCTTACACCAGAGGATCCTAGTACATCAAAGGTATATTGATAAACATCCTATGCTTGTGAGTCAATTGTTTTTTCTAACTCATTTGCTTTGGTGAATTAGAATTTACCACCTCCACCCTACCAATGTTTCTGAAAGGTTTTATGCAAATCTATGAACTAAAATCCCTAAGTTCACATGCAACATATAAGGATCTATGTTTTCTTCTAATTGAACATATAATATTTCCTAAAAGGCTTATAAGAAAATTACTAAAGAACAAAATAAGAAAAACTAACCTTTAGGTTTTTCTTGGAAGCCAAGCAGCACAATTGTCCTGCCTCAAATGAGATCACACCCAGGGAGCAAGAGTTAGATCACGAAATCCAGAGAGTATGGGGATAAAAAATGGCGGTGCAGAATAAAGGGTACCCCAGGGTCACTATTTATAGTTCCAAGCGGATGACTAGATAAGCCTTTAGAGATAAACCTTTTGAATTCAAATCAAGATAAACCTTTATCTTATTAATTCAAACCATACTTATCCCATATATATTAAAATTGAAATCCTATATATCTATATATAGATTTCGCTGGTCATCTCACTCACTCAGACTACCACTTACTCAACTATTGAATAATTAAAGTTTCAGTCCCTGCACCTTTAATTAATTAAATTAATCACCAAATTAATTTTAGTTAATTCCAGATTAATTTCTAATTAATTAATATAGTTTCTAATTAATATGTTATCACTTTAATATATTAATAAACTATTTATTTTATTTCTATTTATTTATTAATCATATAATAAATTAATATTTCTCTCTCCTAGACTTTCTACCAAACCTCCAACTATGATGGCAACCCAAATGGACTATGCTACTATTAATTAGGCAAATACTAATTATTAGTCATGGCTTAGACACCTAATCCAACAGTCTCCCACTTGGATAAGTCTATGACAATAATTACTAATTTAACCTCTAATTAATCAGCAAACTGTAGCTTCCTAGAAACTGCTGCCGAACTCTGACCCAGTTAGTTCTGTCCATAGATAATGATCATATGATCCTTCGTCCAACAAGATATTTTCAGACACGAGACATGGATTGAGATCAATCTCTGTCTGATACTCTGTTTGCCGATTTCCGATTCTGCTTATGACTTTAGGACTTCTAATTGAACACATCAATTTAGTTCATGCTGACCAGCACTTTAGTCAACTTCAAAATCATCAAGAGGCCTACAGATATCTGTTTCCCATCAGGGTCAAGGAACGAATAAGCTTTGACTCATATACTTGTGTTTTTTACTCATCAAAATCATACACAACAATACGTATTATAACATCAAGTTACCGATGCGTCTACGCATTATCAATGCACAACTGACTTGTAGATTTCAACTCATATGTCTCTGCTTTAAGATCATAGGATATTATCGTCTCAAGATTGCTCGTGAGGTAATCCATGAAGCAATTCTTTGAGCGTGGGTTTATCCAATACTCAAATCTCTATTTCTAAGTACTCATGAATGTTGTAGCAATCCTATTGCTATGTCTAACTCCTTAGACAGTCTACAAACTAATTCATGACAGTCTTGATTTAATACTCACTTCCCAAAGTATGAGCGACTGTATACCTTTCTGAATAATTAAATTATTCGGGAAGTAAAACATGCGAAAGCGAAACATAAAGATCTGACTGGCAGCTACTCCTGCTTATTACCAAGTCTCCACAAGGTAATCACCAAGTCGGATCTTGTCATAAACTATTATCGGTTTCAAGAATTCTTTTAAACTTTCAATTCTAATTTTATAGCTATGTCTTTATGAATCTTTCACTCTTTCTATGTATCCAAAGTATCTTATACTGATACACTTTATTGCAGATGATCCAATCGGATGCTCTTCCGACAACATCTCAATATGGTATCCTGTCTTTTTATCTACTTAACTCCATTATGGTAATGTGTATTGTGACTTCCTATGGTTCTCGGGGTCTTTAGTCTACTTGACTGCACCCTAAGACTATTTCGAGGTGTTATGATATGCCGGTGAACCACACGCGCTCCATCAGAATACCAACGAGATTCTTTAACCATGAAGTCCTTTAACATCATGTCCTGATGTTAATAATTACCACTTTGAAAAATCTTTCAAATTATTACTATTACTTTCACCCCAATCATTTCTCAATGAATTCTCACGTGAGTTCAAACAAACCATCCAGTATTCCCAGCCAGACAATGTCCTGAATCCAACTTACTATGCACTAGGCATCAAGTCATCAGGATATGTTCATGACATTTTGATCGATCCAAGAAACTTGTGGAACCCGATCTAATCTTATTCCAAACCCTTTCAGAATCCAATGATTATTTATAATCATTGTGTCATGATTTTTCGAAAAACTATTTCCTTACGGAGACTCTTCTCATGCATCTTCAATCTTATCAAGATTATGCTTACAATGGCTAGGTCTATGCTGACGATTTCATCTATCCAATATATGTCTATGAATTACGTGAGTATGTTGCACCTTCTTTATTTCTTTCATGCCAAGTCATCACACTTTGCAATGATAAGAAAACCCTTTCCTAGGGCTATGCATCTTGAATCTCATCAAGATTATCTTGGCAGAGTTTCTATCTATCTCATATACGTTTACAACTACCTGAGTATGCCGTATCTCTATTAAGTCTTTCATAGCGATCTGTCTCTTAACACCAAGTCATTACACTTTGTAATGAAAAGAGACATTTCCTAGAAACAGTATGTAACCCACATATAGAGATAGTAGATAACAGCGACACTCCCACTGGCTTTGACACGGTTATGGACTATTCACAAAATCCAGGACTTTTGCCACATTTTAAGAATCCAAACCTTTCTGACATCTTAATGGAAATCTTTCAGCACTTTCTCAAGGATCCAATCCTTTGGCATATTTTTTGAGAATCTGAATATCCTTTCTTGCGAGATGCCCGTGGGGTAATCCCGGGATCATGTACCTTTGTACTGGGACACTCTTTGTGAGTCCCTATTAGTGTGTCGGTGATCCACACGCGCTCCACTAACGATTCACAATGTGTCATGTAGTATCCTTTCAGATTTCATCTTCTATTGAGAGTGCTTCTCCCGGAATCAATTACTTGACTCTGAGTATCGTCTCACTCAACCAGATGTTCTGAAGGTATGTATCTATCCATGTTGCTTTCTTTTGATGATTCAGTTACTCCCACCGGTTTTTAGACTAGGTGTAAAATCAATCAAATTCTCACATAGACTGTGTCTCGCCCTAAGGTTCTCTTGTTTGGTAGCAACTGGGTTCACCAATGCTTCCAAGTAGTCGGATTCTAAATCCGTACCATCTATAGTGTTTTACCACCAATCGGTATGTCACCCTGATCATAACTACTTATGATGGTGATCAATACTACTGGTTAAGAGGAGATTATGTCAGTTGTAAAAAAACAGAAATCTGATTTCTGCTCCAAGCCTAGTGATGAATAAAAGGTTCTTTCACTTGGCTAATCCCAAACTCATTCAGGACTGTCCCAACTCCTACTGTTTGCTTAGAACATGAGTTCTTAAAAGAGCTCTTCTTTTACAGTTACAGCGGGATAGCCAATGAAACGACATTGTTGATCATGTTCAGGCTAGTCATGAGGTTCGGATGAACACTACAAGACCCTGGACTTTCTATGTGCAAGTGGGATTATCCCAGCTTTACATTTTAGAAAGTGTCTGCAAGGCCTACTTAGTCTAGGATGTGGTCGGAATATGGTTTATATGGTCTGACTAGTTTTTCAATTCATCGGAAACCAATTGACGATGTATCTCATGCATCGAGGATCGAACTATTTCAATTAAAGCTCCATTATCTTCCGTAAGACACATTATAACCATTAATGTTCTTGGAAGAGAATAAAGTGTGAAACATTTTTCAGTTTATGATGTCACTCAGGTTTTGTGGATCTCATACTTCCTTTGAAGTCCTTGAACTGTTCAAGGTTTCAATTCAATCGCTTATTCTGATCAGCGAAGCCATATTCATCATACTGATTGACAAATACCGTGGAGTATAAGCAATTGTGTTCTATTTGAATATTCGAGCAATACACATCAATTGATGTGTCCGTTGCTCATGATCTTGACGTCTTTTACATCTCTATGTAAATTTATGACTTTGTTAATTTTGTTCAAGACTTGCAATCATCACTTGACTCTAAGTCAACTGATTCCAAAATCCTATCCTCTAGATCTTTGGGTGATTCATTTCTTATCACATGTGCTTTATAAAGAACTTAATCATCTTGTGACTCTAAGTCAAATGATTCCAAAGTCCTGTCCAACTGGATCTTTGGGTGATTCATTTCTTGCCACACATGTTTTTATTAAGAACCCAATTCATCATGTGACTCTAAGTCAAATGATTCCAAAGTCCTGTCCAACTGGACCTTTGGTTGAATTGATCCTTATAAAATTACTTTTAACAATCATAGAGAGCACAATTATGAATCCAGACACCTTGGACGCATCAACATTCAAGTCATTGTCATTTATGCAATTAACACACTCATACAACATTTAAAGGATAAATCAAATAAACATGTATTAAAGGAAAATTTAACATTTTATAAAACCGAAAAATATCCTTGAACAATGTACTATATGACAAAAAATGTCGCTTGTATCTAATAAGCTAATAACATGATTGTAATATCTAACTAAACTTCAAAACTGCATGAGTTGGAGATCCAATCCAAATTTGCTCCTATGCGCCAAAGTCTCGTACCCTACTGATTCCGTGCATACAAACCAAAATGTAACTATCACATCATGCATCAAGGAATTATAGATCAGGAGTTTTGAGGTTTTTAGATGTACCTGAGATTTCAAAAGATTTTGACCTTGGAGCGTCTTCCAATCTTTTCGTGACTGTATCCGATCCTATGGATTCCCAGTTTGAGACATGTCCAGACGATCTGGATCATTTCTTGCTGTGTCTCTTCACCGGGCTCAATCCAGAAGTAGCTGACCCATTGGAGCTATGCCTGTCCATGAGAGACTCGTATAAAGTCAACAATAGACGCATTTCCATAAAAATCTTTTTCTGGCCTTCCTTTCTATACGTCTGAATGAACAGGTCGTACATACTGGTCAGCAAAGCGAGTAGGATGTCCACACTCATCTCCTGACTCATGGAGTAACCAAGTTGGTACAATTCGCCTATGTATGCTTCAATCTGAAGAACATGCGAATCGATGCTACTTCCTTCTTTTAGCTTGCACTCTGCAAGTCTTTTGAAGATCCTAGCTCGTTCCTCTTCAATTGGTTTTTGGAACCTTTCCTCAACCGATTCAATCAACTCATATGGCCCCAGGGATTCAAAATCCCTGCGGAACTTGGGGTCAATGGTCAACAGCATGAGGTCTCGAATTTCTTCGGATTCATCAACTAAGAAGTTATGCTCATCATTAAGACTTTTTATGATGACTTGTTCTGGTGGAACTGGGATTGGATACTTAATGAGTTGTAGCTTGCCAGTAATAGCGAGAACCAGTCTCCAACTGTGAAGCCATTCCTTACAGTTCAGGCCAGTCAACCTTTCCATATTTGGCAGGTGCTTTCTGAGGCTTTTAGAAGTGGGCGAAGGAGGAAAAAGAGGAGAATTGACACTTGACATCTATAAAAGAAACATAATTTATTAGTTTAATTGATCCTTTTAAATAATTACCCAATATGTTATTTAATAAGGCTAGGATCCAAAATACCCCAACTATGGTGTGAAGAGGGATGCCGTAATCACAACATAATGATCATTAAGGTAGATAAAACCCTTATCAATTTCATCTTATGAAATTCCTAGATCTGTTTAGATTCATTGAACTGTTCAATGGCATGTTAAATCTCGGATTTGCTCCACTGTTTGTGACTGGGATGCCGAGGATCACAAAATGGATGTGAATAACCATGCAAATGTGCTCGGTAAGCTCAATGTCATTTATCATCTCTAATTGATGTGCCGGTTAACCACACCCGCTCCATCAACAATGATAAATCATGAGAAACCCATTACCACTCTTTATGAACCCCTATTAGTGTGCCGGTAAACCACACACGCTCCACTAATGTTTCATAAAGTGTAATGTGCAATTTCATGGTTTAGCATCTTTTCACATTTTTCCTAAAGTAACTAGATTTGGGATTTTATAAAGCTGTTCTAGTACTTTCATTAATAACATTATACTTTTAATGAGATTAAGTTGTCCTATCAAACCCGTTCGGCTAACGACCCTCCACTGATCAAGAGAGCGGCGGTTGAGAGTGGACACCCATTCAACCGCCATTTTATAGGCAGTTTCCTTATACCCTCCTTATAGACCAGCTTTGTGAATGAGGCCTACTATTGATTTGACTGACCAATTATCTTATACATATAATATTAACTTTTAATTATAATATATATATAAGATATATTTTAAACCTTTTAAAATATTCCTGGTTTATCTTTTAATTTTTTTTTTGAAATTTAAACTATTAAATTTAAATTTAAATTAAACATTTTAAATGATTTAATTTATCTTTTAATTAAAAAATTAATTAAATTAATTAAATCCAAATATTTTATACTTTTAAAATATTCCTAGTTTATCTTTTAATTTTTCAAAATTTAAACTATTAAATTTAAAATTAAATTAAACCTTTAATTATCTTTTAATTAAACGATTAATTAAATTAATTAAATCTAGATAGGTATCACAAATTAATCAAATTAATTTAAACCTATCTTAAACCCCCTAAAAATCAAAAATCAAATAATGGGTTTAAGGTTATCCAATTATTAAATAATTAAAGTTACAAAAAATAGAAAACCTTCTAAAACCCTATGCCATTTTTGAAATTCATAGAGGGGAGGGGCTAGGGTTTTCAAAACCCTAACCCTAATTCTCGATTTCAGCCAATTAGGGTTTATAAGCTTTAAACCCTAATTTTTAGGAAAACAATTATAACAATTCAACAAGAAAAACAACCAAAAAAGCTTTGATACCACTGAAAAGTTTTATGCAAATCTATCAGCTAAAATCCCTAAGTTCACATGAAACCTATAAGGATCTATGTTTTCTTCTAATTGAACATATAATATTTCCTAAAAGGCTTATAAGAAAATTACTAAAGAACAAAACAAGAAAAACTAACCTTTAGGTTTTTCTTGGAAGCCGAGCAGCACAATTGTCCTGCCTCAAATGAGATCACACCCAGGGAGCAGCAGTTAGGTCATGAAATCCAGAGAGTATGGGGATGAAAAATGGCGCAGAATAAAGGGTACCCCAGGGTCCCTATTTATAGTTCCAAGCGGATGACCAGATAAGCCTTTAGAGATAAACCTTTTGAATTCAAATCAAGATAAACCTTTATCTTATTAATTCAAACCATACTTATCCCATATATATTAAAATCGAAATCCTATATATCTATATATAGATTTCGCTGGTCATCTCACTCACTCAGACTGCCACTTACTCAACTATTGAATAATTACAGTTTCAGTCCCTGCACCTTTAATTAATTAAATTAATCACCAAATTAATATCAATTAATTCCAGATTAATTTCTAATTAATTAACATAGTTTCTAATTAATATATTATCACTTTAATATATTAATAAACTATTTATTTTATTTCTATTGATTTATTAATCATATAATAAATCAATCTTTCTCTCTCCTAGACTTTCTACCAAACCACCAGCTACGAGGGCAACCCAAATGGACTATGCTACTATTAATTAGGAAAATATTAATTATTAGTCATGGCTTAGACACCTAATCCAACAGTTTTCTCATGATGCAATGGATCCTAAGGTCAAACACTTCCAAGCATCACCATAACTATTATTGAAATCAAAATAAAAGGTAGCTACTTAACATCAAAGCATGAGTTTATCACCGTCGTCATAGACTTGGATGGCCGTTGTTACCACTTTATTCGTAGTCACCGCCACTTGATTTGTCGATCAACAATACACTTTTTTTCTAAGAGTCTCTTCAATTATATTTGAAAGTGAGATAAGAACTATTGTCTTTATTTGCTTTGTTCTTTTCACTCTTCAATGTTGGGATTAATTTTCTTGAAGTCGAGCGATTGGCTTTCATTCTATATTGTACATGTTCTTTCTTTTGGGGTAAATTTTGAATAGAAAAAGTTTGTGTGGATCAAGTGACAAATGCTACAATAAAACTTTGTATCTTTTAATAATAGTTATTGATGAGAACTTGCCCTTCTATGTGTTCACCGGTTGACTGGAAGGAAGGCATGAGTTCACAATAACGAGAAAAACGGTCAGTCGCACTCCGGGAGGCGGTCCCGGGAGGGCGCTCCGACGGTCTAGTTAGTACGGTGATCGGAAAGGTGAAAGAGAATCTGATAACGAAAAGGAGAATGAGAATGATGATGATGATCTTCCCATGGGGTTGATCATCATATGCCGTTGTACCTTTGGGGGACCACACGATCGTTGGGATCGTGGGCCTTCTTTGATTGGCAGATCTCCTGTGCTTGTCTGTGATTGGTGCATTGGTCTGACCAGGTAGTGGGTCGTACACTAACCGAATCATTCGTGTTGGTAAATCGTACATTAAGCTCTTGCGAGGAGAGCTGTCATTCCTTTATTGGTTTATGGGATTCCCGAATATTCGAGGTTGTTAGGGAGCGTGTCGTCCAGCCAGGCGGGTTGCACGTCTCCTAGCAGCTGGCTGGACGTCTTGCCATGCTGTCATGCTGACGAGCTGGCGAGCTGGCGAGCTGACGAGTACTTCGCCTATGGTATATCATCAAGTCCCCCCAGTCTAATAGTCGAGATAGACGCGTGCTAGCTCTGATGTTCTAGACTTTAGGGAACGGCAGTTTGCTTTTACTGAGTGGGTCCGTAATTACTGTTGACATGATGTGTCAGTTTTCATCATTAGCGATTTTCGAGTTTCCCGCTTCTTATCTTTGTTCCTTCAATTAGGGTTTTCTTCCTTTCTCTTTCATTACGTTCTCGACCTTCTCTTTCTGTCTCTTTGCCCTTTCTCCTTCGATAAACTGAAACAATGGCTGCGATTGCTGAGCAAGAGATCGCCGATGAGCTTTACGGTCCTCTTGTAGAAAAGTACGGTTTCCAACCTAAAGATGGTGTTTTAATTCCTTCTGATGGTGCCATCTTCTCTTTCCCCCCGAAGGAAAAACCGGGATTTATCTGAAGACTTTTGATGCTGGTTACCGTCTTCCAACGTCGGATTTCATGGAAGAGGTGCTCCGACGAAACCATGTTGGCCTACATCAGTTAATACCGAACTCTGTGAACAAGATTGTCGCCTTTGAGTTACTGTGTCGTTTGCAGGGTATAGCTCCCGATTTCTTCATTTTTAAACACTACTTCAGATTTGCGGCAGTTGGGGATAACTACGCTTTCTACCGGAGGACTTCCGTGCATATCCTGGTACCCGAACCCAGGTATTCCCCTAAGAATTGGCAAGATAATTGGCTGTGGGTAAATGCTTCAAGGGTGGGGACTATTTATCATTGTCGAGGCACAGCGTCTGATCAGATTCTGGAATTATATCCTCACCAAGAAGCGGTGGTGAAGATTCTGAATAGCTTTCAAGTAGCTGTCGATGAATTTCCGGAATATATTCTGGCTGGAGGGGGAATGAGTGCTGCTTGGAGGATACGGGGTAAGATGCCTGAGTTTTTCGTTATTCAAAAAGGTACGTTTTTGTTCTTTCTTTTTGGTTCTTCTGTGTTCATCCTGCTATGTTCTTCCCCCCTTTTTTTTGTTTTAAGAAATGTGTTGACTCTGTGTGTAGGTGCTCCTCGTAAGGTTCGCTTTGAAGAGGTTCTTTCGAAGAGTTCTAAGGAAAAATACCAATATCGTGAAGTGGATTTGGTTGACAAGGTACCTCCGTCTTTTGTTTTTCGCAATCCAGACACTGTCGCTCGTATCGAAAATATTAGGGAGGGAGAAAAGTTAGAGAAAAATCAGTCCGGTGAGGTTCCTTTAATTGATGCCAAGGTGGAGGGTTTGTCCAAGGGAGACGGCGAGAAGTCTCATGAATTGGTTGTAGATAGTAAAGAGGGCATTCTTGAAGAGGCATCCAAATTGTTGAGTAAGAGGAAAGCTGTTTGGGATACGGTGGAGGGGTCGGAGAGTTCTAGGGAGACTCGATTAATCAGGCATATAAGTCGACGTAGGTTGTTGAACCAGTTGAAGGAGGATGACCTTGGGGTTATTGAGATTCCGGATGATGATGCTCCAAAGGATTCCCAATTGGTTCCTGAGTCTGGTGCTACTGGTGACAAAAGTAAAGGTAAGGAGAAGATTGGTGAGGAGGTGAGAGTTTCTGGGTCTGAAGGTACACAAAACCAAGGTAAAAAGGGTGTTGCTGGTGTCGAGTCTGGGAACGTTGATGGTGGTAGTATGGGTGGATTTGAAATTGATGATGATGATGACTTTAGCTCAGGGAAAGGTGGCGACGCATTGGGGACGCATGTCTGGAAGGATTATTCATCTTTGCCGTTCATTCCGGACTGGAAATTGTTGAATGGCTCTCGCTTATCCTCGCGAGAGGCTGCTATTGATTTTGCCTTACATGCTTTTCCCCCCGCTGCTGACTCAGAGATGGAGAATTTTACGCATGATGGTTTGGTGAGTACGCTGAGGTTCGCGTCTACTCAGTCAGCGTATTACCTAGCGGCTGCTGCGAAACGCATCGAGCACTTAGCCAACTCCTCCAAGACACAGGAGTCGTTCAAATTGGAAGCCCGAAAGGCTGCAACAGAGAATGCCCGCTTACGCAGGGCAGTGGAGGAGTTGAAAGGTCAAATGGCTAAGTTGGAGAAGGCATATCGCGAGTTTGATCTGAAGTATGAACTTTTGATGTCAGAGAAAATGTCTGTTGAGGAGCACCTTGCTAGCACCCAAGAGCGGTTGGATAAGGTGATTGAGGAAAACGAAGCGCTAATGATTCGCACAGAGAGCTTTGATGCTAAGACATGTGAGAAAGATCGTATGTTGGAGGAAGGAGCTGCAGCGTTGGCCAAGGTGGAGGGGGATTTGAAGTGGGTTATTGAAGAGGGTATGGTTAGGGTTGTGGAGAAGGTCTTTATGATTCCAGAATTGGTCCATAGTGTGAACCGTATCAGGCGTACCAGTTACATTGCAGGTGAAGATGCTGGCCGTCGTACTCTTCGCCAAGAACTTAATATTGCGGGTCCGGATACGGAGGAGGGTGGCCGTCTTCCAGCTACGCTCGAGAGGTGAATGATGCTATGGAGGAGTTCGCGACGCTGGACTATGCCGGGTTACTTCGCTTGGGTCAGCTGAGTGTTGGAGAGCTAAAGGAGTTGTTGCGGGATGAGGCTGATAGGGATAGTACTTTTGTTTGATGTATGCAGGTGGTGGCTGCTTTTGAACAATGTGTTTGACATTTGTTGTTTCCCTCCCTTTTCTTTTTGCTTGTCGTTGGATAATGTTGCTTTACCTTTTGGTTTCCTTGGCAAGTTGTGTTTTCCTTTGATGCATAAAACAAGTTCCTTGATATGTTTGTTCTGATGATGTTTGTGACTTGCGTTATTGTTAGCCACAGGTGTCTGAATTTGATTGTTGTGGTATTTTGACTGTAATTGCTTATATCTCTCTGTGGTGAGTATGTTGTTTAGCTATTAAATTTTGTCTTGATGGTTGTGGTATTTAGCCATGGTTTTGGTTCCGATTGGTGTGGTACTCGGCCACAAACATTGTTTTCTATTGATTTGGTGTTTGGCCACAGTCGTTTAAGGTTTGACTTAATAGGTGTGGTGCTCGGCCACAGTTTTGATTTCGATTGATGTGGTGCTTGGCCATAAACATTAAGTTTCGACTTAATGGGTGTGGTGCTCGGCCAGCGTTTTGATTTCGATTGATGTGGTGCTCGGCCACAAACATTAAGTATCGACTTAATGGGTGTGGTGCTCGGCCACAGTTTTGATTTCGATTGATGTGGTGCTCGGCCACAAACATTAAGTTTCGACTTAATGGGTGTGGTGCTCGGCCACAGTTTTGATTTCGATTGATGTGGTGCTCGGCCACAAACATTAAGTTTCGACTTAATGGGTCTGGTGCTCGGCCACAAACACTAAGTTTCGACTTAATGGGTGTGGTGCTCGGCCACAATTTTGATTTCGATTGATGTCTGTGGGCTGGGTGATCAGTCCAACCCACCTTTTATCGATTTGGGAGGTATAGCTTGAAAAAGACAATGCATTTTTTTTAAAACAAAACATATGTTAATGCCCGGAGCCTAGCTCTTTGTGAAGATTAGGCGTGTACATTCGAGAGTTTTTGGGCCGTAACTATTCAAATGCGATGTTCTTAGAAAAAGAATTTTCTTAAGTGCTGAGCATTCCATGTCATTGGTATTGTTTTTCCATCGGTGGTCTCTAGCACGTAGGACCCATTCCGGCGCGCCTCTTGCACTTTGTAGGGACCCTCCCACGTCGGTCCTAACTTGCCTCTTGGCTGTGCATGGCTGACTTCGTTCCTTCTCAGCACAAAGTCTCCCACTTTAAAGGCTTTGGATTGTACCTGTTTGTTATAATACCTTTCCGTGTTGGATTTGTATGCTGCTTGTCGCAAGTTAGCGAGTTCCCTTTTTTCATCTAGCAAGTCCAGACTGTGTCGCAAATCTTCCTCAGCTTTTTCTGGTGCGAAAGTGGAAATTCTGAGAGATGTTATCATTAATTATCGGGGAAGTACAGCCTCTGTGCCGTATGTTAAACTGAATGGAGTTTCTCGCGTGCCAGCTCGGGGGGTTGTTCGGTAGGACCACAAAACGCTTGGGAATTCCTCTACCCAGTTACTTTTAGCTTTTCCCAACCTCTTCTTGATTCCATTGACGATGGTTCGGTTGGTTACTTCCGTCTGACCGTTCGCCTACAGGTGTGCCACTGATGTGAATTGCTGGCGGATGTTTCTTTCTTCACACCATCCCAGGAACGGATTCTCTGCAAATTGTAATCCGTTGTCGCTGATCAGCACCCTAGGCGTACCGAACCTTGTCAGTATGTTTTTCCACATAAACTTTATGATGGTCCTGCCCGAGATGGAGGCCAGTGGCTCAGCTTCCACCCATTTTGTGAAATAGTCAATAGCGACAATGAGGAATTTCACCCTCCCAGGAGCTTCCGGAAATGGTCCGACAATATCAATTCCCCACTGGTAGAACGGCCATGGGCTGCTAATGCTTGTCATGGTGTTGGGAGGTAAGTTTTGCACCAGGGCAAAGGTTTGGCACTCGGTGCATGTTCGCGTCATTTCTGTCGCGTCATGGTAGATGTCTGGCCAGAAGACCCCCATTCGCAGTATTTTACCAGTTAGAGCGCGCGCCCCTTCATGAGCTCCTGCTAGCCCTGAGTGTGTTTCCTCCAACACTTGTCATCCTTCTTCCTTGGTTATACACTTCAGCCACGGGGTAAGGTATCCTTTTTTATACAACGTTCCCTCAATTATTGTAAAATTGGGAGCCTTGATCCTTATCTTTCGTGCGTTTGCATCGTCCTCTGGTAATGTGCCGTGTCGAAGGTATTCTATGTAAGGTGTCATCCACGTTGCTTCCTCGCATGTTGTGTCACAGATTTGTTTTTCGTCTATACTTCTTGCTGGTAAAACTTCAACCAGCACTTGCTTTGTCAAATGGTCAAAAGAGGTTGAGGCTAGTTTACTCAGGGCATCCGCTCTTTTGTTTTCCGATCTTGGAATCTGCTTGATAGAGAATCTGTCGAAGGATTTAGTTAGCTTTTGAACTACATCCATGTATCCTTGCATCCTCCTATCTCTGGCTTCGTATCGGCCATTGATTTGGTTCGTTACGAGCATTGAGTCGCTCAGAGCTGCGACTTGCTTTGCCCCGTTTTTGATTGCCAGTCTTAAACCTGCTAACAGAGCTTCATACTCCGCTTCATTATTGGATGTTTTGAAATCGAACCTTAATGCGTATGTAATCTCCTCTCCGTGTGGGCTCTTCAAAATTAGGCCTGCTCCCGATCCTTCTTTGCTTGCTGCCCCGTCAGTATAAAGAATCCACTCACATTGTTGCTTAGCTATGGGTTTTTGCTCGCTATCTGGCGCTGCCACTTGCGTTTGCTCTGGGATTTCAATGAGAAAATCTGCTAGAGCTTGGCCTTTGATACCTGATCGCGGTCGATATTCAATGTGATGCTCCCCTAATTCTATTGCCCATTTTGCCAGTCGGCCGGAGTTTTCTGGTTTCAAGAGTATTTGCTTTAACGGTTGGCTGGTAAGAACTTCAATGTGGTGCGCCTGGAAATATCGTCGGAGGCGCCTGGCGGCGTGCACAAGTGCCAGTACAAGTTTTTCCAATATTGGGTAATTGACTTCTGGGCCTTGAAGTGCTCGGCTTACGAAATACACTGGTAACTGCGTGGTGTTGCTTTCCACCACCAAAACTGCTGAAATCGCTTCTTGTGCCGCCGACAGGTATACAAACAAAGTTTCCCTGGGGGTTGGGATGGCGAGCGTCGGCAGTTGACTGAGTGTTTTCCTGAGCTTTTGCCACGCTTCATCAGCTGCAGGCGTCCACCGGAATCCTTCTTTGCTGACTTTTCCTTTCAACGTATTAAAGAGTGGCAATGCTTTTTCAACTGACTTGGCTATAAAACAGCCTAGGGCGGTCAACTTTCCGTTAAGACCTTGCATTTCCTTCAATGTAGTGGGGGTTTTGGTTTCGATAGCATATTGGACTTTTACCGGGTTAGGGAGGACACCCTGGTTCGTTACATAATATCCCAAGAACTGGCCTTCTTCTACTCCGAAGACACACTTTGATGGATTTAATTTCATTTTTGCTTTTTCCAGCGTCCTGAAAGTTTCTTCAATGTCAGCCGTCAGTGCTAAAGTTTCTTGACTTTTGATGACCATGTCGTCAACGTAAACCTCAATATTCCTCCCGATTTGATCGCGAAACATTCTGTCGACCAAGCGTTAGTAAGTTGCTCCTGCGTTTTTCAATCCAAACGGCATTTTCTTATAGCAAAATGTTCCCTTATCAGTGTAGAATGCAGTCTTTTCTTCGTCCTCTTTCTTCATTTGAATTTGGTGATATCCTTTATACGCATCTAAGAAACACTTCCACCGGAAACCCTGGAGTGACTATACTTTCTGGTCGATCTCCGGCAAAGGGTAGCAATCTTGGGGACACGCCTTGTTCAAATCTGTATAGTCTATACACATGCGCCAACTGCCATCGTGTTTTTTGACCATTACTGGGTTGGCTATCTAATCGGGGAAAATTGCTTCTCGTAGAATTCCGGCGACCACCAATTTGGATACTTCATTATTGATCGCTGCATTACGTTCGCCAGCTTGGCTTCTCTTCTTTTGCTTAATGGCACCACTCCCCGCTTTGACATTTAAGTTGTGCTCTATAACATCTCTATCCACCCCTACCATGTCAGATGGCTTCCATGCAAACACGTGCTGGTATTTCCGGAGGAGAGCGATAATTGCGTCTCTTACATCAGCAGGGAGTGTGTCGCCTATCTTGATAGGCTGCTCAGGGTAATCTTGGTTAACAATCACCTTGTCACCGGACTCATCCGATCTTACTTTCTTAGTGGGGCGGACGATATCTGTAGGTTGGATGACCTGGTAGCATCTCAATTGTTGAGGGTTTGTGGCCAGAACGCATGCCGTGTTGCCGGACGTTTTGAATTTGAGTGTGCCATGGACCGTAGATGCTACTGCGCCGAATTTCAGGAGTCTTGGACGCCCCAATATCATGTTGTGCTCCGACGGTGCCCTTACCACAACGAATTCGAGGAGAATGGTTTTGTAGAGCTTCTCATCGAAGCTCCGCAGTGTGAAGGGGAGGTGTATTGTCCCGACTGGCCAGATGCTGTGGCCTGTAAACCCTACCAATCGGCCCTTGGCCGGCTTTAAGGTATCCTTAATAACTTGAGGAAGTAAGTTGAAACAATGCTCGTGAATGATGTCTGCGGCACTTCCACTGTCGATATATACTCTATGGATCTTAATATTCTTGACGTACCCAACGATGATTAAAAGGTTGTCTCCCTGCCAGTTTTCTGGTCTGGGATCGTCTATAGAAAAGTCCAGGTTTAGAATCTTTTGATGGGGGCGCGTGGCTTCCTCTCTGGCGCGTGAGGTTCGTTTGTGGCAGGCGCGAATAGCTAGTATCTCAAGTCCTCGCCCAGCTCCTTTTTCGTCCTTCTTGTTTCTTCCCATGTTCCTATCTGTTTCGTATTTTTCCCATAATTTCCTTGCCGTTTCTAAGAGATTTCCTTTAAGCTGTTTTTCCTCCATTTCCCATTTCAACATAGCACAATCCGCTATGTCATGAGCCCTACTTTTGTGGTATTCACAGTATCGGTGTCTATTGTCTTGGGCATTACCAGTATTTTCTTTGATCACGTAAACATCTGTGTTTCGATTTCGCTGCTCTTCTCTAGGGAATGGGTTGTACCGTCGTGGTGGTCGCCCTCCTCTAAAGGAAGGAGTGGCATAGTCGGTTCGGCGGCTACGGTGCTGGTATCGATCTTGGCGTTTATGGTATTGGTCTAAAGTTGCTTTGAGATATGATTGTTTTTCCACAGTCCCTTCTTCTTGACGGAGAAAACGTTCTACTCTCTCTTTGAGTTCGTGACGCGTCTGGGGTGGTTTTCCCAGGAACTTCCTGGATAACGGTCCTAGGAGAAGTCCCCAGGTGAAGGCGCCTGTTACCATTCTATCATCTTGTCCCGGAACGTCTAGTGTTGCTTTGTTAAAACGCCTGAAGTATTCTTTCACAGACTCGCCCTCGCGTTGTTTACATCCCATGATGGCGTGATTATCGCCTCTATACTTTCTGAGTTGGATGAAATTTGTTAGGAAGAGTTGTTTCAACTGTTGAAAATTGTAGATGCTATTTGGTGCCAAACTCTTGAACCACGCACCTGCGTTTCCATCCAAAGTTGTTGGAAAGTACGTGCACCAGAATCGCTGATCTAATTTCAGGGATGTCATATGCCATTCATATGTGTCAATATGGCTATCAGGACATGTTGTACCGTTATAAACTTTCAACGTCAGCAACTTGGCTGTAGTTGGAATCTCGTAGTCCAGTAACTCTTTGACAAAAGGAGAACGACTGGCTGTTACTGTTGGAATTGGAACCGGTGTATATTGCTGAAAAGGTGAATGAAGTGGTACAAAATTGTATGGTGGCGTTATGTAAGGTGGCGTATAACTGCTGCCGTAGAATGGTGGCAGTCCAAGGGATGTATGGGGCGTTGGCATACCGGTAAACATCTGATGGGGGATAGTTGAGACTATTGTAGGGGTCGAGGAGAAACTGGTGGTTAATGGCGCTGATATATATGAAGAAAATCCTAGGGAAATGGGGGAATTCGTCGATGTTCCCAACTGAAGGAAAGGGAAAAGAGGAAACATCGACATTCCCGTCGTTGTGGGTGTAGTGATCTGTGGTGTAAATAATGGTGAGATTGACGACGTTCCGGTTTGAAGTAGGGGGTTGAGGGACGTCACTGGTGGCACCACAGGAGTTGGCAGCGGCGGCTGCCATGGTGGTATGATAGTGGCTGAGGAAGGTGTATTGAGTACGTTTACCGGCGTTTGTGGTGTAGCGGCGTCTAGGGACATCATCGGTCGGATTGGGCTTGGTGTGACGTTGCCTTGCTGATTCTCCGATGGTGTAGCCATTCAGTTTCAGAGAGTATTATCCTTGCGGTGTCACACAACGGATGGTGCCAATGATGAGAACTTGCCCTTCTATGTGTTCACCGGTTGACTGGAAGGAAGGCCTGAGTTCACAATAACGAGAAAAATGGTCAGTCGCACTCCGGGAGGCGGTCCTGGGAGGGCGCTCCGACGGTCTAGTTAGTACGGTGATCGGAAAGGTGAAAGAGAATCTGATAACGAAAAGGAGAATGAGAATGACGATGATGATCTTCCCATGGGGTTGATCATCATATACCGTTGTACCTTTGGGGGACCACACGATCATTGGGATCGTGGGCCTTCTTTGATTGGCGGATCTCCTGTACTTGTCTATGATTGGTGCATTGGTCTGACCAGGTAGTGGGTTGTACACTAACCGAATCATTCGTGTTGGTAAATCGTACATTGAGCTCTTGCGAGGAGAGCTGTCATTCCTTTATTGGTTTATGGGATTCCCGAATATTCGAGGTTGTTAGGGAGCGTGTCGTCCAGCCAGGCGGGTTGCGCGTCTCCTAGCAGCTGGCTGGACGTCTTGCCATGCTGTCGTGCTGACGAGCTGGCGAGCTGGCGAGCTGACGAGTACGTCACCTATGGTATATCATCAGTTATACTTTACCGTGTGCTTTCATTTTGATGTTTATATCAATCTTGATTATTAGGTCATGGCTATACTTGACCAGGAAAAATGGTGATGAATACTAAATCAAAACTAGTGACGATGTAGGTTTTGGGAAATGAAGATGAATACCAAATCCATTAAAACCCAACTTTAATACATGGTTTTACTTGACCAAATATCCCAAATTTTTGTTTTTTATTTTTATTTCGATTTTGATGTTGATGTCGAATGTTGCATTAGACACTAGAGTTACACAAATGACTATATTTTACAAAATATTTTGGCAACTGTATTAGAATCTCAAAACTATATAAATGACCATGGTATAGATGTATAACCAATAAGGAAGGATGATAAAAGAAGACAAGTAATAAAGGGTAGGTGTTAGGGTTGAGAGAGAGGATGAGATTGGGAGTAGGGTTATGATGGGGCCTTTATAACTTAATATTAATAGAAAATTTAAATTAGTAAAAGGCATGGATAAAGGATATTAAATAGGGAATAAATGTCATTTTACATGGTAATGGACCAACCACACAAGAAATTGAAACCATAGGAACCATCATCATCAATTAAAAATGTTAGGGACTGAATATGTGACTTTTTATAAAATACAAGGACAATATTATATAATTTAGTCTTATCTTGATTAATTATTCAGCTATTAGATAAACTACTTTATTTAGAATTAAATAAAGTATTTTAATTAATATGCTTTGATTTAATAAATAATAAATAACCGATTTATTTTAGTTGACAAATAATAATTTATCTAATAAATATATTATTAATTTTGAATCCCTTTTACATCTTTAGTACCCCCTAGCCTTATGTATAATTAGCAGTGTAATAATTTTTTTGTATCTTTATTAGGTGTAGGGCTTGTTAATAAAACTTTAATAAAATAGAAATTTCGTAATAAAAATTACCAAAAAAACTTAAGGGTAAAATAGTAATTTTATATCAAATATAAAACAAAACGAGACATTGGGGACTGGCCATGCCTGAAACTGAAACCACATGGACCATCCTTACCAAGAAAGAAAGTTACGGACAATACACACAACTTTCGAAAATCATCGGGACCATTTATGTAATTTAGAAGGGTTGGGCTTACTCAATTGGCTAGCTTGCAAAGTCTTAGCCAACAATGTAAATGTTTAAAGGGTTGAGGATTACCAATCTGAGAATAAGCAACAAAACTTGAAACCCTATCCTCCCCTTTCTAACTCTCATATTTGGGACCCTACCACTCGCATACTTGTGATTGCTAGCTTCAAACAAAAGTAAGGAAAGAATGATTTGATCCAAGTTGGTGTCCAGCTCGTATCAATACCAATGATAATGATTATCCATGATTATCATCTCCTACACTAAAGGATCCTAACACATCAAAGGTGTTGAAAATAGTTTCCAAGGTCATTAATTGTTGGTGATATTTCTAATGATAGCAAAGTCCTTTTAGGTTGCTCTCACGACCTAGTAAAAACGAATAGTGACATAAATAAATTGGGGGAAATTAGTTTATTAATTTTTCATGTTATGATAAATTAATTAGAAACTAATTAGTAATTAATTGGAAATTAATTTGGAAATAATTTGGAAGAAACTAATTACAGGGACTAGATGTTAATTAATTAAAGAGTTTAGTTAATAGAAATAGTCCAGGGGTGGAAGTGTAAGGAGGCTCCAAAAGTTTGAAACCCTAGAGAGCCTCCACTATAAATAGAGGCTTAGGGATCAAACCCTAAGCACTCCTCTTGGCCTCCTCTTAAGCCGCCGCCATCATCCCTCTCTCCCTTCCTCTCCTTTTGGCGATTTTCATAACCCTTCTTAAGGGTTTTGGATCTTGCTCTTTCACATAAAGGAAGTTCTGTCAGTCTGGTTTTCTGATGTTCTTCGGTGTGAATCATTAGTGGGATTCTATATTGGATCCTTACATCCAAACAAAGGTATGCATTTATAATTCATCTTGTAAGTTGCAACAATTGCTATGAACTATATGATCATAGTTATGAACATGATGATCCTTTTTTGAATTTTGTATGAACTTGTAATTTGATCTTGTTGAGTCTTTCGCTGTGCAAATTGTTTTGTTATTATAATCAAATCCCTTCAAAAGGTATATTCATATACATTATATGGTTGTGAGTAAGTTGTTTTGTCTAGCTTGATTTTCTTTGGTGAATTAGATTTTAAATTTGGTTTGTGTTGCGTATTAATTCTTTAAAAAAAGTCTGGAATTGATCAAAACCCAACATAGCTGTCATGAAAACTTTATCTATCTTGAATTCTGTTTTCTAATAAGAAACCTTAACTTTTGAAGTACTAGCTTCGCTAGACCTTTTGAATACAGTTATAATGTGAGGAATCTTTTATTTTGAGAAAATTTCATTGTGATTTTCCAGTATTCACAACTTTATTCGAAAGAGCAAATTATAACTCCCCATTTCAGCGTTAGCGATTATAATTAACATCAATTATCTAAGTTTTGTATTTTAGAAGATAAGAAAATAAAAAATTGTTTAGAAAGAGATTTGTTAACATTTAGCAAACGAATTATAGAAGTAAATCTCAAATGATAATAATAATAATAATAACAACAACAACAACAACAACAACAACAACAACAATAATAATAATAATAATAATAATAATAATAATAATAATAATAATAATAATACTTCTAAACTAATTATACTAGTTGGGGAGGGTTATGCAATTGCTAGAAAACTTTAATTGTTAGATATTTGGAGTTTGGGCTAAACAAAAATCAAATACTAAAGACTAGGGCCTCAAGGCCACGTTTTTTTGGTAATTTCCAGCCCATGCAACTCCACGTGACACTTATATGCTCAAACCCAACTCATTCTAACCCTAAACACACTTGCTTATTCTTCCTTGGGTGGGAAAGCTCCCACATCTCATTCTCTTTGCCCTAGCTGCAAGGTAGAGAAGAAGAGATCCAAGAGAGGTGTGTGGTGGTGTGTTGTTGCTGGAACCTAGAAGAAAGAAGGAAGAAGGAGGGGTGAAAGAATACAGAAGAAGAAAGAAGAGTGCTTTGGTGTTAACTATAGATTCATGGTAAGTAGTCATGTATTCTTCTTGTAGTTCTCCTTCTTCTCCATCTACACCACCATGAACTACCACATTGGTGTTGGTAGGAGGCCGACCAAGCCATTGTCATGGCTGATCCCGGGTTGGATGATCATTAAAGGAGTATTGGAGGCTCGAAACCTAAAATTGATGCTTGAATTTCTACACTTTTACTTAATAGCTTTCTGTCTCAATCTTGAAAAAATCATGTAAAGCATGAGAGTATCCATTATGGTCAAATCTTATGTCTATGTAAAGTTTTAGGAGTGTAGTTTCTTCCACCAAATGGTTTGGTCTGATTCCAACCCTAGATTAGGTGGAATTGACAATCCTTGCACACTGGTCCAGAGTCATGTCAAATGAAGTCATATGACTTGTGAAAATTTCTAAAAAATCATAAAAAATCATTTAGGGGTGAGATTAGTGGCCTTAGTTTGGGTTGGGTGTCTGGGTTTTCCACACTTAATTATAGAACCAGATTCTTAACTCATTCCAAGCTTGGATTAATTCTTTAGGTTCTGGTCCAGCTCATTGGGTGAACATATTAGTCCACTTGTTAATTTCACCAGAAATATAGGAAAATAAAAATGACATGAGGTTAGGTCTTGTAGTCTTTTCTTAGGGGCTTGTTGATGACCCTTAATTGGTTGAAAGATGCAAACTTTGCAACCTGGTCCGGGTTTGTCAAATTTGGTACCTCGATCTTGTTTAATTCATAGAAAATAGAAGAAAAATTGTTAGAGCGAGTGCCTTATATCCTTGGAATGGTAAAGAGATGAACTAAGTGACTGTGTAAAGACATCCCTGATTGGTTGGGTTTTGTATAGGCTAAAAGGGTTATCAACAGACCCTGTATTTAGGGTTAAAAGCTAAAAATGAACTTAATAAGTACATTAATACTACAAGTATATAATTAGGGTAAGGCTTAGTTATTATGCCATATAATTACCTAATATACCTTATAGGAGTATAAGGTGTGTGTGTTTGAGCTTGGTTGGATACTTGGAGTTGCTGCATAAATTTCTGCATTGTTGATTCGAGGTGAGTTTATCATTACGCTGTATTGAAGTTGTACATCATTTACTATAGCTCGTGTGCGCTGTTTAGGATATAGGTAGGTAGTACTAGGTTGTGGGAAGGTCTAGTAGGTGTGTGAGTGTGGGGAGGGGGGTATAGAGTAAGACTTGACTGCACTGTTCAGGTCCTGTAGTCTTGTCTTAGGGTTTAGTTGATATCATATTTTTCTCAAGGCTTGTTGATGACCTTTCCTTGGTTAAAAGTTGCAAACGGGTCCAGGTTTGTCAGATTTGGTACCCGATCTTGTTTAAATCATATAAAATAGAAGAAAAATCATTAGAGCGAGTGCCTTATATCACTAGAATGGTAAAAATATGAACTAAGTGATTGTCTAAAAATATACCTGATTGGTTGGATTTTGTATGGGCTAAAGGGGTCATCAATATACCCTCTATTTAAGGTTAAAATCTGAAAATTAACGTAATAAGTACTTTAATGCTACAAGTATATAATTAGGGTAAGGCTTAGTTATTATGCCATATAATAACTTAATATACCTTATATGAGTATAACGTGTGTGGGTTTGAGCTTGGTTAGATTCTTTGAGTTTCTGCATTGCTTATTCGAGGTGAGTTCATCACTACATTGTATTGAAGATGTACATCCTTTATTGTAGCTCGTGTATGCTGTTTAGGATGTAGGTGGGTAGATCTAGGCAATGGGAAGTTCTAGTAGGTGTGTGAGTATGGGGAGGGGGTACAGAGCAAGACTTGACTGTGCTGGGTGCCTAAATTGTGTTGTGTGCCATATTGTGTTGGGTGCCAAAATTGTGTTGTGTTTCTAAATTGTGTTGAGAGCCTAAATTATGTTGTGTGCCTTGATTATGTTGTCTACCTTGGTTGTGCTATGTGCCTTGATAGGAGTAGAGTATGTATGATGGATATACTGTGTATGTGCTGAATTCATTAAGTTGTATGTTTACCCTTTACCTTTCAAAACCACTGTTTTCAGGTACTTCGGGTACGAAGGATACCAAGACATGACGCGTACACACTATTGCTGCCTCTTTTAGGGATTGTGTTTTTGAGTTGAGTTTATCTAGTTTTTGACTTCCGCTTTGGGTTAAATTATTGTGATATTAAATGTTTTTGGATAAGTGAAAGATGTTAAGTTTTGAATGTTTTAAATAATGTGATGATTATTTAATGAATTTGTTTTCTTAAAATTTTTTAAATTTGTTGTAAAATCTGGATGTTTCAAGTTGGTATTAGAGCATAGCTTAACAGAATCAGGCTCATTTCGGTGGGTTTTAAACTAAGTTTGAGGCTTAGAAAATTTTCTAAACTAATTGTTTACAAAAATGGCTAGATTTGATGAATAGTGAATTGAAGACACAGTGTTTACTGCCAGCCGACGCCAGTGGGGGGAAAAGGTTTAAGTGTTTATAGTTGTTGATGCTTTCTAGGACATACGATGTATGTATGTTAGATTTCGTGTTAGAAATAATACTTTTTCAATTCTTTTTATCTGCTACTTGCTAATAGGAATGTATAGTAGTTCTGATAGGTTGTTTAGGGAACGCCATTAAGTTGAATGCAGTAGGAACTGAATAGTTGTAGAATACTTGGTTTGGCCTTATTGCATGTTCCTTGCTTGGTTGTTGCTTTAGGGTAGGATCTTTTATTCGAAAGCCAATTTAATTCTACACTGTATACGACTGCGCTTTTTAGAGACGACTCATAAACACAAGAGGAAGTTACGTCGTAGTTAAAGTAGCATGACAGGGTGGGATTCCTAGGGGTCTAGGAAAATTGATGTCATATGCTAGTACGAGCATATATGCTAGAATTATCGGTGAGAAGCGAATTGGAGATTTCGGGACAGATCCCGGAACGAACACGGATAGGCGTGGAAGGTAGTGACAGAGCTCTTACTATCGAAAGCATAGGATCCACGTTCAAGTCGGGAATTGGTCACGGTGAATCCAAAGAGCTGAGGGTGTAAATAATTAGCATACTAGATGTGAGTGCTAACGAATTACGGTTACCTTTATCCATTCAATTGCTAAATGGTCATCGTGAAGGCTAGTAAGAGCAGTTTGGGGGCTGGTCTGAGTGGCTAGGAAATTTGAGAGTTGATGGCGACCAAGGAGTCGTGGGCGATTAGGGAGGAATCCTGGGTACATTTACTGGGATTAGGGATGAGCCGAGGGACATGTCGGAGAAACAAATTGCTATCACCAGTCACCGATGGAGGCAAACCCCAATGTTAGCCTACGATGGATATCTAATGTTGATGACATATTTAGCACTAGCAGTTGCAGGATGGCCAGAGGGTTTGCTTTATCATGAATCTTTTACGAGGGGCGGCGAAGGATTAGTGGGGGATTGAAACCATATCCATGATGTTGCCGCATATTGAGGCATTGACTTGGGAGGACTTTGTGACACGGTTCTGGAGGTAGTACGTTCCTTGAGGGGAGATGGAGCGGATTTCCCTTAAATTTATGGCATTAGAGCAGACAACGGAGACCGTAACCGATGGAACTCTTCTGTCCTTAGCATGCAGCTTCTAAGGACATGAAGATGGCTAGGTATGCAGATATGTTGCATACCGAAGTTCAGGAGTTCGTGAGAACCGCTCAATCTACTAATATTGCTGCCATAATCAAGGCAATTAGGAGGCGCGAGCTCGAGCCTGCGACCCAGGCTCAGAAGAGGAAGGCGGCACATGTCATGGTACGATATCAATGTCAACTAAAAAGCGAGGATGTTTGACTCGTGCTTAGGTCATAAGAATGTGGAACCCATGTCGGGGGATGATGAGAGTAAGGAAGCGGTGATATATTTCAGGTGCGGTTAAACTGGGCACTACGCTCGTGACTACAAGTCACTGAAGATTTGTTACCGGTGCGGTCAGATGGGTCACGAGAGAGCTTATTGCCTGACTTTGATGACTAGTGGAGGAGGAGCACTGAGAGGCCTTGTTGTAGCTCATCTTCGTATGATTGATGGGCATACGGGCCAAGCAGGGACTTGGGGGACGAAAGGTAGAGCTTTCTACTGTTGGAATAATGTCTAAGGTCATCAACTTATGGTAATATTTCTAATAATGGCAGAGTCCTTTTGGGTTGCCCTCATGACCCAGAAAAACAAATAGATTCAGATATAAAAGAAATGATGATTAGTTTATTAATTTATTGAGAAATAAATTAATTAGAAACTAGATCAATAAATTAATCTAGAATCAATTTAGAATCAATTAAAGGGACTAGATTGTAATTAATTAAAGGTTTAATCAATGGAAACAAGTCTAGGGGGTGTGGTCGCCAAAAGGCTCCTAAGTTTGAAACACTAGGAGCCCATGCAGTATAAATAGAGGCCTTGGGGTTCAACCCTAAGGTATCCCAAGCCTCAAGTGAGCCGCTAACCTCCTCCATCTCTTGCTTTCTACAAAAAATTCTTCCCTATCTAGGGTTAGAGTTCTTTGCTTCTTATCTGTTTGGTTTTCTAGAGATCACTGGGTGTGAATCACTAGAGGGGTTCTACTTTGGATCCTGATCATCCTTGCAATCATGGCCATGACCAAAGCACAAAGAAGGAGACATGCTGAGGTATATTCTGTTTAAGTTTTAAGTAGCAATAATTGTTAGGAACTGCTGACCCTGAACAATGTTCATGGAATTTCTATGATTTGATCTTGTTTGTCTTCTGCTGCATGTGTTTATGTGTTTATGTGATCGAATCCGAACAGTGGCATCAGAGCCTTTGTTCATATGTTATCTGCACTTTGATCTTAAACTGCTGAATGTGATTTCATGTTTATGTTAAAATCGAAAATATGCTAGGGTTATGCTAGAATTTTTGGATTTAAACATGTTATGATCTTAGGGTTTATGTTAGAAACTTGAATGTTCTTGTGCATGCATGTTATTTTCGACTTTAGCAGGTTTCTTTGTGCCTCCTTTCTGTTTGTCGAAATTATGCTAGGGTTAGGAAGGGGTTTCCGTGCCTCCTTGCTGCTTACCGAAAATTGCTAGGGCTAGGAAGGCTTTTTTGTGCGTCCTTGTGTACTTGGCGGCTAGGGTTACTGCCATAGCTTGCCTTGCAAGTTTCCTAACTTACTTAGCTGCCTTATATGTCTGTTGCCTTAATTTGATTATTCAAATATGATATAATTGTTTATTTAATTGATTGTTAAATAATATTAAATGAATGAATTAAATAAAATATTTTAAATTGTTTAAAATACATTTATAAATATATTAGAAGAATATATATATATATATATATATATATATATATATATATATATATATATATATATATATATATAAGAATAAATTAAAATAAAAACATTGGTCAAACCATGAATAGGCTCACCCACAAAATCATGTATAGGGTTAGAAGGAAGGTTCTTATGAACCTGAATGAGGTTGGTTATTAAGTGGCATTCATTGCCCACCAGCTTCACCGCCCAACACTTTTTACCATGTGGAGTTACCGAAAAGGTTTGATAGGGCAATGTTTCTCATAGTTAAAAGTATTAACTTAAAGTATTACAACAAAAACCAGTTTTAATTATATATACAATGTGAACTGTGTGCTACCCATGAGAAACTCACATTCTCTTTATGACCTGCTGGTGGAGCTGTGTGGTTATCCGGCATACCAAATAAGGTTATAGTTGAGGGTGATGTGACACTTGTGATTCTCAAGCGTATCTTGAGATGGGCATCACACGGGTTCTACATGGTCAATTCACCATCTGATTCATGATCAACAGCATCCTTGTCATGAATTTGAGATGAACGCAAATGATATTAACATGCCATTGAATGTAATCTATGAATCTCACAAATCTAGGGGTTTCATAGTGTATGAAACTCACAAAGAGTTTTGTCTACCTTGATGACCATTGTGGTGTGATTACGACATCCCTCTTCACATCACAACTGGGAAATCTTGGATCCTAGCCTTAGTAAATAAATTGGGTAATTATTTAAAGGATTAAAACTCAAACTAACTAAACTAAAACTCTGTTTTATAGATGTCTGCAAATAACAATGACAACAGCAACTCGGGTCTCCCTCCTCCTCCTCCACCACATCCTCCTCCTCATCCCACACCAACAAACATCTCACTGCTATCCGTCCTCTCAAGGGAAAAGCTTACGGGTCCGAACTATCTCGACTGGATCCAGGCCTTAAGGATTGCTTTGAGATTCAAGGGCAAAGAGTATGTCATTGATGTTGGTATCCCAGAGCTAGCTGATGATGCTGCTAATGAAGATGTAGCTTCTTGTGATAAGCACTATGATGACTTAACTAAGGTTACTTGCCTGATGTTGGCGACCATGACCTCGGAGCTCCAAAAGGGCTTTGAGAATGCTTGGGGCGTACGATATCAATCTGCAGCTCAAGGAAATGTTCCAAGAGCAGGCTAGGCAGGAACGATTTGAGATCATCAGGTCCGTGATTGCTTGTAAACTGCAAGACGGAGCGTCTGGGTGTACGTAAGTTCAGAAAATAAAGTCATACAGAGACAGGCCGAAGAATCTTGGTGTCCAGTTGCCTAAGGAGGTAGCCATTGACATGGTCCTTAACTCGCTTTCTAGTTCATACCAACAGTTCATCATAAACTATAATATGAACAACCTGGACAAGACCTTAATGGAGTTGCACGAGATGCTGAAGACCGGTGAGGCCAACATGAGGCTGGCTCATGGCACTGTTGGAATAATTTCCAAGGTCATCAACTTATGGTAATATTTCTAATAGTGACAGAGTCCTTCTGGGTTCCCTCGTGACCTAGAAAAACAAACAGAGTCAGAAAATATAAAAGGTTAGAAAATCAATTTAGATTTAGTTTTAAGAAATACCTTTTAAATTTAATTCGTCTCTCAAAAGAAAAAAAATTAAAGCAAGCATCGTCACATGCAATCAAATAATAATGATTAAAAAAAACATGTGTTATCTGAGGCAGATCTTAAGAAATTATTCTTGATCCATTATTAAATAATTTGTGAAAATTTTAAATGGGAATAAATCAACCAACATAATAATAAAAATTAAATAAATAGCCTCGAAAAATTGCTGGCTAGAAATCGAGTTGGTGTCACCACCACTATCGTTGCTGCTTCGCTACTATTCTCAGGGATGTCATTGTCACCGCCACAGATCACCAATGGTGGTCAGACCAAGGGCGATGGTGGGCCATGTTTTTTTGCCATTTGATAGGATGTCACCCAGGGTGTGGACCCTTTGCAACAGTTGGACCAAAAACGAGAAGGAGAGGGGTATGCCTAATCCTCCTAGAGGTTGAGAATGGCAACAAGCCGATGTTGTTGCTGCTATTGGAATGAGGCCATGTGGACTGGTGGTCCACTTGGTATGTTGGTTTATCCGACTTTGATACACTTAGGCTTTATGGTTTTCATTTTGCCCCAAAATATTGTGACTTAATGATGAACAAACCAAGAACGACCAAAAACACATTCAAACATCAAGCTTAAATTTTATAGGCAAGACCAATTTATTCAATCATATGAAAAATGTCTTCAATAATAACATTGCTTTCATGTGCATGTGTCAAAAATTATGTTGATACTTTACTAAAAGTAAAAACATTGAAATTATCAAAACTTCACAACACTTTTAACATTTAACTTATTTTTGACCATTTCCAAGAACGCAACTAAGAAGAATTAAAAACCAATTTAGTTTTATGATCTATTGTTCTAAAAGTTTCTCTGATACTACTGTTGGGGATTGGGGATTGTCAATGTTTTAATCATAGAAACATAAACAAAATCAAGTTTTAAAAATCTCTAAGAACCATAGATCCAATTTCAAACACAACTAGACCAACAAACAAAACCATAGGATGTTTAAAGTACCACCTCAATATAGATGTGGTCCTTTGATGTTCGAGATTATTTATCAAAACATGTAATCTTTATAGTTATCAGTACAAAATAGGAGTGAACAACTGCAAGACTGCAAACAAGATTAACACTGCAACCTTTTCTTTCTTGGCCTTCAAAATGACACATATAGAAAGAGAGATATAGAATGAGAAAGGAAACCAAGGCAACACCTAACATTGTCATGGGAGGAATATCTAGGGTTTTAAAAGTTTTCATTCAGATATAGATTATTAAAACCCTTATTTGCATTTAGTTGGTGGCTTTTCCAAAACCTTTCAAACCAACCAAATGTAAATGCCACAACCTATTTTAATTAATTCCTTAATTAATTAAATGGCTCTAAATAACTTTTATCTAATTAATAATAAATAAAGCATTAATTTATTTAGTCTATAATTGACCAATAAATAATAAACAACTTATTGGTGATTTATTTATTTTAATTTGGTGAATAACAAATTTATATTTTATAAATATTATTATTTATTGATTCCATTTTTATGCTCTTCAGAATGTCACCTGATAGTTTCACATACAAACATTAGTACAATTAATTATTTGTTATTTGCATACTATTTTCCAATAGTCCAAACTCGAAAAACAAACTCAAATAACCATAGTTTTCTATTTCACTTGCCATACTACCCCAAAATGCTTGTCATTACCCATTTTCTATTTGAGTAGCAATGCCCTCAGTTGGTACAAAATTCTCACCAACAAGCTACTCGAAAATTGGAAAGAATTCAGCCATGCATTGTAATTGTGGTTTGGAACGTCACTATACAAGAACCACCTAGCAACGTTATTTAAGCTTCACTAAACAACCACCATGGTGACATACTAAACCTAATTTGGAAAAGTTAGTAACTATGTTGTCGGGATCTCCACCAAGAACTAAACTACTCTATTTGCGAATTATGAACGGACACCCAAACGATAGTCTCCCACTCTCCCTCCATCATCCACAATCCTCTACCAAAATCACCATTTATCCAAATTAATTGAAGATGAAGTCACATCCAATCAATCTTGCTACTAAACTACACCTCACACATACTTTGCACCCACTACTTCAACTTTCAACCCTTACGACTACCACCATAACACCACCAACTACAATACCACTCCTACACATGCCACAAAAATCAACGCTAACCTTTATGTTATGAAGCTCTTCAATACGCCTTACAAAAACAACATGTGAAAAGACTTTGCTTCCAGTGCCTCGAGAAATATTTCATCAACTATAAGTGTAATCCTCCATAGTTCCTACTCATCGTTAACAATGATGACACACACAATTCTACCATTAATTCTAACACCCACAACACTTCTAGTGACATTACCATAAATACTACCCTAACTCATTATCCCCACATCAACCAAACCCCAATTTTGATACGCTACTTCTTAACCCTCTTAACTGGAGCTATGATCGACTTAACTTCCCCTCAAGCCCTTTGTAAAACTGACACCATTGATGGTTACCTTATTACCATCCTAAACGAATCTAGAAGTACACACAATAAAATCTAAACTTGTATTGTGTCATATTTATTTATCCCATAAACCTCTATCACCCCATTCCCAATCATGACACGTATTGGTGAATTTCTCAAGTGTGAAGGGTTTTTCCAGAACGTTAAAATAGACGTTGGAAAACCCGCATTTCATATTCTTCTATTTATCCTACCAGTTGATGTAATCATTGCTTTAACTCTTCATTTAACCAAGCCAAAGTCTATATTCCTCACCCACATTACACATCCAAAAAGACGGAACCTGGAGGTTTTTTCTGGAATATTGTTCCCTAAATTCCATCTTGATTCATGACTGCTTTCCCATCCCCACCATCAGTGAGTTGCTTGATGAGTTTCACAGTGAATCAATTTTTTCAAAAATTTATTTACGAGTTGAATTCCACCAAATCCGTGTAGCATCTATGAACATTCCAAAAGTTGTGCTTTGCATCATTGACAACCATTATGAATTCTTAGTGATGGCTTTTGACCTCATAGATGCCTCATGGACATTTCAAGCAGCAATGAATGACGTTTTTCAGGACATCCTTCAATGATTTGTCATCATTTTTTTTTGACAATATACTTATTTATAACCCGTCTCTTAAACTCCACCAAGATCACATTTGATTTGTTGTGAAAACAATGTCTAAAGACCAATATCATGCAACATTTTCCACATTTGGTGACCAAGAAATACACTTTTTGGGTCACACATGCAACATTTTCCACATTTGGTGACCAAGAAATACACTTTTTGGGTCACACGATCTATCAACAAGCATGTCCGCTGACCTAGTCCAATCATGGTCATCCCCGACATCACTAATAATGTTACTTGATTTTCTTGGATTAAGAGGGTTTACTAACACTTCGTTTGTGTATATGAAATCATAGAAACCCCCTCATCGATTTACTAAAATTGGCATTTTCCTTGTTGTAAATAGTCTCTCCAAAAGAGCCCTTGTGGAGAGAGGGGAGACTCCAACATATATACAAACTTATAAGACCGTGCCGCACCAATGTGGGATACACTAACACTTGTCTTTAAAATCCAACAATTAATCTCTCATCTCGGCCATGTCCTTCCTACTGGTCCTAGCCTTATCCGATTTCTCATCACCATTTGATGTTACAATAAACCCTTTCAAGTACGCTATTGATTTAGCTTTCCTAAACATGATTAGCCTATAGTGTTTTTCAACAAAATATGTGCACACATATGTAGGTAAATTCCACTTACATCCGAGAACTATAATTGATATCCAAAGCGGTCAGCAAATGGCTTAATATTTATTGGTTCGAAAATTTCAAAGATTTACCGACAAACATAGCGTGAAGCATCTTATCACAAATTATACAAAAACCCAAACACACACAAGTGGGTCACAAAGCTAACGTGGTATGACTTTAAGCATTTCAAACTAGGTAATACATATACCCTTAGTCATGCCAATCACATCACCATGCTTACACTTTCAAGACCAATTGGTACTTGGTCAACAGTAATTCTTTATCCATGACAATGAAGGATAAAAATTCGTCTCAAATATCTAAAAGCTACCATCGTCACTACTAGGTATGCTTTTGCACTGGTTTGGTAAACATAAATGTTAGTTTATTTATCCCTAATGTCTCCAAATCCAGACTAACCTTTTGCAAAAATTTCACTTGTCCACACCTAGTAGCCATTCTGGGATCAACATCACAACATGTCTTGGACCAACATACAAAAAGACGTCATAAATTTTTCCAAAGCTTGTCGCATGTACCAAACCATCAAAATCTTGAATCACAAACCTTACAAACTCCTTTAACTATTATTACCAACACCATAAAATACTTAGGAGGACATCTTCATGGATTTTATTACTCACTTTTCCCCCGTTAAACAATAAACCCACAATTTGGGTCATAGTTGACCGCCTCACCAAATCCGTGCATGTTGTAAAATATGACGGATCCGAATTGACTTTAGACAATATTAGCTCAATGCGGAATAGGATCAAAATTATCAAACGGTAATAATCACAACGAAATACGAATGAAGTAAATAAAATAGAGACACGAGGATTTACGTGGAAAACCCAAATCGGGAAAAACCACGGACGGAGGAAGCCGAGAACCAATTCACTATATTTTGTGATGTTTACAAAATATTTGAAGAATATAAAAATACAAAGAGTTTATAAAACTCTTATGTATTTACAAGAGAAGAAATTGGATTTGAGATATGTGTTTTGATGTTTTTGGTGTGGTTTGCATCAATGATCTTCTAACCTATTTATACTAAAATTTCTACATGCCATTTAAGAAAAAATGGCTCATATGTTGAATTCTTTACAAGCCACATTTGAAAATTGATTAGCAGCCATTTGAAAATAAGTGTTGCAGCCACATCTTTGAATATCATCTTTAGCAGCCATTTGAAAATAAGTGTTGCAGCATTTGAATAAAAGATTGTTGAATTTTGAAGACATATTCTTCAATCTCCACCTTGACTTCAAAATGGAACAAAACTTGTATACCCATTTGGTAAAACCAACAACTCTTCAAACTTCAAAACTCCATAAGGAATTGCAATCACCATATAGAGAAAAATTGATCCTGAAAAATGAAATACTTCCTCCACCACGAGCCTAATCAGGCTCAAATGTGATCAGAAACACCCACCAAATCCAAACATCTTTTGAACTTGGCTATTGGAAGACTTTTAGTGAACATATCAGCAGGATTATCATTGGTGGGATTATCATTGGTGCTGATCTTGTTTACCATAATTTCGCCTTTAGCAATAACATCTCTGATGAAGTGATAACGAACATCAATATGCTTCGTTCGATCATGGAACATTTGATCCTTTGTCAGAAATATTGCACTTTGATTGTCACAAAAAACAGTTTTAACAGACAACTTGTTTGAAAGCTCACCTATCAACCGTTTCAACCAGAGGGCTTCTTTCACTGCTTCCGTAACAGCCATGTATTCGGCTTCGGTGGTGGATAACGCTACGGTGGACTGTAACTGCGCTTTCCAGCTAATTGCGCAATCACCCAAAGTAAATACGTACCCTGTAATCGATCGTCTTTTATCCAAGTCCTTTGCATAATCGGAATCCACATAACCAAGTACTCCACTATCGGTTTTGCCAAACCGCAGACATGAAGAGGAAGTACCTCGCAAGTACCGAAAAATCCATTTAACAGCAGCCCAATGCTCTTTTCCTGGATTCGCCATGTATCTGCTCACCATGCTTACCGCATATGACAAATCTGGACGTGTACAAATCATAGCATACATAAGAGATCCTACAGCGCTGGAGTATGGTACCTTTGCCATGTATGTTAGATCTTCTTCGGTGGTAGGACTTAAGGCGGATGATAGCTTGAAGTGGGCTGCGAAAGGAGTGTTGACTTCTTTTGCATTATGCATATTGAAACGGTGCAGAACCTTCTCAATGTAGCTTTGTTGAGAAAGGTATAGAGTTCTTGCACTGCGGTCTCGCACTATTTCCATTCCTAGAATTTTCTTGGCAGCACCCAAGTCCTTCATATCGAACTCAGCATTCAACTGGTCTTTTATATTTTGAATCTCCTTTATATTCTTTGCTGCAATTAACATGTCATCCACATATAAAAGTAGATAGACCATTGAGCCATCGTCACACTTCTTGTAGTAAACGCAGCTGTCGTAGGTGCACCTTTTCAGCTTGTGACTGGTCATAAATGAGTCAAACCTTTTATACCATTGTCGCGGAGATTGCTTGAGGCCATAAAGAGACTTCTTCAATTTGCACACGTAGCTTTCCTTGCCAGGAGCTACAAAACCTTCAGGTTGTTGCATATATATCTCTTCCTCAAGCACACCATTTAAGAATGCTGTAGTAACATCAAGTTGCTCTAACTCATAGTCATGAGAGGCAACTAATCCCAACAAGACACGTATTGACGTGTGTTTCACAACCGGAGAGAAAATGTCGGTATAATCGATACCTGGGATTTGACTGTAGCCCTTGGCTACTAAACGAGCTTTATATCTTGGTTTGTCACCAGGGTGGATAGCCTCCTTCAACTTGTAGACCCATTTGCACTTAACTGTCTTCTTACCCTTTGGAGCTGGAACGAGACCCATGTGCCATTTTTCTGAAGAGATTCCATCTCCTCGTGCATGGCAACCAGCCACTTATTAGAATGTTTGGATTTAATGGCCTCGTTGTACCTTGTGGGCTCCAGAACAGACTCATCTTCATTGGCAACTGTAAGTGCATAAGCGACAGAATTTGCTTGAACATATCTCTTTGGAGGTACAATCTGTCTGCGAGGTCTATCTCTTGCAATGGAGGGACTGTGAGGTTGGCTTGGAGCTTCGGCTGGCTCATGAGAAGAGGAATGTTGATTATTCGAGGGTTGAGAAACCTCGACACCTTCATGAGACTGGTCCTCGAAAGATGAATTTAAAGGAAGCTCCACCTCCACTCGAACTTTGTCTTTTTCCGAATTTTCATTTTCTCTGGTCTGAATGTTGGAGACAGGATGAAGCATGGCTTTTTCATCGAAGGTCACATCTCTTGATGTAATGACCTTCATAAGCTCTGGGCTCCACAATTTGAAACCTTTCACTCCTGTCTTGTATCCAATAAAAATGCACTTAATGGCTCTTGGTTCTAATTTGCCATTATCAACCCGTGCATATGCTGGACATCCAAACGGTATTAATTTTGTGTAGTCAGCAGGCTTACCAGACCATAGCTCAAACGGAGTCTTCTTTCCAATAGTACGTGAGGGGGAGCGGTTGATAATATAGCATGCGGTGGAAGTTGCTTCGGCCCAAAAAGACTTTGGTAGCTTCGAGTGAGAGAGCATGCATCGGACCTTCTCCATGATGGTGCGGTTCATTCTTTCCGCAACGCCGTTCTGCTGTGGTGTGTGGACTACAGTGCGGTGACATGTAATCCCTTCCTTACGGCAATAGGAGTTGAATTCTTCTGAGCAGAATTCCAGTCCGTTATCGGTACGAAGGTATTTTACTTCAAAACCGGATTGTTTTTCAACTAACACTTTCCAATCCCTAAAGGTTGAAAATACTTCTCCTTTTGTCTTTAAGAAGAACGACCATACCTTCCTGGAGAAGTCATCAATAATAGTGAGCATATAAGAGGCTCTACCTTTCGATGTAACCTTTGCCGGTCCCCATAAATCCGAGTGTATGTAGTCGAGTGGTCCTTTTGTCGTATGTTTGCCACTGATAAAACTTACTCGCTTCTGCTTTCCGAACACACAATCTTCACAGAATTCAAGTTCGGTTGATTTGTGCTCCCCGAGCAACCCCCTTCGACTTAGTTCATTCATACCATGGTATGACATGTGAGCGAGCCTGAGGGGCCATAAATGAGAGCGATCAACGTTGGAGAGGGATTTAGAACATACCGAGACTTCGCCGGAGATAACTTGCCCATCCATAATGTAAAGGTTTGCGGATTTTCTAACTCCTCGGATGACCACAGAACCTTCCTTGAAAATATGGAGTTTCCCGTCTTTGCCAACAAACTCGTAACCTTTCTTCTCGAAAGTACCGAGACTTAGTAAATTTCGCCTAAGACCGGATACGTGCTTCACATCTTGAATCGTTCGAACAACGCCATCGAACATGCGGAACCTGAGTGTACCCCGTCCAATAATACGACACGAAGTGTCGTTACCCATTAGAACGTGGCCTTCGTTAACCTTTTCATATGAATGAAAAACGCTTCGGTTGGAGCTCATATGAAAAGTACACGCTGAATCAAGTACCCACTCATTCGTGGTTATTAAACCGTAGTCCGAAACGGATAGAAGCTCGCCATCGGAACCAGTTTCGGCAACATCGGTTTCAACGGTGTTATTGGTTGTTTTTCCCTTTGCGATTGCCTTCGCTTTCTCCTTGTTCTTTAACTTGAAACATTCATCGATCAGATGTCCCTTCTTGTGGCAATAATTGCAATATTTGCGATTGGCTTTGGACTTAGATCTAGATCGGTTTTGTGAAGAGCTACCTCTCTCGTTAGGTCTCCCTCTGATGTTGAGACCTTCGGCTTTAGAATCGCTGCTACTGTTCCCAACTATCTGCTTCATCTTTTCCTTTGAATCAAGAGCAGTCATTACCTCGTCAAGGACAAGAGTGTCCCGAGAATAGATAATGGTGTCACGAAAGTGATCGTAGGAGTCTGGGAGAGAAGATAATAAAAATAACGCCAAGTCTTCATCTTCGTATTTGACGTCCATATTCTCCAGATTTCCTACAAGCTCTTTAAAGGTAGAGAGGTGATCAGACAAAGAACTACCTTCACTCATCTTTAGGTTAAAAAGTCGTTGCTTCAAGTGTAGCTTGTTGGGCAAGCTTTTCGTCATAAGTAGTTGCTCGAGTTTTAGCCAGAGAGCCGCCGCAGATGTCTCTTTCAGTACATCTTGGAGAACGTCGTTGGATAGATGCAGACGGATCTGCGACGACGCCTTCAAATCTTTCATTTCCTTTTCTTCAGTTGACCAAGTTGCCGGCATTTTCTCCATTCCTAACAGTGCTTTGTGGAGATCCATCTGAATGAGAATATCTCTCATCTTTACTTGCCACAGCGGAATATCGTATTTCACCGAAGACATGATTAATTACTTGATAAAATGATCCCGATAAGCTAATATCAAAACCCGGATGCTCTGATACCAATTGTTGTAAAATATGACGGATCCGAATTGACTTTAGACAATATTAGCTCAATGCGGAATAGGATCAAAATTATCAAACGGTAATAATCACAACGAAATACGAATGAAGTAAATAAAATAGAGACACGATGATTTACGTGGAAAACCCAAATCGGGAAAAACCACGGGCGGAGGAAGCCGAGAACCAATTCACTATATTTTGTGGTGTTTACAAAATATTTGAAGAATATAAAAATACAAAGAGTTTATAAAACTCTTATGTATTTACAAGAGAAGAAATTGGATTTGAGATATGTGTTTTGATGTTTTTGGTGTGGTTTGCATCAATGATCTTCTAACCTATTTATACTAAAATTTCTACATGCCATTTAAGAAAAAATGGCTCATATGTTGAATTCTTTACAAGCCACATTTGAAAATTGATTAGCAGCCATTTGAAAATAAGTGTTGCAGCCACATCTTTGAATATCATCTTTAGCAGCCATTTGAAAATAAGTGTTGCAGCCTTTGAATAAAAGATTGTTGAATTTTGAAGACATATTCTTCAGTGCACTTCCTGTAAATATATGTGAAGCCCAAGATTGTCTCTCCAAAAGAGCCCTTGTGGAGAGAGGGGAGACTCCAACATATATACAAACTCATAAGACCGTGTCGCACCAATGTGGGATACACTAACACTCCCCCTCAGAGACGTAGGCTCGATGAGGTTATAGGGGTGCGGGACACTGGCTCTGATACCATGTAAATATATGTGGAGCCCCAATAGTGTCTCTCCAAAAGAGCCCTTGTGGAGAGAGGGGAGACTCCAACATATATACAAACTCATAAGACCGTGTCGCACCAATGTGGGATACACTAACACTCCCCCTCAGAGACGTAGGCTCGATGAGGTTACAGGGTGCGGGACACTGGCTCTGATACCATGTAAATATATGTGGAGCCCAATAGTGTCTCTCCAAAAGAGCCCTTGTGGAGAGAGGGGAGACTCCAACATATATACAAACTTATAGGACCGTGTCGCACCAATGTGGGATACACTAACACTTCCCCTCAGAGACGTAGGCTCGATGAGGTTATAGGGGTGCGGGACACTGGCTCTGATACCATGTAAATATATGTGAAGTCCAAGATTGTCTCTCCAAAAGGGCTCTTTTGGAGAGACACTCTTAGGGCTCCACATATATTTACATGGTATCAGAGCCAGTGTCCCGCACCCTGTAACCTCATCGAGCCTACGTCTCTGAGGGGAAGTGTTAGTGTATCCCACATTGGTGCGACACGGTCTTATGAGTTTTTATATATGTTGGAGTCTCCCCTCTCTCCACAAGGGCTCTTTTGGAGAGACAATCTTGGGCTTCACATATATTTACACTTCCTACCCTTTCCAACATAATTTAATGCCTCATCCTTGACCACTATCTTCTTACAAGACATCTATCACTTGTATGGCATTCCAAAGACAATCGCGTCTGATTGTAACCCCATTTTTCTTAGCAAGTTTTGAAAACAATTGTTTTTGCAATTAGGAATTCATTTACTTCATTCGAGCATATATCATCCATTAATGGATGGCCAATATAAAGTCATTAATCGATGCTTAGAACCATGTTTATATACCTTTGTTTGCGATGAATCCCGATATTGGAACTTATACCTTTACCTTATGGAGTTCTGGTACAATACAAGCTACCACTCGTTTATTGAGACACTCCATTTAAAGCTCTACCTGTAAGAAAATTTACAAACATTCACGACTATTGACCCATTAATGTTTCCACAACATCAATTGATAGCTAGCTCCCATATTGAACACCAATACCTAATCGAACTCCTTAAAGATTCACTTTATCGCTTCCAACAATGGATGCTCAAACAAGCTAATCAACACAACCTCCGAAAACACTTTGATATATTAGTGATTTTGTTTATCTCAAATTGCACATTTACAGACTGTCTTAGGTGGAACATCAAGCCAAAACTAAAAGCTGGAAAAAAGGTTTTCCGGGCCTTATAAAATTCTGCAGAAAATTAGATCAATAACATATCATTTAGGCTTGCCACCCCATATTTCACGTATCACTTGTATGTCCAAGATCAACAAATGTAGCAACAATAGAACATACTTGTTGTATGACCTGTATTCAAGAATTACCAAAAGCTTTAGCAAACTGGGTCCCGTACTACTATTGTAATTCCCTAATCGTGGCCAACCAAGATTGAAGAAAGAGTCAAGTCATTTCATTTCCAGTTATTTAATTATCCCGTGATTTCAATAATTTCCTTGTTTTTTGATTGAGTTTAGGAGGTAGATTTCATATTTAATTCCTGTAATTGTATTGTGAATGAATATACAGAAGAAAATTGCTCCAAACCATTCTGTTCTCTTCTTGTTCTTAGAAGATTAGCCATCTCTTTCGCTTCTATTGGTCCTTGTATGGGCTGACAACCATGAAGTTTGAGAATTGTCAATCATCGTTATTTTTGTAAGTCCTGGTTTTGAAAGACATAAATAACAATGGAAAATAAGCTAGTTTCATTGTCGTTTTAACCCATACCATGATATCTCTTGAAAGCAATGCCATCAACCATTGATCCATGAAAAGATCGATGTTTTTTCATCTACAAATGATTGAGTTATTGCTATTTTTAACTATATTAATAGTTATAGTTAATCAATTTATATATACATATTTCAGGATCATAACATCTTAATGATAAATTAATTAAAAACTATTTGTTCGGAAATATTTTCATTATTAAAAAAAAAGTTTTTTTATCATTTTTTTTAATTTGACATTTTGATTTATATTTTATAATCAACATTATTATGGTTAATCAGCTTGTAATTTAATTTTATAATAACTTATTTGATATTTTTTAAATTTGAACATAATTATTATTTCAAATAGGAGTATTATTTTCAAGGTAATCTAATATGATTTTTAACTTTATGTTATTTATAAATACTAGTATTTTTTTAATTAATATAATGTTAACTCTTTTAAAAAAATTAACTATTACACAAAATAATTTTTGGTCAAACTTTTTGTTTATTTCACATTTATATTTAGGTTTTATATTTAAATTTTATTAACTTTTTAAAAAATATGGTCGATAAATATTTTTTCTTTAATGTTTATTTGACAATTTGATTTATATTTTGAATTTATTAACATATTTAAATTAACAAATTAAATATATTAGATTAACAATTATAAAGTGATGACGTTAAAAAAGCAACGTTTTACATACAATTTAAATTATTAAATGAAGTTTATTAGGTTCAAAATTGAAAAATTAACATTTGAATTAGAATAATAAATGAGTTTAATGTATTAGGTTAAAGAAAACCTACAAAGTTTTAGGAGTTTTAAATAAAAAAGTTTTTATTATAAATGTTAGTTGAATCCCATGCATTGTGCATGAATAAATATACTTTATAAAATTTCTAAGTCATTGTCATTAACTATGAAACAATAATGTTATATACTAAATCACAAAGATGATGTATCACTAGAGAAGTATCTTAAATCAGTATATCAATTGTAGTAAAATCAGAATCAAGTAAAAAGATTGTTAATTTCATATCATAATAAATACACAATAACAAGTGTTCATCAAACAGTGGTAAAATAAGAAAAAACGCATAATCTAGTTAGAACATGTCTTGGGAAATGTTATTTTTAGAAATATTGCTAATAACTAACATAGGTAAAAGTTTGTTATTTGCAATGCATTATTATTTTAATATATAACTTTTTAACTTTATTATGAGATTTTAACCAACCGCAACTCAAAAAATAAGCAAAAAATTGATTAATTGAATTGATATATCTTTTTATATTACAACTATTGAACATTCTACATAGACTTGAACAACTACAATAATTAATAAATGATTATTTTTATTGAAATATTATTTTAACATCATAGCTCCTCAAATTCCGTTTGAAAGTTATTTCACTTTTACAACTTAAAAGCCTTTGTAAACTTATGTAATTTATTGATACTTACAATACTTATTATCAATATTATTAAAGTTTAGGAAGTTGACTTGTTTAATATTTCCAATTTAACACTTCGAGTTTATAAATTAAAGTAATATGAATCATTTTTGTGGTGATTAATTTTATATCCTAATAAATAAGAGAAAATGACTGATTAGGCTAATTAGTAAACAGAGCTTCCAGAAAATAGGCAAAAAACGGTCTTGACCAAAATAGCCATGATTTTTGCAGGTCATACCTGCGAAAATCCATGGCCGCCTACGAAAAAGTGAAGTGGTCAAAAACGGTGTCCTTTCATCTATTGGGGCCTCCAAAAAACTTAAGTTGGTTGTAAAAATCTAGCCCATAGACTGAGGAAGTAGGCCACGTAAAAACCATAAATATTTAAACCTTGTTTTTTTTATTTGTTGTAGTTATTCACAGGCGTTTTCTCTAAAGCTCTGAAGCAAAACGGCAGACCAGGTTTACCATGAATTAACTTTCTTGTTTGTGAGATTGCAAGAGCTTGTGCGTATGTACTGTGTTTCAATTCACAAACACTTATTGGCGGGTGCAAAGACAATACATGCAGCCCCATTTAGAAATGTAGAACATTATGAGCAATGAAAGTTGTGGCTTTACAATCTACAAATAATCATTATTATAATGGCTGAAAACACTCAGAAATTTGTCAACCCAGGCAATGATCGAAGATGGATGTGGGCCTCAAGCTACACTATAGGAGCAAAGTGTCCTCCTTAAGACTGGGTTTGAGTTAATTGAAACTTACATGGAGTTGTTTGAATTTCACGATGAATGTGCTAACTTGCCCCTTCAACAACTTTCTCTTTGAAATACAAGTTTAATATAAAGTAAATACTAATGTATCTTGTGTTATGTACACAGAACTTATTATGTAAAGCTTTTAATGAAAGAAATTACCTTAAATTGAGAAGTTGTTCAAAGAATGTTTTAACAGATACATAAAGGGATAGAAATGCTGGCATTACATTCATTACAATGTTGTTTTTTTTTTGCCACAAATTTGATAATTGTAATGGATACATTTCCTTTCTCGGGCAATGAATTCCCATCTAACTCTTACTACATCTGCCACATGACATTGTTCTTCTACAAAGTTGGAAATTTTCTTTGTATCTTTGACCCATTGTTGCTTTGTTTGCAATTCTACACAAAAGAATTCTACACGTTCATCTAGTTCCCTTCTCTTTTGTGAGTTTTGGTGGTTGTTGTCTTCGAAATTATTCATAGCTTCGAATATATCTGCGATCATTTTATTTGGTAGGGGGCGTACATAGAAATTCTAGGCTCACCTAGATTTACTTGAGGAAATGAGTTAATATAAGAACAAATATAACAATGTTCCTCTTCGCAATTCCAAATTCCATTTTCCAAAGAATTCATTTTTTTTACCGAAGTAGAGAGTAAGAGGATAAGAAGTCTTTATATAACAATTAAGCAATTGCGAAATATAGTAATTTGACTACAAAATATAGTAATTTGACCATGATATTTGTGTTTTTTAGTACCCAATAATTGGACATGACAATACAACATCTTACATGTATCTTATATCACTTCCTTATTGACAAGCCTCTCATTTATGCTATTTTTCAGTATTACTGATATCTAATTTACCCTTATACTTTATCCTATTTATGATAATGCATTTAGTTAATTGAGTTACAAAATATTTCATTTTACGAAACTGTCATTAGTTGCAGAAATGTAGCATTAACATATTTAATTAATAAAAAATACTTTTAAAGTGCATAAACTAGTAGTATGTAGTGTTAGAATATAATAATGTAGTAAAGTGGTACATTAACGTTTTCAACAACACAAATGAAGGAGATAAGTAATTTCGATAAGATCCCTAAAATATAGATGCCATCCGATATCTAAAACTTAGGGCAAAAGCATTTGTTGCCATAAACACATCCATACTCTACAATCCCCTAGAACTACAAACTGTTGTGGCGCATCTTCAATCAAAACAAATTGTATTTGGACAGGGTGTTGCAGCAATCCTATCCTGACCCCGTAGTCGATGTTGGGAATTTTTTCGACTTCATTCTGATACTGTTGGAACCTGCCTCTTGCTTGAAGCCTATCAAAACTATGATTAGTAATCATGATGTCATATAGGTTCATGGTCATTGTGTCCAATCATAGCTTGCCAAGTATCCAATGTCGGTTGTCTATGCTTATCGGAAAATCAATAAAATTAGAGAATTTATATTCATCATTCTGTGTATGTGTGCATGTGTGTGTGTGAATATATATATATATATATATATAGTATAAAATACTTAATTCACTTGGTCCACCTCCCACCATGGTTTGTTTTGATCTGATCAACTATTATTTCCCGATGTACACGCGGTCCAATCCATATGACCCATGAAATAGAAAAAGGCCGAAGAAACAATAGACCACTATGCATTTGTTGGGAACCTCTTCAACAACAGTCGTACCAATATGATAACATGCTGACATTTAACAAAAAATATAGAAAACAACATAGTTAAATATATTTTACTTAAAAAACATCAAATTTGTAATTAACATTTCTGACTTACTTTATGTGAGGGCCACCCCATTTTTTTTGTTACCAAACAAGTCATTCCAAAACAAAGTGTCTATCGGATCGCCACAAAAAGATGCAAAACATCTAGATCTATCATGCTGCCACAAAAAGATGCCAAATGTCTAGAAGATGTTTTTGCGTATGGTATAAGATAATTGCATCCATTCATATTTACACATACTGGTCTAAAAAATATGTGTATACTATGGGACAACCATAATTGGCACTTGTGTATTAGGTACGATGTGTGCTCTGCATTGGTGGAGGCACATTTTGACCTGAACGATATTTTTTCGGACACAGAGTCTTCTTCTTCACTCTTTGGGGGTAATAAAACCCTCCGACTCTACTTTTGGTGACGGCTCCGAGTTTGGGATGACGGGGGGAATGTCATTTCATTTTGAATCTAATGTGTCATATAAATTACCAATTAATATGTATCATTACCGTTTAAAATTGTGTGTGTGTGTATATATATATATACACACACACACACACATAAGAGTCTCTATATTTAATATAATTAAATTATTATGGTGACTAACATGGTAATTTCGGATATTCTCCCACAGGGCTTCGTTGAAAGGGTCACTGCTAAGAGAACCAAATGATTAAATGTTCTCTAAATCATTAGCGAAACCCTTACTCTCCCGTTTTGATCTTTTCGTCCAACGTGATATTATTTTCTCAATAAATCTACAAAATAAAACATATCCACGCATTAGTTTTCTCAAAATATAATGATATATATAATATAAAAATATAAAATATCATTTACCTAACCCGCTCCTTTAGTTCTCTAAATTCGTTAGGGTTTTGATATGGGGCCGCTATTTCTTGATTGGCTAGGGGGTCATGAGGTTGTGGAGGGGCCGTAAGAAGCGTTGTCGGATTCCACGCTCGTAAACTTATTTTGTCTCGCGTAAAACTGAACCGGGGACCGATCCGACGAATATTTACCCTCCCAGAACCGCAAATACTGCATATAATATGGGGCTTGCAACTTTTTCTCAATCGTCCTCAATCTTGATTTTGGCTTATTAGCCACCTAAAGAATATCGTTTTCTTATATTATAATTTTATTAACAATTTAGAAAATAGAGAAAACTACAAAAATGGTCCTTGTGGTTTGCTGTTTTTTGTGGTTTTGGTTCAAACCTTTGCATTCTTGTATGGATGGTCCTTTTTAAGAGGTTTCTATGTGGATGTGGTCCCTGTCCATATTGAAATGTCAATTTTACCCTTTTAATTTCCTTTTGCTTTTTCTTTTTACACATTTGCTTTTTTCAATAATTAAAAAAAATAAAAACTCACCAAGCAATCTCTCTCTCTCTCTCTCTCTCTCTCACTCACAACCAACTCCTCTCTCCTCTCATCCTCCATTCGTAATTGCAAAGATAAGTTCCCAATCTCACCGGACTAGTATACAACCAAATAGAAACCTATCTCCACCACCGTCATTAAATCAACCGAAGCTACAGAAATAATTGAATCGAAATCCATCCCAACATTGTTATCGTAGATATCCCCAAAACGCTGCTCAAACCTCAAAACTAGTATCAAATTCAACTGCCGGTGTAAAACGGGTATCTCCTTCCTCAACGAGATTTAACAAGATTGAGATTCAAAAGCTTTAGAAGCCGGTCAGAGGTGGGAAAGAGATGAGACAATGAGTATCTTCGATTTGGAACCCAGGTTTAGGTCACCGGAGAATAAAGAAAATGGAGGGGTGGGTTTTTCTTAAATGATGTTGACATTAAACCGAGAGAGAGAGAGAGAGAGAGAGAGAGAGAGAGAGAGAGAAAGAGAGATAGATAGAGAGAGAGGGAGGGAGATAAGGATTCTGATCATCAGGTGGGGAAGGGAGATCGGAAGGCGGGGGAGGGAGATCGGAAGGCGAGATCGATTTCCCGATCAACGTGTTCGTGTTTGTGTTTGTGTTTGCGATTACAGTTGATGATGATGAAGAAACGTTAGCGGTAAATGAACACGACGACGAAGACGAAGAAGTAGCGGTAATCTTCCCATCTGTTCTTCTACATCTTCCTAGTTTCAGATCGATTTTCCTCCCATAACCCATCTGTTCTTCTACAAGGTTGGTTAATTGGTGAATTAGAAAACGATGAGTTGTATAAGCTTCGTGTGACAGAAAAAAATCAGATGAGTAGGTACAGGGACACCTAAAACCATGTATTTGTATATTAAAGCTTGTTGTTCCAGTTCTTCCCATTATGATGCTGTGAATAGATTCAGATTACTGCTATTGCTTGTACCCATCATCATCTTGTCTCCTTTGATACAGCAAACCACAGGACCATTCAATCTTTAACAAAATTTGTCTTGACTGTTGGATTAGAGTTCTATCCATTAGATGGAGATCCTAAAGTTCTTAATTGTTCATCAATGGCAGCAGAGAGAGAGAGAGAGAGAGAGAGAGAGAGAGAGAGAGAGAGAGAGAGAGAGAGAGAGAGAGAGAGAGAAGGGGGTCGATTTGGTCGGGGGTTTGGGATTTAATTTTATTTTTAAGTAATAAAATTGGTAGAAAATTAAAAATAATAGAAAAAGGAAATTAAAAGGGAAAAATAGACATTTCAGTTTGGACAGGGACCAAATCCACATAGAAACCTCTTAAAAATGACCATTCATACAAAAATGCAAATGTTTGGACCAAAACCACAAAAAACAGCAAACCACAGGGACCATTTTTGCAGTTTTCTCTAGAAAATAATATGTATCATTTTCTCTATAAATAAATAAGTGTATAACGTAGTTCCAAAACATACCACTTTCATGTCTAGTACATTACATACATCATTCCACTTCATCCGCTTAATAGACGTTCACCCACGTATATACGATATCAATCTACCGCCTAATCATCTAGTAAATCCTTGACGATAAACATGAAACTTCTCCCAAATCCATATCTAACAAGTTAAATAATCTAATAAAATAAATTAGTAATATATATATATATATATATATATATATATATATATATATATATATATATATATATATATATATATATATATATATATATATATATATATATATATATATATATATATATATGATCAAATGTGGAACACAAATATTGTGTGATCGTGTGAAACAATATCAGCCACTAGATTAAAAGAATGAATGGTTAAGATGATGATGGTATGATCGTAATTAATTGAATAAAAATTAATTATTTTTAATTAAATAAAATCAATAAGGGTAAATTAGTCAAATTTACCCATGACAAATTTTGGAATGTGCGGATATTTAGGGATTAGAATTTAATTAGTTATCTTGCATGATCGTACTTTCCATTCTTATAATTCTTACCTATTTTTATCATTTTTTTATTTACAACCGGATTTAATTCTTTAACAATGTGTTTGTTCGTATTCTTATAGAATTTAGGTTAAAATAGTTGGATAGAAATTAAAAACGCAGGTATTTACTCATATTAAGAAGAATACACGTCATCATTGAATCATTTTTAAAAAACACGATTTCATTCTAAAAGAATATTAGGACCGCTTATAACATAAACAATAAGATATACAATATTATTGAAGAATAATCACATCATTTTATACTAAATCAGGAATATATATATAATATTCTTGAAGAATATACACAACACTATATTTTAAAATAGAAGAATATATACAATATTCTTGAATCACCCGTCTTCTCTTTTTCAGCCTTCATTCTTAAAGAATGTTCTATGGTTTCAGTCTTCATTATTGAAGAATCCTGGAATGAACATAAATGTCTTAAGTGTGCATTCTTGAAGAATCCTAGCATTCTAAAAAGTAAGAATTCATGTAAGATAAGTTATTTTAACAAACCATCGTTCAAAATAAGATCGGTTTCACTAAGGCATTTCATTGAACACGTGGTATGCATTTTAATAAAAGCCAAGACTTTAACCAATTTTTACAAAAAAAAAAAATCAATACGAACAAACAAAAACAACTGAGATATGTTTCATGGACCAAATAAAATTTACAACAAAAATAAATTAAAGATTTGAGTTAAAAACCATACAGAGAAAGAGCCTGCCATACCTCTTCATGACCTTCAAACCCATAAACAAATAATATAAGCTTTTTATGACCTTCAAACCCAATCAGAAAACTTGAAATCTAAAGCAAAAGAATCAAAAATTATACAATATAAGGTGAAGAACAAGCAAACCAAACAGAAAAATTGCATACCTGATGTGTGAGATCTCAAAACTTCAAAACACGATCGAGGGAGATCTGAAAACTTCAATACCTGAATTCCATTAGATCAAGAGAGATCTCAAAACTTCAAAAAACGATAAAGATATAGAAGAACACATCGAATTACTTGAGGTGGTACTAGATCATCTGCTCAAATTTTCAATAGCATACTCATAGTCCTCGTGGAGGTTCTTAGATCATCTGGTGACCTAAACCAAATGGCTTCAGCATCAAAATTTATTCTATTATGTAATACTTCCCGTCCACCTCAATCGCATTCCCGTCTTCAAACCGCCCGCACTCCCGAAGGTACACCTGCTAAGAATTAACTATGTAATTGACGATTTGCATAGAAACAAGGAATCATCTCCTTCACGTACCCACATGTGCTTTTGAGATATCAGTACTTGGTTGCCTCTCAAATTCACCGCCTTGACTCTGTCGCGGATCGGTAAATGAAAATAAATGGTAGATCGGCAAATGCAGATTTGGGTGTGAAATCAAGGTAATGCCTGGAAGGCTGGACCCAAATTGACCACGGCTAGGGTTTGAGTTTAAAGGAATCGCTTGATGATTTGGATTCCCGTTAATGAAAAATATCAGCGATCAGGTAGGAGAAGATGATAAAGCCGATTAGGGTACGGCGTGAAGGAGAAGACCACGAGCCATTCATCTGGATCAAAGAACTCATGGTGAAGCCATATCGATCTAAACAATGTAGAGGGGAATACGACGGCGCTAATGCAGTAATGTGTTGAAGACGATGGGGGATCGGGAAAAAGAGGGTCAGCGATATAAGAAAGATACGAGAGAGAGAGAGAGAGAGAGAGAGAGAGAGAGAGAAAAAAAAGGAATGCGATAATTTTGGAATGATTAATCAGTTACTTAAATTAATAGATAAAATTAAAATATAAATAATTAATTATTATGTTAATTTTACCATAGTGCCCTTTAGAAATGATTGGTCCAGAATTCATCACACATTCACAAAATATTTACTCTCCACATATGAACCTACATATATATATATATATATATATATATATATATATATATATATATATATATATATATATATATATATATATATATATATATATATATATATATATAAATCAATTACAAACTCTCAAATCAATGACATTCCTTAATTTCAATGTATTATGTATCTTCAAGCGTAGCACATGAATATAATTACATTTAACACTAATATAATTGGAGAAAATATAATGTAATTGATAAGAAAATAACTTTTATGGATAGAATTACATCAAGTTAGGGTGGAACCAAACACGTAATTTGTCTCTTGTATTGTATTTTTAATTTGTTTTAGCTTCTTCATGTGTCTCTTTCCTGATTCAATATAAACATATTCACCTTCAAAGTAGGTGTTCTCAACCATGTTATTTGTCTCATGCCTTACAACTTGTAATTTGTATAAGTGTTAGACACTTGGATACATAGAAAAAATGAAAAGGTCATAGACATAGATATAAAAGGCTTGAATTGAAAGTTTAAAAGAGAATAAGAAACCGATAATAGTTATGATAAATCCGACTTGGTGATTACCTCGTGGAGACTTGGTAATTAGCAGGAGTAGCTGCCAGTCAGATTTTATGTTTCACTTTTGCATGTTTACTTCCTGAATAATTGGATTATTCAAATATCCACAGTCGTTCATACTCTTAGGGAGTAAGTATGAAGGAAGACTATCATGAATTGGTTTGTAGATTGTCTAAGGAGTTAGACATAGCAATAAGATTGCTGCAACGTTCATGAGTACTTGGAAATGGAGATTTGAGTATTGGATAAACCCGCGCTCAATGGATTGCTTCATGGGTTATATCACGAGCAATGTTGAGACAATAATATCTTATGGTCTTAAAGTGGAGAGATATGAGTTATAATTTGCAAGGCAGTTGTTCATTGATAGTACGAAAACGCATCGGTAACTCGGTGTTATAAAACGTGCTGTTGTGAGTGATTTGTCGGGTAAAAGATATAACATGTTAGTCGAAACTTATTCGTCCCTTGACCCAGAAGGGAAACAGATATCTGTTGGTCACTCGATGATTTTGAAGTTGACTGAAGCGCTGGCCAGCCAGGACTGAATTGATTCGTTCAATTAGAAGTCTAAAAGTCATAAGCAAAATCGGAAATCGGGAAACAGCGTGTCAGACAGAGATTGATCTCAATCCATGTCTCATGTCTGAAAATATCTTGTTGGACGGAGGATCATCTGATCACTTATCTATGGACAGAACTGACTAGGTCAGAGTTCGGCAGCAGTTTCTAGGAAGCTACTGTTTGCTGATTAATTAGAGGTTAAATTGACAATTATAGTCATAGACTTATCCAAGTGGGAGACTGTTGGATTAGGTGTCTAAGCCATGACTTATAATTTATATTTACCTATTAAATAGAAGCAAAGTCCATTTGGGTTGCCCTCATAGCTGGAGGTTTAGTAGAAAGTTCGGTAGAGAGAAAGGTTGGTTTATTATGGGATTAATAAATCAATAGAATTAAAGGATATGGTTTGTTAATATATTAAAGTGATAATATATTAATTAGAAACTATATTGATTGATTAATAATTAATCAGAAATTAATTGGATTAATTTCTGTGGCATTAATGAGATTAATCAGGAGGTCAGGGATTAAAGTCGTACAAATTCAATAGTTGAATTACGGCGCGCGGCGCGCCAATGTAAAGGCCGCGACGCGCGTACGTATTTGTACAAATTCAATAGTTGAATTGCGGCGCGCGGCGCGCAAACGATCTGGCCGCGACGCGCGTACAGATAATCCGGAAAAAGGGCTATGGCTAGGGTTTTTAGCTTTACCCTTTGGTTCCCTATAAATAGGGAACCCTAGACCTCATTATCAGTGCTCATTTCTATTATTCTCTCTGGAATTTTCGTGACCTTCCTCTGGCTCCCTGGGTGTGATCTCATTTGAGGCAGGACACTTGTGCTGCTTAGCTTCAAGATTAAAACTAAAGGTTAATTTTTCTGATTTATTTTTTTAGTTATTTTTTGTTTGGCCTTTAGGAATTAGTTACATGTTCAAAGTAAGAAAACATATATCTTTTCTAGGTTGCATGTGAACTTAGGTTATTTAGTTCATGGTTGCAGAAAACCTTACAATATATATATATATATATATATATATATATATATATATATATATATATATATATATATATATATATATATATATATATATATATATATATATATATATATATATATATATATATATATATATATATATAGGTGTGATAAGTAACTATTAAGTGTGAGAGTTAAAAAAAACTATTGAATTGTAGGTATCATAAGTATCAATTAACTACCATAAGTTAAAAAAATTATATAGTTGTATTGGTTAATCAGTTAAAACTTGAAGAATTTTAGTATTAAAATAAATCAATGTTATGTTTAATTACTTAAAAGTTGAAGAGTATTGTAAGTTTCAAACGAATATGATTCAAGATATTGACCTATATTGAACTACATTCATTTCAATGACCTCTATGATATGATTTATTAGGCGTATACCTATGCCTTGAATAAGAGTAAAAATGTATTTAGTAAAAACATTAAAATTTTAAATCTAATCTAAATATGCAAAACCAATTATAAACCGATCATCACAATATATATTATGTACCAATAATGAAGTTTCAATCCAAAAGTAGAACAAAATAACATGACAATGTTTTTCAAATCAATTATACATAGATATACAAGTATTTACATGAATTATCTTAAAAATAAAAATAAAATGTACTATTAATAATTCAAATATTACATCTAAGAAATGGATTATTATGAACTCTAGGAAGAAATATTGTATTATTAAAATAATACTTCAACTAAATTATAATATATAATATTACAAATTCTCCTTTTGAAGTTAAAAAGAGTGAAATGAAATATGAAATTTTAATTAATACAAATTAGAATCAATTCACTTTCTTTCATTTATTTAATTTCCCTTTTAGGGAAATGGATTCTCTAAATAGAGATTATCTTTCTATTTATTCATCTACCAAACTTTGACTTTGTCTTTTATTTCCTTGTAAAAAGTGTGAAACCTAAATGTCACGTTCATTTGAAATATATTCTTAAACTGAAAAATCAAAGTGGATCACATTTTGTTATAATTGGTTTATTTTTTATAATTTTAAATTCTCTTAATTCTAAGTAACTAATATAATCATAAAAATATAAATAGATAACCAAGAAACATAGAGAATGCAAAAAAAAAAAAAACAATGTAAGAGAAAGAAAAATGATTTTATCTACAATCTCTCATCAAAATAAAAATAGTAAAATCATTTAATGACTAAGAAGTCAAATACAAGTAATTAATTATAAAAAGTAAAAGCACCTTTGTTTGATGTAAATTTATTTTTTTTGTACACCAATCATAATAAATGTAATTAAATTCAAGGTTTTGTATAATTGGACAAAATATAAAGTAATTTGTAAGAAAATGAATAATATGGATACTGCTCCATTAAGTTATGTTGAAGTAGAACTTAGCATGCATATTGTCTCTTGTTTGCAACTTGTATATTTTCTTGCGACTTGTAATTTGTTCCAACTTTTTTATGTTCTTCATTCCTAGTAAAATATAGATATATGGACCTTCGAAGTAGAGTTTTGTGTGTTCTCAACTCCTCTTTTCTACCATTTTATTCTCCAAACTTCTAGCAACCTAGTCTACGCATGTCAACTATATATATATATATATATATATATATATATATATATATATATATATATATATATATATATATATATATATATATATATATATATATATATATATATAAATATATATATATATATATATATATATATATATATATATATATATATATATATATATATATATATATAGTTAACCATTTATGTGTCATGAGTACCAATTAAGTGTCATAAATTAAAAAATCTCTTGAGTTGTAGTAGTTATTTACTTGAAATTTGAAGAGTTTTGATATTAAAATAAATCAAAGTTTGGTTAATTAGTTGAAAGTTGAAAATTTTAAAGTTTCAAATAAATATGATATAAGATTGATGACATATCTTGAACCATATTCATTAAGATAACCTTTATTATAAGATCAAAAGGTATGGTCATGACTTGAGGTGCTAGTTCTTTGGTGGCAAAAAAACCCCGTATGGTAAGACCATCCCACTTGGGGTTGAAAGTTAGGGCTTTTTAGTTTTGTGGGGTTATAACCACGCACGAGTATAATCTTCCCTACACACTCTCCACACACATAACACACACACACACACATATACACACACACACACACACACACACACATATATATATATATATATATATATATATATATATATATATATATATATATATATATATATATATATATATATATATATATACATATACATATATATACATATACATATATATATATATATATATATATATATATATATATATATATATATATACATATATATATATATATATACATATATTTGAATGTATATAAGTGAGGTATGGTGAGTGGTGACCATTTTCAAGATTTTAAGGGGGGGGGGATGAGGGGTTAGTGAGTGTTTATTGAGGTGACGCCTACTTGGCAGGTAAAAAGTGAGTGGTGGTGAAGATTTTTTTCCCCACAACTTCTCTTGGTCTAAGAGTTATAAATAAAACATAAAGATAAAAACAAGATTGTAAAAATCGCTTGATTGCTAATTGGGGTTAAGAGATTAATCAGATTAATCGGGGATTAGTCGGAGACCCTAATTATAATGGAATTCATTTAAAAATATATAAATATAACAAAATAACAAAGGTTGATTCATTTTATTCCGAGATACACATCTGAGATTATACATTTGTTTATTTTTATTCTTTAATATTGATTTTTTAGATTTGTTGAGTTATTAGAGATTGTTTGTGACATCATTTAAAAAAATAAAAATTAAAAAATAAATTAAAAAATGACCGTGAAGACCGATTAATTGTCCGTCAAGGTCGATATTTGACAGATTTTTGCAGCAAACCGTCAAGCTGACCGATTAGGCCTAATCGTAATCGGTTGAAGACTGTCAAGTGATTAATCGCCAATTAATCGACTGTCAAGACCGATTTCTGCAACACTGGATAAAAATAAAGACATAGAAATAAAAATCTATACTATATTATAATAGGCCATGCCAAACTAAAATGGTTCAAGATAAATCATTTATCTTGAACTGCATTCATTTGAAACTCTCAAACTTTTCAACTTATCTATTAAATACCACATATTAAAATGTTTTTTTTACCTAATGACACTTTTATGATTAAATGAAATATAATTTCTATTATAATATTTTGTTTAAGTATTATTTATTATTAAAGAATTACTTATTGAAGTAATAAAGTATAACCTCTACTAATGATAAACAAAAAATAAGTAACAATACTACAATTGATTTCATTTTATTTAATAAATTTCTAAATTATAATAATTTTTTATATGTGTCTTTTATTTATTTTGTTTGTTAGTTATTAAAGTAATTAAATCTTATTAAGATGCTAAAAGCTCATTTAAAAGAATATTACTAACATACTATTTTGTTAAATCCGATTATATAATTTGTAAGATATTTATTTAAAAGAATATCACTAACATAATATTTATATAATATAATATTATTTTTAACTATTACTATTGTTTATTATTATACAAACTACTTATCTAGAAAAAAAATTATTAATATAAAAATAAGTGTTGAGTACTTTTTAGTTAATTTAGCCTTTGGATTTAGGTAATATATATAACATTATATTTAACGTATTTACTATTAACAAATAACCTTTTAACATTTTTACGTTTAATTGACTCTCTGATTTCACTTTTGTTTTAGATAATGTTTTGAATTACTTAACAAATTAAGTATATTACATTAGTAATTTAAAAGTTATATAATTAAAATGATAATGTTTCATATGGAGTAACATATTTAAATTAATAAATTAATAATAGATTGGAAATAAAAAAAAGTTAGCACGAAAATTAAAATAATTTGATACTCATATATATTAAAAGGTTGATAACTTGAAGATAAAGAAAATTTATACCATATAATTTGAATGTTTGAAGTTTATTTAATTTATAAATATTAATTATTACAACTCAATATATCTTTCATATTAATATTATTAGATAAACAATGTTCAATAAATATAGAAGTTCATTATTTCATGTTAGATAATATTCCTAATTGGTTCAATTAGATTCGATATTGCTTGATAACATCTTATTTGTTCCAAAAATAATATAATTATTTTAAAGCATTAAAGTTCTAAGAATTTTATAATATATGGCTGACTTATTTTAAACATTATAACTATAAATATTTTTACCACAAAATGATTATCATGTACGAGTGAAGAAAGACCTGCTATCTAATAAATTTGATAACATAATTATATATTAAAATTGTTAGTATAAACTATTATTATTTCATCACATGCAGCCAACGTATATAAGACATCAATAAGATTATATTCTAATAGATGTCTATAATATGACATGCTTCATAATAATTACAATGTATTATCTTAACTGGTTATAAAATTATTATTTTATAGTTACTAGCACTCACATAATTATTTTGCACAACATATATTTGACAATATGTTACTTATAAACAAACCCCACGCTTACTCTTAAATCTTATATGAACACTTACCTAACCCTCAAACCCACACACATGTCCAATCGATTGAAGTTTATTTAAGATCATCATAAATTATGGATATACTCAGTAAAGTCCTTACATTTTGAGGCTATATTCGATTAAGCCCTAGTTGTTTTTTATTCAATTCAGCCCAACTGTTAAATGTTTACAATTTTAGATAGTAGCCGGTTATGCCGTTTTTATATTTTAACTACCGATGATGTATAGGGTCAAAATGTAAGGACTTAATTGAATAAAAACTGAAAATTCAACTCTAAATTGTTAAAATGGTCAAAATGTAAGGACTTTAATGAATATTTTATTTTTATATATAACTCAAATTGTAATCATTTAACAAATGTTGAGCTTAATTGAATAAAAAACAATTATAGCTTAACCGAATATCGAGTTAAAATGTAAAGACTTTTCTGAATGTATCCCTTTGTCAAAATAAATGCTGGGCTTAATTGAATAAAAAACAATTAAGACTTAAACGAATATCGGATCATAATGTAATTACTTTTCTGAATATATCCCTTTGTCAAACCATCAAAGGTGTAGGTAAGCCAAAGTTGGTTCCATTGTGTTTTCTGCTCATAGACTATGTACTTTTCACGGGTTGAAAATTAAGACCTTTTCAAATAGAGACGATATATTTTACATTCGTGTCACATGTTCCAACTAATTAATGAAAATTTGAGTTAGTTGCTTGACTTATCATTCATCATATAGTTATCTTAAATTTGCTATGTTATCTTATCATTGATACTATTTGATTTCAACACAATATAATTTGAAATTCACACATAGGAATTCAACAAGAAACGTAACACCAACCCCGGAAAGTTTAAAAATCAATTCGAAATAAACTCTATTAAGTTCAAAGATTTTAATCCTTGTTTGTCAAAATTTACCAAAATGGCTAAAACACTATGTATACATATTTAGTAATTAACCATGATTTGTATAATTAACAGATAAAGTACGTTTGAAAACACAGCCGTTACAATTTCTTTCAACCCCATTAAAATTACAACCAAATTACATTCCGGATACTTTTTGGGCATCCTAGTATCAATAAAATACATCAGGCCTTCTAATCCATGATGATTTTATAAATTTAAATCTTAAGAAATTTCTCCTTTGTTTCTCACGAACATGGTCCAAACTTGAGGAGTTTCCTATCATTTTCATTGAATAAGATATTTTTCTCAATTGATAGATGATAGGGCACCTAACTAAGTGGCCACAAAATTCATGTGGGCTAGGACTTGTTTGGAAGACCCTATGTCCATATATGAACCTATAAGGTATCTTATGGGCCTACATAAGCACCATCGGATTCTTGTTTGGCTTCAAAGGTAACTTATTTACAACATGATTAAAAATGCCCGTATATAAAAAGGGCCCTCTTAATATTTTCCCACTAGATCTAAGGTCAACGATTCAAATCAAATCTTCTCTAACTTGCCTTACATTTTTCCTCATTTAATGCTCCCAAGTTACTCAATCCCCACTTCCAAATTTAGATATATATTCCCTTCAAACTTCAAACTCTTACAATCGAACTAACCAAAAATCTAACAGATTACAAAAGATTCAACAATCATGAGAACATGCCCGATGTTACTATATTTCTTTCTTATTTTTATGGGTCGGGTCATATCAGACCCCGATCCACTTCAAGACTATTGCATAGCTGAAACACGGAATCCACAAACGGTTTTTCTAAATGGCGCTCCTTGCATAAACCCCATCAACGCTGCACCTTCTCATTTTACAACATCTGCGTTGTCCAAGCCTGGTAACACTGCAGCCAACCCCTTAGGGTTTAACGTCACTCTAACAAATATTCGAAATCTTCCTGGGATGAACACTCTAGGGTTAACAATGGCTCGAGTTGATATAGCTGGCAATGGGCTTGTACCACCTCACACGCATCCACGTGCATCAGAAGTGACTATTCTTATCAAGGGTTCGCTTTTAGTGGGATTTGTTGACACCTCAAATCGTCTTTTCACACAACAGTTACGTGAGGGTGATTCGTTTGTTTTTCCTAAAGGCTTAATACATTTCTTGTATAATCTTGACTCAAAAGCTTCGGCTTTAACGATATCAGGACTTAGTAGCCAAAACCCTGGTGCACAGCTTGCATCATCGGCTACATTCACAACGAAACCGAGCATCCCAGATGAAATCTTGAAGAAGGCATTTCAGATTAACGGCCAAGATGTGTCGAGGATACGTAAAAACTTAGGTGGTTAATGTAAATTCTTAAAAAAGTTAACCGTTTATATCTGCATTTGGAAAATAGAAAATGAAAACGAAAGAAATATTTTACAACTCATCGGGAAGCTTGGAAAATTATTTATCGACATTGGTCGATAAAATAACTATATCTTTTCAAATATGTCATCTGGTCATGTTTATCTATGATTTTTGTTTTCTTGTTTTAGTTGGCTATTTAAAATGTTTGATTTTCGTATCTTGCTAAATATTGTAACTTGTTATTATGTCATTGTTAACGAGATTAATACATAAACTTTGTTTAATTATGTCATTGTTAACGATTTCTTTTTGTTGTTTGCTTTAAATTTCTTTCATTAGTATTGACGAGACATGTACATTCAAAAATATAATTTGATAGTTAAAGAACAACATAATTAGTTCTCATTTTTTCAAATTTGCTCCCCTACAAAAAATAAGAATGTTATATATTTATATTATCTACAAATTTCTACTTGGACGAGTATAAAAGAACGATGGCAGCCGTTAACATCCAAAATATGCAATACATAACCTAGACAATTATTTAGAAATCCGGTTTATTAATGTACCAAACCTTGTATTTTCTTTGCTAGCTGCTTGCTAGCTTTTAAATGCTTTCTTTTTGCTTGCCGTTAAAAAAAAAATCAAATAAACTAGCCTATCGTGCAAGCGAACCACTGACATTTTTACGTATAGAATTGTTCCTACGTTGTTGTTGGTAAATAACCCATAGAGTAATCCATAGCAAGTCCTAGTTGTTGAGATATTCATTTGATACGTTGATCCATTAAACGAATACTCGTATAAAGCTCTCTTCATTAGTGACCAAGTGTATAGATATTGTTAGTGTATCCCACATTGGTGCGACACGGTCCTATAAGTTTGTATATATGTTGGAGTCTCCCCTCTCTCCACAAGGGCTCTTTTGGAGAGACATTATTGGGCTTCACATATATTTACATGGTATCAGAGCCGGCGTCCCGCACCCTGTAACCTCATCGAGCCTACGTCTCTGAGGGGGAGTGTTAGTGTATCCCACATTGGTGCGACACGGTCCTATAAGTTTGTATATATGTTGGAGTCTCCCCTCTCTCCACAAGGGCTCTTTTGGAGAGACATTATTGGGCTTCACATATATTTACAGATATATATTAGGATGTATATTAGTATGTATATGTTAGGTCCAGCGTATATGTTTTAACTGGTTAGTGTTGGAATATTTCACATAATGTGGCCATAAGACCATTTGTGTTATCATATTTTAATTGTTACTATAATTACATAATATAATAGTAACTATGCCAATTTTACATAAGTGGTACCCCATCTTACATAATTGTTATTTGATGGAAGTAATAGTAAGTATAAATACATGGGGAAACTGATTTCCCTTAGATGTGCTAACATACGCCTACAACAGAATACATGAATTCTCTCCAAGTTCTCACATAAACGAATTTCCAAGAACACCACTAAAATTATGTGCAATCCTACATCGATTTGGACATCATAACGAGAATCAAATGGGTTCATCTTCTACATCTAACATCCATGTGAAGATTAGTCATCCACCGAGTACGCTTTCTGATCTTTCACTCAATTAACTTGTGTTCAATTGATTGAGAAAAACATGTTGGGATAGTTAATTTCTGTGAAATTAAACAACAGTTAGCCCTTTGTATTTTGTATACATGACTATGAATAGAAGATGTCATTAATAAGAAAATTATTATCCAAAGTGGTATCAAAGGCACCACCTAAACCATAGCTTCTCCATATTGTTCCTCTACTTATCGTTGCCGACCTCGCCATTGGCTTCCACGACAGTCGCCGAACCAACCCCCTCATCTCCTTCACCTTCCATCGTGAAACCGTATGACATCACTAACACCCTTGCTTTCATTCCTCTTGTTCTTGATCTCGACCGACTCAACTACGATGCTTGACGAATAATTTTAGAGACCCATTGTATTGGAATTTGGAGTAATCAACCACATTGACGACTTGACAGATGCGGAAACTTCGAAACTTGTTGGTCCAAAATAGACCAAGATTAATTCCATCATCAAACTATGGATATATGACTTGATTTTCCAATCCCTTCTCCATGTGATACTTAAAAGAAATACCCCCATTCACAACATATAGATCAACTTAGATCCATTTCATGACAATAAAGATTCCAGATCTATTCAACTCGATAACAAGTTTTGAAACGTCAACATCACCGATTCCTCTAACACTACATATTGTGCCCGAATCAAAAGCCATATTCAACCTCCTTGTAAACATCAACTTATTGGTTCCAGAAACGAACTTGGTCGCCTATCGGCTATATGATCAATGAATAGACAATGAGTTTTGTCTACATTGTAATCTTCATTCTTCATCGTCTTCTCTTCTCACATTCTTAGAAGAACAGTCCATGCTTCTTTTGGAAGAACAACACATATCCCAAGACGATAACCAATATTCATACTCGGAAAAATCTTTGTCTCTTACCATTATAAATATCGAAGCCAATAACCAATACCACAGTCAAAATTCAACAACGACATATGTATAAACGAAAGTCGAATTGCTGGAATCATAAAAACTATCTCCTAACGGTGAGAAATAGTCACATAACAGCAACCTCCAGCCTACGCATTTAATGCCTCACAGTAGGCTTGGCCCAATAGTGTGACACCCGGTTTGTATAAGCGAGATAGAACAAGGAAAAATAGGTGAGAAGTTTGAAAAGAGGGAGATAGCGATGCTATCTCCTAGAGATAGTGGCGTTATCTTGTGGCATGACGCGATTCAGGAGATGGACGTGTGGCAGATATCGACGCTATCATTGGGAAATAGTGACGTCTGTGTAGACCTTTATTTTTATCTCGTCTGTGGTCGGGTATTTTGGCAAAAAGTCATATATTTTCACTCCAGATGAAAAGGGGCGAATTTTTGGTGTTCTAATGCTAAAGGATGGTGAAGGAAGACTAAATGATGTGATCTAATCATCTTATGTTACTAATTTGAAGGTAATTCTCCTCTTTGCAAAGGTGTGTTTGAATATCAAGATTTGATAATTGAGTTAATTGTTGCAAATTATATACAAAAGTAGTGATTTTTTAAGTTTTATATCTCAAATTTGATGAATTGGTGTTTTTGGAGAAAATTTCGGTTTAACCTTGAATTGATGGTGTTTTGGTCGAATTTTGAGGTTGTAACACCTCTTGGGACTAAAAGTTGACCAATAGATGCAAAAAGACTAATTAAAAGGTGGTCAGGACCGACTCAGAGGTGAACTGGAGGTGTGTTCATAGATAGCGCCGCTATCTATGAACACATAGCGACTCTATATATGAATATTATAGATAGTGGCGCTATATGCCCTGAAGTGGTGAAATTCAGTTGTTTAATGAGATTTAGGTGTTTTGTTTCAAATTATTGAGTAAGTATGCTCAATTGGTGATTATACAGTCGTTGGTGACAACAAGAACACATATATGTTGGATTAGGTGTCTAAGCCATGACTAATAATTTGTATTTACCTAATTAATAGTAGCAAAGTCCATTTGGGTTGCCCTCATAGCTGGAGGTTTGGTAGAAAGTTCGGTAGAGAGAAAGGTTGATTTATTATGTGATTAATAAATCAACACGAATTAAATATATGGTTTGTTAATATATTAAAGTGATAATATATTAATTAGAAACTATATTAATTGATTAATAATTAATCAAGAATTAATTGGATTAATTTCTGTGGCATTAATTAGATTAAACAGGAGGACAGGGGCCAAAGTTGTTCCAATTCAATAATTGAATTAACACGCACGACGCGCCAATGTATAGGCCGCGACGCGCTTATGAATAATCCGGAAAATGGCTTAGAGATTGGGTTTATCTCTGTTTGAAAGTCAAACGAGGTTTATCTCTAAGGGTCATTTGGTAGCCTATAAATAGGGACCCCTGGACCTCATAATCAAGTGCTATTCTCTTCTGTTCTCTCTGGAATTTTCGTGACCTGTCCCTCTGGTTCCCTGGGTGTGATCTCATTTGAGGCAGGACACTTGTGCTGCTTTGCTTCCAAGAAAACCTAAAAGGTTAGTTTCTTTCTGATTTTATTCTTTTAGTTATTTTCTTGTGGCCTTTAGGAATTTATTATATGTTCAATTAGAAGAAAACATAGATCCTTATAGGTTGCATGTGAACTTAGGGTTTTAGTTCATTGATTTGCATAAAACCTTTCAGTGGTATCAGAGCTTTTTGGTTGTTTTTTTTTTGTTGAATTGCTATAATTGTTTTCCTAAAATTAGGGTTTAAAGCTTATAAACCCTAATATGGCTGAAATCGATTTAGGGTTAGGGTTTTGAAAACCCTAGCTCCTCCCCTCCTTATTTTGCGATTTTGACATTAGGGTTTTAGAAGGCTTTCTATTTTTGGTAACTTTAATTATTTAAATGGATAACCTTAAACCCATTATTTGTTAATTTCGAAAATTAGGGGGTTTAAGATAGGTTTAAATTAATTTGATTAATTTGTGATACCTATCTGAATTTAATTAATTTAATTAATTGTTTAATTAAAAGATAATTAAAGGTTTAATTTAATTTTAAATTTAATAGTTTTAAATTTCGAAAAATTAGAGGATAAAATTAGGTATATTTTAAAAGTCTACAATATTTGGATTTAATTAATTTAATTAATTGTTTAATTAAAAGATGAATTAAATAATTTAAAGGTTTAATTTAATTTTAAATTTAATAGTTTAAATTTCCAATAAATTAAAAGATAAACCAAGAACATTTTAAAAGGTTTAAAATACATCTTATATATATTATAATTAAAAGTTAATATTATATGTATAAGATAATTGGTCAGTCAAATCAATAGTAGGCCTCATTCACGAAGCTGGTCTATAAAGAGGGTATAAGGAGACTGCCTATAAAATGGCGGTCAAATGGGTGTCCACTCTCACCCACCGCTCTCCTGATCAGTGGAGGGCCGTTTGTCGAACGGGTTTGATAGGACAACTTAATCTCATTAAAAGTATAATGAAAGTACTAGAACAGTTTTATAAAATCCCAAATCTAGTTACTTTAAGAAAAATGTGAAAAGAGGCTAACCCATGAAATTGCACATTACACTTTATGAGACATTAGTGGAGCGTGTGTGGTTAACCGGCACACTTACAGGGGCTCATAAAGAGTGGTAATGGGTTTCTCATGATTTATCATTATTGATGGAGCGTGTGTGGTTAACCGGCACATCAATTAGAGATGATAAATGACATTGAGGTTACCAAACTAATTTGCATGGTTATTCATATCTAGTTTGTGATCCTCGGCATCCCAGTCACAAACAGTAGAGCATATCCTAGATTAAACATACCATTGAATAGTTCAATGAATCTCAACAGATCTAGGAATTTCATAAGATGAAATTGATAAGTGTTTATCTACCTTAATGACCATTATGTTGTGATTACGGCATCCCTCTTCACACCATAGTTGGGGTTTTGGATCCTAGCCTTGTTAAATAATAAATTGGGTAATTATTTAAAAGGATTAAAATTAAACTAACTAATTCAAATTTTATAAATGTCTAAAGATAGTGTCAGTTCTCCTCCTTCACCCATTTCTGAGAGTTTCAAAAAGCACATATTACATATGGTAAGGCTGACTGGCCTGAACTATGTGGTATGGCTTCACAAATAGAGAATGATTCTTAGTTTTTCTAGCAAGCCATATCTTATTGAGTGTCCACTCCCCAAGCATGTCATCACACAGCAGCTTGTGATGAGCATGACCCCTTGACCATTAAGTCCAAGGAAGTTCGTTGCCTCATGCTATTGATCATTGACCCCAAGTTTCGCAGGGATTTAGAATTCCTGGGGTCTATTAAGTTAGCACAACTGGTTGAGGAAAGGTTCCGAGAACCGATTGAAAAGGGACGAGCTAAGATTTTCAAAGAGCTTAAAGTGTGTAGGAAGTAGCACTAGTTCACATGTTCTCAAGATAGAGAGACACATAGGTGAACTGTAAAATTTGGTCACCCTTGTGATCGGGAGTTAAGCATTAACTCGACTCCCTGATCTGTTCATCTAGATGAACAGAAAGGGTAACAAAATAAGACAATCATGGAAATGCATTCAATGTCGACTCTGTATGAGTCGTTCATGGAGAAGCATAGTTCCATTGATTCAGCTTCTTTAGGATTGAGTCCAGTATTAAGGCGCATCAAGAAATGATCCAGATCGTCTGGACCGATTGTTCGATGTCTCAAACTGGGAATCCACAGGGTGGGATATAGTCACAGAAATATTGGAAAAATGCTCCAAAGCCAAACAGTTTGGCAACTCGGTAATATCTTAAAAACTCAAAACACCTGATCCTCATTTCCTTGATACAGGATGTGTTTGTCACATTTGCTATGTATGCACGGACTCTGTAGAATGCAGGATGTTGTCGCACAGGAGCATATTCGGACTGGATCTGGAGCTCGTGCAATTTTGGAGTTAAACTAGATATTTGTCCATGTTATTAGTTTATAGATGCATATGACATTGTTTTGCATAGTACATTGTTCTGAGGATAATTGTGGTTTAATAAAATATTTTCTTTTAAAACATGATTGTTTTAATTATCCTCGAAATGTTGTGTGAATGTGTTGATGGCATAAATGGTAATAACTTGAATGTTGATACATCCACTGGGATTGGATTTATGAATTGTGTTCCTTATGATTGTTAAAGTGAATTTTATGAGAATCACTTCAACCAAAGGTCCAGTTGGACAGGACCTTGGAATCATTTGACTTAGAATCTCATGATGAATTGAGTGCTTAATAAAATTTATTGTGGCAAGAAATGAATTACCCAAAGATCCAATTGATAGGATTTTGGAATCAGTTAACTTGGAGTCAGGTGATGATTGCATATCTTGAACAAAATTAACAAAGTCATAAATTTACACAGAGATGTAAAAGATATTAGGATTGTGAACGACAGACACATAAGTTACTGTGTATTGCTCGAATCTTCGAACACAACACAATTAGTTATACTTCATGATATTTGCCAATTAGTATGACAAATATGGCTTTGCTTATCAGAATAAGCGATTGATTGAAACCTTGAAATGTTCAAGCATTTCAAAGGAAGTATAAGATCAACAGAACCTGAGTGACAACATAGATTGAGAAAATGTTTCACAGTTTATCCTCTTCCAAGAACATTAATGGTTATAATGTATCTTAGGGAAGATGATGGAGCATTGGTCGAAATAGTTCGATCCTCAATGTATAAGATACATTTTCCAATTAGTTTTTCGATGAATTGAATATTCAACCAGTCAAACCATAGAAACCATATTCCGACCGCATCTTAGACTAAGTAGGTTATGCTGACACTGTCTGAAGTGTAAAGATGGGATCGTCCCACTAGTACATAGAAAGTCCAGGGTTATGTAGCATTCGTCCGAATCTCATGACAAGCCTGAAACTGATCAGCAATGTCGTTTCATTGGCCATTCCTGTTATCCTTTGAAAGAAGAGTCCTTTTAGAAAGAGCTCATGTTCTAAGGAAACAGTGGGAGTAAGAACAATCCTAAAGGAGTTCAAGGATTAGCCAAGTGAAAGAACCTTTAGTCACCACTGGGCCTTGACCAGGAATCGGATTCCTGTTAAACCTGACATACCCTCTCTTCGCTTGACCAGTAGTTTTGGTCACCGTCATAATGATTTATGATCTGGGTGACATACCAATTAGTGGTAAAACACTAAAGATGGTACGAATAAGTAATCCGACTACTTGGAAGCATTAGTGAGCCCGGTTGCTACCAGATAAGAGAACCTTAGCACGAGACGCAGTCTATGTGACAAATTTGACTGATTTTTCACCTGGTCTAACAACCAGTGGGAGTAATTGAATCATCAAAAGAAAGCAGCATAGATAGAGATGTACTTACAGAACATCTGGTTGAGTGAGTCTGTTGAAAAATATATTTTTGTATGTGACAATCACTGAAATAAGATGAACTGTTATTATCTAACAAATATTATCAGTTTATTTCAGATTGCGTGAATTCGAGATCAAAAACAAGAATAAATCAAGACCTGAGAAACTTTGAGAAAACATCCAAACCTGAGGAAGTAACGCTACGAACCAAAGAGCAAAATACAAAATATCACACTGCTACAGCAATCGCGACGCGATAGACCCTATGGTCGCGACGAGAGAAGAAGAAGCAAAGCAGAAGACCAAAACTCCACAGCAATCGCGACGCGACGGAGATGGTGGTCGCGACGCGAAGCTCCATCGCGAAGCCCCTCCAACGCGACACCACCAACTTTCTAATCGCGAGACTACCAACCCAACGCACTATCCTTCGCGACGCGACCAAAAGGAAACGCGACGAAAAGCTCGACATACCAGCGAAGACGCACTGACCCAACAAAAACGCACCGACCACCAGCCGAGCACCTTCGCGACGCGACGGCCCTCCCGGTCGCGACGCAAACGCTGTTCTTCAGCAACTATAAATTAGAACCAAATCTCTTGCCATTCTTTACAACACACAACACCCAATCAACCAAGCATTATATACTCATATACTCTCCAAGAAACCCACGACCAAACACCTCAAGATACTCTGATTTCTAAATTTGGCAACAAGAAGCAAACCATATAACCGCAAGAAACAACAACCTCCACCCGACACCAAAACTTCAAACCTCTAAACAACCTCTACCCGACACCAAACAAAACCTCCACCCGACACCAAACCCATACAGCACCAATACAACTACAATACACATACCCACGTCCAAACCAACACAAAACCGAAGAAATTCCATTTCAGAAAGAAAACACGAGCAAAGAACAAGAATCGAAGCTTCAAAGAAAATCATCATATTCATCTACTATCGATAAGTTCTTTGAAATTACCTGTGTTATTATTGATTTATTCAAACTTTTATAAATCAACTGTACCAAATATCCAAGACATAAAAAACGAACCGTGACAACGAAAACATATGTGGACTGTATTTAACCGATACATCTAACTTCTAACTTCTAACTTCTAACTTCTAACCTTTTATTTATTGTAAAAACACTTTATCGTTGATAATGGCGTTTATTACATCTAACCTCTAACTTCTAACATTTACTTTATTTACCGCTTTCTGTCTATTTAAATACTGTCTAGTTTAGATTTACCGCTTTATTTTATTCCGCAACTCTTATTTTATTTCCGCATATTATAGACAAAATACATATCTGTCACACAGTAACCGGCTTAAAAACCCTTACTCGTGGAGATCGATCATCGTATTTTCGACAATTGGTATCAGAGCTCGTGTGATTTACTTTGAAATTTTTATCGAGAACTTTTGTGTAGCGTTTTTATAAACCACCAATAAGTTTCCTTTAAAAATTTCATCTTAATATCACTTGTTCAAAAAAAAAAAAAAATTACTTGTGTGATTTACTTTGAAATTTTTGTCGAAAACTTTTGTGTAGCGTTTTTATAAACCACCAATAAGTTTTCTTTAAAAATTTCATTTTAACATCACATTTTCGTTAACAAAAAAAAAACACAAAAATGTCTTCCGCAAACTACTCAAACATAAATTCTGTATCTATTGCTAACAGTATAGGTTCAGGTACTCGAGCACCCATTCTTATTCCCGAAGAATATAAATCATGGGTAGGTCGTATGAATCTTCATCTCAACTCTATAAGTGAAGATGTGTGGAAATGTGTAGACGGATCTCTACCAGATAACATGACTTCTCTTACGAGTAACTTGGATATACTGAATGAAAGGAAGAAACTCGAACTTCAAGCCAAAAAGGAACTTGTGTCTGGAATACCCCACAGTATTCTAAGCCAAATGAATGATATAATCCTTTTAACCGCAAACCAAATTTGGCAAACTTTGAAAAATCGTTTTGAAGGAAATGAGAGAATCATTGGAAACAAGAAAATATCTGTTTTAAACGAATTTGACAACTTCAAAATGTTTTCACATGAGACCATCCATGATGCTCATGACAGATTCAATCTCATTACCATCAAAATGAATAATTTAGGCATCAAAAAGTCACAGCATGAAATAAACCTCAAATTTTTAAACAATCTTTATGAAAGCTGGAAAATGGTCAAACTCATCATTCAGGGAAATCCGGCAATTCATACTGAATCTTTGTACAATCTGTACGGAGAATTACAATCGTATGAATCCTCGATTGACCCACCAACGTCTACTTCTTTTGGAGGATCGCTTGCTCTTTTGTCAACATCCTCTCAAAACCAAACACATTTTCCTGATCAAAGTCAAATTGATTTAAATCAAAACCAAGCTTTCTTAAGTAATCCTTGTGACTTGTCCGATCCAAATAATGAAGCTGACTACCATCAATTGTGTGCTCTAGTAGCAAACACTAATCTCGAAAGATTTTTGCCACATCATAGACCAAATTTTCAACAAAGATCTACTTTTGGACAAAACTTTCAGAATCGTGGATTTCAAAATAATCACAACTCTTACAATCAAAACAATGGTTTTCAAAATAACCAAAATTCTGGATTTCAGCAAAATCATTCAAAACCATCTCAACAGAAACAAACTCAAACATCCGAAAGACCACCCGTTAAGAGCCAAAAGGCTGACAATAACGATGATGATGATGAAGTAATCATTTGTCACAAATGCAAAGGACTAAATCATTATGCCCGAGATTGTCGAGCCAAAATCAAGGTCAAAGACTCAGCTTACTACGCTCAAAAAGCCGAAGAACTGAAGAAACAAGAAAAGAAAGCAAAGCAAAAAGCTTTGATGGCATTCTACGAACCTAGCGTGGAACACTGGCCAACTTCTGATGATGAAACAGATAATGAACCAGCTCAGTCAAACTTCTGCTTCATGGCAGACAATGAACCAACCACAAGAGCTCCATATGTCATCGATCAGGTATGGTCTATGATCTCAGATCTCGGTCTTTCAAGAACACCATTTGAGTCCCACATGACTAAGATTGAGAACAGTCTAAAAGCTGATCTCAGACTGTATCATGACACAATAGTCAAATCTGATATCTACAAATCTGAATTACAAACTTTGCAACTCAGATTTGGAGAATCTACAAGAACTAGAGACAAACTTGAAAGAGACATTGAACGAAAATCTGAAGAAAATAATCACATCCTAGAACAATTAAATGAAGCTCTAAAACAAAAAAGGGACTTAGAAATAAAAAATCAATCTGTTATTTCATCTGAAATAAAAGATACCTTAGAAAAGGAAGTCCTTCAGTTAAAACACAAAATTCAAGATTTAACTGACAAAAACACTTGTTTAAATCTAAAACTAGATGATTCTTCAAAACAAATCAAACTTCTTGAATCCGAGAATCAAAGATTTCAAGGAAAACTGGATTCTATCAATCTTGCTAGAAAGCTAAGTGATTATATTTTCATCAAAGCAACATCCTTAGGATCTGGCAAAATCAATACGAATTACAGACCTGGATTAGGAAGAGAATCCTTCGAAATCGAACAAGCCAAACAAGAAACCAGGACAAACAGTGAAAACTCTGAATCAACTCTAACAGATCTATCTACATCTGTTAATGAGGAAAATTCAGACAACGAAACAGTTATCAACTATAACCCAGATGATACTGATTTCACTGTTCCCAAAAGATCTTTCACTAATAGGTCTTCAACCCACCAAATCCAAATTACCAACCAAAACTCCTTTTACGAGACAGGCAGTACCTCTAAACCAATTGCTCTTCAAAAGAAACAACAGACAAATAAACAACCCATTCAAGCTGTCTTTAAACCAAAAGAACAAAGCAAGCCCATTGTTTTCAAAGAAAAACCTTTGAAACCAGTCGCTGTGCCACAAAACCAAACCTTTAATCCAAAACAAAAACCTTTTCAAAAACCGATTCAAAGTCACTTTCAAAAGATAAACTTCAATCTCTCAAGGAACTTTCAGAAACCATCATTTCACCAAATTCCATTCCATCATCAAAGTGTTTTCCAAAACCATTCAGATCCCAGATACAAAGAAATGTTATCAAACAGAACTTCACATATAGGATACTTTTCACAAAATCAGAAATCGTTTCAAATGACAGGTTTTCAAAGACAAATCTTAAATTGGGAAAATCTGATAAGTCAAATCAAGCCTCAACCACTTCGTCCAATTAACAGAAACCATAATGATTTCATATTATCAAAAACCATTAACAAATCAGGACCCACCATGGTTTGGGTACCTAAACTTTCTGTCTAATTGCAGGCACGTTGTGCTGGAGAGCCCAAGGATGGCACATGGTATATCGATAGTGGCTGCTCCAAGCATATGACAGGAAACCAGAGCTTTCTACGAGACTTCAAACCCACAGAATCCAAACAAGATGTCACCTTTGGAAACAACATGGCTGCAAGAATCAAAGGCTATGGAAACATAACAAATGGTCACTTCACCATCAAGAAAGTAGCCTACGTCGACGGCGTGAAACACAACCTAATCAGCGTATCACAACTTTGTGACAACAATCATGAAGTTCTTTTCACCAAACAACGAAGCACAATCATGGACGCCAAGACCAAAGCCATTCTAGTTAATTCTGATCGTCTAGGCAACATGTATCCACTAGATATGGACCTTATCTATGGAAAACCAGACATCTGTCTCTTATCCAAAGCTTCGGCTGATATTAGTTGGTTGTGGCATCGTCGTCTTTCCCATCTCAATTTCGGCTACATCAACAAGTTAATTGCAAATGATCTTGTTCGCGGACTGCCACTTTTGAAACTTGATAATGAAACTCTTTGTGCAGCTTGTGAAGGAGGAAAACTGTCCAAATCCTCTCATAAAAGCATTTCTGAATCTAGTGTATCCGAACCACTAGAATTACTGCATATTGATCTTTGCGGCCCTGCAAAAACCCAAAGCATAAAAGGAAAGAAATACATCCTTGTTATTATTGATGATTACTCACGCTTTACTTGGGTTTTCTCTTTAAGGCTAAAGTCAGAAGCACCTGAAGAAATAATCAACTTCATCAAACAGATTGAATTAAAGCTCAAACGACCCGTTCGAAGAATCCGAAGTGATAATGGATCTGAGTTCAAAAACATAACTCTAGACTCATTTCTCAAAAACAAAGGCATCGAACACAACTTCTCAGGCCCTTATACTCCTCAACAAAACGGCGTTGTTGAAAGAAAGAACCGAACTCTGTGCGAAGCTGCAAGATCAATGCTTATCTTTGCTGATCTACCACAATACTTCTGGGCAGAAGCAATAGCCACAGCTTGCTACACTCAAAATCGTTCTTTAATCCATAAACAACTTCATAAAACACCATATGAAGTCATTAACAACCGAAAACCAAACATCAAATTCTTTCATATTTTTGGTTGTCGATGCTTCATAAAGAATAACAAAGATCACCTTTCAAAATTTGAATCAAGATCAGACGAAGGAATTTTCCTTGGTTACTCCTTTACCTCAGCTGCTTATCGAGTACTGAATAAACGTAATAGAGTAATTGAAGAAAGTACCGATATTCATTTCGATGAATTTTATGTCAGGAAATTGGATCGTAAACATTTTGGTTCTAAAATGATCGATAATATTTTTCAAAATCCAATTCAACAAATGCCTTCTACGGACATAGAAATTGATCTTGATTTACCTTTTGAACAACCCAAAACCGCTTATAATTCTGAATTTCTAACATCTTCTACTTTTCCTACAGGAAACTCCGATGCAGAAACTTCACAATCAAACCAAGAAAATGCAGATCAAGTCGAGGGGGAATTACCAACACTAAATTCCTCTTTGAACACTCCCAATCCACCTGTTCAAAATGATCTCAGTGCATCATCTATGGGGGAACCTTCTTTACCTCATTCTCACCCTACATTCCAAAAAGACATATCTGACAACAACCAAAATCTATTCCCAACAGAATCACCTGACCAAGAAGAACAATGGGACATAGAAACACCAATCGAAATACCTGAAAAAACTCGCCTAAACAAATAGACCAGGAATTATCCTGCAAACCAAATCATAGGAGATCCCAATTCTGGTATTCAAACAAGAGCCGCTACCTCAAATGAATGTTTATACGGAGCATTCTTATCCATGACCGAACCCAAAACCATCCATTCAGCTCTCAAAGATCCAGACTGGGTCAAAGCCATGCAAGAAGAACTAGCTGAATTCGAAAGAAACCAAGTATGGGATCTTGTTCCTACTCCTCCCGATGTTACTGTAGTAGGTTCAAGATGGGTTTTCAGAAACAAAACTGATGATCAAGGCATAGTCTGTCGAAACAAAGCAAGACTTGTCGTCAAGGGCTATTCTCAACAAGAAGGAATCGACTACGATGAAACTTATGCTCCAGTTGCAAGACTCGAAGCCATTCGTATCTTTCTAGCATATGCAGCTCACAAGAACTTCAAAGTATTTCAAATGGATGTAAAATGTGCATTTTTACATGGAGAGATTGATCGCGATGTGTATATTCAACAACCTCCAGGTTTTGAAGATCCACAGTTCCCAAATCACAGTTTTAAGTTACAAAAAGCAGTTTATGGCTTAAAACAAGCACCTCGAGCCTGGTATTCAACATTGTCAACATTTCTAGAAGAATCAGGATTCAAAAGAGGTTCAATTGATCAAACTCTCTTTCGTAAAATTTTTAATAAACATCTGTTAATCGTTCAAATATATGTCGATGACATTATTTTCGGTTCCACTGATGAATCATTGAGTGTCAAGTTTGCAGATTTAATGAAGAGCAAATTTGAGATGAGCATGATAGGAGAAATGACTACTTTTCTTGGACTTCAAGTCAAACAATCATCAGATGGAATTTTCATCAATCAAGAAAATTATGTCAAAAATCTTCTAACTCGTTTTTCTCTTGACAAATCAAATACAGCAAAAACCCCAATGGCCTTTGGTTACAAATTAGATGCAGACTTAAATGGCAAGCCTGTTGATCAAAAGAAATATCGAGGAATGATAGGATCACTCCTATACCTCACAGCCAGCAGACCCGACATCATGTTTTCTACATGTGTCTGTGCCAGATACCAAGCCAATCCTATGGAATCTCATGCTATAGCTGTAAAAAGAATTTTTAAATATCTTAAAGGAACTCCATCTCTTGGCCTTTGGTATCCAGCTAACTCTGATTTTCAGCTTAACGCCTTCACCGACTCCGACTATGGAGGATGCAGACTAGACAGGAACAGCACATCTGGTTCTTGTCAATTTCTAGGAGGCAGACTCGTAAGTTGGACTTCAAAGAAACAATCATGCGTGTCCACTTCAACCGCAGAAGCTGAATATGTAGCTGCCGCAAGCTGCTGTTCACAAGTCATGTGGATGCAAACTCAATTACGTGACTATGGCTACAAAGTATCACAAACTCCCATATTTTGTGACTCAACCAGCGCAATTGCCATTTCTCACAATCCCGTGCACCATTCCATGACAAAACACATCGACATTCGATATCATTTCCTCAAAGACAACATACAAAAAGGTCATATCGAATTGCACTTCATAAACACCGAAGATCAAATTGCCGATGTCTTTACTAAGGCTCTAGACGAAACCAAGTTTCAATACTTCCTAGGCCGTCTAGGAATGTTGAATCCAGATAACATCCATCCCTAATCTCTTACTTTTTGTTTGTACAAAAGAGTGTTTACTTTCAGTCAAATAATCAAAATTTTCAAAAAACATTCAAATAACCAAAATCTTCCAAAAACATTCAAATAACCAAAATTTTCCAAAAACATCCACATAATCAAAAATCACAAAAATTAGGATAAAGTTTTATCTTTTTAAAATCCTTATAAAACCATGTGATTAACATCTTCTTGACTAAATTTTCAGATACTTATGCTCGATGAATGTTCTCAGTCATATTGATTCTTAAATTAAAGTGAATGTTCAAATCTCAAAATTTTCGTTATGTACATTCTCCTATTCCCTTTGAATTTATTTCAAATATAACGATTTTATCAATTAAGGGACATAAGATCAGGAGATTCAGATGAAAACATAACCCATGTGAGAAATTGTGCCTCGTCTTTAAATGCTAAGTGGAATTCATTTCTGTGAGCAAAGGTGTTTTCATGATGACTTATAGGATTTATACTCTTATACCGTGATGCTAGTCTCATTTTTGCTTAGATATCAAGATGACCAGGGACGATACAATCATTTTCTTATATATTAGACAAACTGTCTATTATATCACCTATCCCTATCCTCAATCAAACCACTTTCATCATCTGGCATAACGAATCTGACAAATGAAGAAACGACAAAGTCACATCCAACAAATGCTGTCAACAAATCACAATTGGTGACCACATCAGATATCTTTTCACAAATCAAGAAAAGATACAGACAAAGGTGAACACTTCACCAAAGAAAAGGAAGATTTACAACAACAATCAATCAAGACAGACATCTCTAAAAATATTCCAAACAAACAGATTCTCAAATGCTTTATCAAATATAGCTGTCAAAATCGAAGATTTACCGGGATACTGTAACCTTCATAATTAAATATTCTTAGTTGCAAACTGCACTATGAATATTTCTAAACCCCTCTACATGTATTTCCCGACGGAGAGAGAGTGAACATCAATGGCATGAATGAAGAAACCCTCTGAGTAATGCCGAAACCAGTCTTATGTGATTGATTATCTAATATGAAGACCAAGTGACTAAAGTATATAGGTATAAATCCACATTAAGCATAAGTCAACACCTTCAAACTGAGAGATATCACTCATCTTTAGTGATTATACACCAGTTCTGCACCCAGAACAAACAAACACCTCAGTCAAGTGTGAGCTATACCTATGAGAAGTTCATCTGAATCGACCTATTAAGATCACTTGTCGTCTTTATAAATGTTATAAAATCTTAAGGAATATTATGAAAGTACATATACAAAAACCTTTTGAAAATTGAACATGAAACCTTGATTCAGAAACAAATATTCTTGACAAACATTTTTCAAAACATAAGTAAAATCTAGTCACACTTTTTCAAAACAAGTGATATGGTTTTATAAATGTTTTATCCAAATTACAAGAATTTTCAACCTTACCTTTTAATCTGTTCTTATTTCAGTAATGATCACATAGGGGGAAATTGTTGAAAAATATATTTTTGTATGTGACAATCACTGAAATAAGATGAACTGTTATTATCTAACAAATATTATCAGTTTATTTCAGATTGCGTGAATTCGAGATCAAAAACAAGAATAAATCAAGACCTGAGAAACTTTGAGAAAACATCCAAACCTAAGGAAGTAACGCTACAAACCAAAGAGCAAAATACAAAATATCACACTGCTACAGCAATCGCGACGCGACAGACCCTATGGTCGCGACGAGAGAAGAAGAAGCAAAGCAGAAGACCAAAACTCCACAGCGATCGCGACGCGACGGAGATGGTGGTCGCGACGCGAAGCTCCATCGCGAAGCCCCTCCAACGCGACACCACCAACTTTCTAATCGCGAGACTACCAACCCAACGCACTATCCTTCGCGACGCGACCAAAAGCAACGCGACCAAAAGGAAACGCGACGAAAAGCTCGACATACCAGCGAAGACGCACTGACCCGACAAAAAGCGCACCGACCACCAGCCGAGCACCTTCGCGACGCGACGGCCCTCCCGGTCGCGACGCGAACGCTGTTCTTCAGCAACTATAAATTAGAACCAAATCTCTTGCCATTCTTTACAACACACAACACCCAATCAACCAAGCATTATATACTCATATACTCTCCAAGAAACCCACGACCAAACACCTCAAGATACTCTGATTTCTAAATTTGGCAACAAGAAGCAAACCATATAACCGCAAGAAACAACAACCTCCACCCGACACCAAAACTTCAAACCTCTAAACAACCTCTACCCGACACCAAACAAAACCTCCACCCGACACCAAACCCATATAGCACCAATACAACTACAATACACATACCCACGTCCAAACCAACACAAAACCGAAGAAATTCCATTTCAGCAAGAAAACACGAGCAAAGAACAAGAATCGAAGCTTCAAAGAAAATCACCATATTCATCTACTATCGATAAGTTCTTTGAAATTACCTGTGTTATTATTGATTTATTCAAACTTTTATAAATCTACTGTACCAAATATCCAAGACATAAAAAACGAACCGTGACAACGAAAACATATGTGGACTGTATTTAACCGAGACATCTAACTTCTAACTTCTAACTTCTAACTTCTAACTTCTAACCTTTTATTTATTGTAAAAACACTTTATCGTTGATAATGGCGTTTATTACATCTAACCTCTAACTTCTAACATTTACTTTATTTACCGCTTTCTGTCTATTTAAATACTGTCTAGTTTAGATTTACCGCTTTATTTTATTCCGCAACTCTTATTTTATTTCCGCATATTATAGACAAAATACATATCTGTCACACAGTAACCGGCTTAAAAACCCTTACTCGTGGAGATCGATCATCGTATTTTCGACAGAGTCGATACTCAGAGTCAAGCAATTGATTCCGAGAGAAGCACTCTAAATAGAAGATGAAATCCGAGAGGATTCTGCATGGCATAATGTGAGTCGTTAGTGGAGCGTGTGTGGTTTACCGGCACACTAATAGGGACTCACATAGAGCATGCCATTACAAAAGGTACATGGCCCCGGGATTCGTCTCGTGGGCATCTCACAAGAAAAGATATTCAGATTCTCAAAATAGGCCAAAAGGATTGGATTTTGTGAATAGCCTGAAAGACTCCCATTAATATGTCGGAAATGTTTGGATTTCGGTTTCGCAAAATGTGCCGAAAGTTCTGGATTTTGTGAATAGTCCGAAAGAGTCATATAAGCGTGTCAAAGCCAGTGGGAGTATTGTTGTTATATGCTATCACTGTATGTGGGTTACATACTGGTTCTAGGAAACGTCTCTTATCATTACAAAGTGTAATGACTTGGTGTTAAGAAACGGTTCGCTATGAAAGACTTTAAAAGGTACAATATACTCAGATGGTTGTGAACATCTATTAGATAGATCGAAATTCTGCCAAGATGATCTTGATGAGATTCAAGATGCATAGCCCCAGGAAAGGGTTTTCCTAACATTACAAAGTGTGATGACTTGGCATGAAAGAAATAAAGAAGGTGCAACATACTCACGTAATTCACAAACATCTATTGGATAGATGAAATCGTCAGCATAGACCTAGCCATTGTAAGCATAATCTTGATAAGATTCAAGATGCATGAGAAGAGTCTCCGTAAGGAAATAGTTTTTCGAAAATCATGACACAAGGATTATAAATAATCTTTGGATTTCGAAAGGGTTTGGAATAAGATTAGATCGGGTTCCACAAGTTTCTTGGATCGATCAAAATGTCATGAACATATCTTGATGACTTGATGCTTAGGGCATAGTGAGTTAGATTCAGGACATTGTCTGGCTGGGAATACTGGATGTTTGATCTCACGTGAGAATTCATTGGGAAATGATTGGGGTGAAAGTAATAGTAGTAATTTGAAAGATTTTTCAAAGTGGTAATTATTAACATCAGGACATGATGTTAAAGGACTTCATGGTTAAAGAATCTCATTGGTATTCTGATGGAGCGCGTGTGGTTCACCGGCACATCATAGCACCTTGAAATAGTCTTAGGATGCAGTCATGTAGGCTAAAGACCCTGAGAACCATGGGTAGTCATTGTACACATTACCAGAATGTAGTTAAGAGAGAAAAAGATAGGATAACATATTGAGATGTCATCGGAAGAGCATCCGATTTGATCATCTGCAATAAAGTGTATCAGTATAAGATACTTTGGATACATAAACAGAGTGAAAGATTCATAAAGACATAGCTATAAAATTAGAATTGAAAGTTTAAAAGAAATTTAGAAACCGATAATAGTTTATGACAAGATCCGACTTGGTGATTACCTCGTGGAGACTTGGCAATAAGCAGGAGTAGCTGCCAGCGAGATCTTTATGTTTCGCCTTCGCATGTTTTACTTCTCGAATAATTTAATTATTCATAAAAGGTCCACAGTCGCTCATACTTTAGGAAGTAAGTATTGAATCAAGACTGTCATGAATTGGTTTGTAGACTGTCTAAGGAGTTAGACATTGCAATAAGATTGCTACAACATTCATGAGTACTTAGAAATAGAGATTTGAGTGTTGGATAAACCCACGTTCAATAGACTGCTTCATGAATTATATCACAAGCAATGTTGAGAAGATAATATCTTATGATCTTGAAGTGGAGAGATATGAGTTGTAGTTTACAAGGCAGTTGTTCATTGATAATACGAAAACGCATCGGTAAAAGATATAAGCATATGACCGGTAAAAGATATAAGCATATGAGTCGAAGCTTATTTGTTCCTTGACCTTGATGGGAAACATATATCTATTGGCCACTCGATGATTTTGAAGTTGACTGAAGTGCTGGCCAGCCAGGACTGAATTGATGTGTTCAATTAGAAGTCATATGCAAAATCGGAAATTAGGAAACAATGTGTTAGACAGAGATTGATCTCAATCCATGTCTCATGTCTGAAAATATCTTGTTGGACGGAGGATCATCTGATCATTTATCTATGGACAGAACTGACTAGGTCAGAGTTCGGCAGCAGTTTCTAGGAAACTACAGTTTGCTGATTAATTAGAGGTTAAATTGGTAATTATAGTCATAGACTTATCCAAGTGGGAGACTGTTGGATAAGGAGTCTAAGCCATGACTAATAATTTGTATTTACCTAATTAATAGTAGCAAAGTCCATTTAGGTTGCCCCCATAGCTGGAGGTTTGGTAGAAAGTTCGGTAGAGAGAAAGGTTGATTTATTATGTGATTAATAAATCAATAGGAATTAAATATATGGTTTGTTAATATATTAAAGTGATAATATATTAATTAGAAACTATATTAATTGATTAATAATTAATCAGGAATTAATTGGATTAATTTCTGTGGCATTAATTAGATTAAACAGGAGGACAGGGGCCAAAGTTGTTCCAATTCAATAGTTGAATTAACACGCACGGCGCGACAATGTATAGGCCGCGGCGCACGTATGAATAATCCGGAAAATGGCTTAGAGATTGGGTTTATCTCTGTTTGAAAGTCAAATGAGGTTTATCTCTAAGGGTCATTTGGTAGCCTATCAATACCTTGGTGAATAAAAGTATGAACAATATTATGTGTTGATATAGGTGTAACGCTAAGGGTAGTTGACTCTAGATGCGAGCAGTGTAGTCATAGATGACTATGTTTATATGTGGTGTATTTTATATGGTGTTCATATGGTTATATAGCGAGTACTTTGCAAGTACATGGTGTTACCAAAGACTGGTGATAAATTGGTGTATCCGAAGACTGGTGATAGATCTCTGGGTTGGTGGAAAACCCAAGATTCCTCGGTGAATGTTTATAATTTTGGTGTTAGTCTTTATATTTGACGTGTTTATGCTAATGGTTATCTTGGTGTTATTATGTATATTGTTGGTGTTTGGTGTTCAGGTGACAAACGAGTGGTGAGATCTTAAAGTATGGTTAGACTTCATGAAATTCGTTGTTGAATTATAGTTGCTATAGTAGAGTTATTCACTAAGATTTTTGCTTACGGTGTTTAGTTGTGATGTTTTTGCATGTGTATCCGAAGACTGGTGATAGATCTCTGGGTTGGTGGAAAACCCAAGATTCCTCGGTGAATGTTTATAATTTTGGTGTTAGTCTTTATATTTGACGTGTTTATACTAATGGTGATCTTGGTGTTATTATGTATATTGTTGGTGTTTGGTGTTCAGGTGACAAACGAGTGGTGAGATCTTAAAGTATGGTTAGACTTCATGAAATTCGTTGTTGAATTATAGTTGCTATAGTAGAGTTATTCACTAAGATTTTTGCTTACGGTGTTTAGTTGTGATGTTTTTGCAGGATTTAGGTATAGTAACGCCCGACTCTACTGGTAGGATGATCCTGAAGATATCCGCTTGTCGCATCCAAGGAACCGAGTACTGTGTTTTAAAATAAAACTATATTTGATTTGTTGAAATGTAATGTATATACTCAATGCTGGATTATAGGGCGTTACAAGTTGATATCAGAGTCACGATTTATGTTAACTAGGTGTCAATGGTGTAGATTCCTAGACTTAAACTGTAGTGGATAAAGGTGTGTTGCCACACTATAGAGGTGTATAATGTTAGTATGAGTGTTTGGTGTACTAATATTATTATTTTGATGCTATACAATGGTAAATACCCAGAATCCGGGAGATAGAGGTGGAATTAGAAAGAATGAAAGTTGCTAAGAGCTCGGACGGACTGACAAGGGGTTGACTTACTCTCCCATTGTTTTCCTTATTTCTAGGTCCTCGAATCCATATGCTTGTTATCATTTACTTATGTTTATGTCTTATTACTTACATGTACTTAATCTCCCGTTGTTTGCCTTTGCACAAGTCGTATGTTATCTATGTGACACAGTCGCTTTTCTCCTGGCGGATGCATGACTGTCAACATCTGCCTCCCATACCCCCATTGTAATTGGATTTTTGGGGTTTGTTGTTGTTGTTGTTGTTAATTTTTGTTGTAACTATGGTTATTATTGTAAGGGATAATGACTTGGTAGGGTAATGAAGTTTTAAAATTGTTCATATTTGGTCATTGAACTTATTTTCGTGTCTGAAGTTTTAAAATTGTTCACATTTAGTCATTTATGTTTTTTTGTACATGTTTGGTCATTGTAACTATGGTTATTATTGTTAGGGATAATGACTTGGTAATGTAATGAAGTTTTAAAATTGTTCATATTTACCCATGAACTTTTTAAAATCGTTCACATTTAGTCATTTATGTTTTTTTGTACATATGACCATTAAACTTTTTCTCGTACATATATGACCAATAATTTAATGATTATTTATGGACAAAAAACATAAGTGACTAAACGTGAACAATTTTAAAAAGTTTATGGACAAATCAAACACAAAAATAAGTTCAGTGACCAAATATGGATTAAAAAAATATACGTGACTAGATATATACACAAAACAAAGTTCATTAACCTTACGGATCATTATTTCTTATTATTATTGTAGTATTAATTATTAACAAACAAATGTGAGTTGGCAAGTTTTAAATCCACAAAAATCCACATACTATGCAATCCTGGTCACCATAGTCAACCATTATAAAAGAAGTAAAAGTAATAGATATTTATAATAAAATATATAAATAAATAATGCATTGTTATTCATATTTTGGACTATTATGTTCTCATTTCAGTAACCAAAATCAATCTGAAACTGAAAAGTAATTTGATTTTGATATAAGTCGGTCTATTAGTCAAAATATTCGAACCATATAGTAAAATTCATATTTTCTAATTGTATCTTAGTAGTGTATGATCATTTCTGATTAGGTTGTATGTATATGTTATTGTTAGGCCTACTTTGAGTATATGTTAACCCTTTGTATTTTATACATATTGATTATCAATAGAATATATCATTGGTGATAAAATTATTATTCAATATATAAATTAAAAAACTATGACATAAATATTTTTAAACCTCAAGTATATGACACATTTTGATAAATAAATTACGTGATTGTGAGGTATATAGGTTTAGGTGTCTTGTTTTTACGGGTGCGACTGAAACCAAAATTGTTATAAATCCATCTACATCTATCTGATATAAATTAAAGTGATTACTTGTTTACCACAATTATATTTATTATTATTGTTATTATTAAGTATTCAAAATAACTATACGTCACTATACCCAATCTTGTAAGGCACAGAATAATAATAATCGAGTCGGGACAAAACGAGAGTCTTTACATTTGAGGGATCAAAGAGAATAATTGTCAAATTGCGATTTTTCTCTTTTATTTCTTATGTATGTAATAATTTTAACTCATTAATTTAAAAAAAAAATTTGTTTTGTTATATTTTATATAACGGATAAAGATCTATAGACTATAATAATAATGTTTTGTTAAAAGTGGCTTAAAATTTATTTGTTATGTATACAAATTAAGTTGATTTATACCATATGTATATTGATATGCTTTTTGATTATCTAACACAATAATTGTCTGTTTAATAAAAAAATGAATTAACTAAACGCATACAAAAATGTTATTTATTTTGAACGTATCCGACATGTATGATGTTTAGAATTCGCCACCTCTATTCTCCTTCTTTGCTCGAAAGATGGTCCAATGCTTGGATTCCATATACCATGCTTGTAACATTAGAAGTATTCCCCTTTGCTTGAAAGCAATACTATGATAATAATTTCATTAGAATATGATTCCATGGAATCCCCAATTGCCATGGGATCATGTGCTGAACTCCTCCTTTGGTGATTCCAAACTAATTTGCCCTTACAATTATATATTCTTTCTCTTGGTTAAAATAAACTTTTGTGAAAAATTTATTTTTTATAATTTTACACATTTCTTTATTCTTTCGTCATGTTTACCTCTTAATAAACTAACAACTGATTCAATATTATATTAATCCAGAGATTTTTTTCATGATTTTAATGTCTCGTAATATTTATGTATTAATCATAAAATATTTATTTGTTTAGTTGTATCAAACATCAATTTAGTTAATACTTTTTGTCTTTTGATCAGTCAAATTATTTTAGTTACTAGTGTTTGATCAGTCAAATTATACATACTTTGACCTATTAATATAAATTCAGATTGCATATTTATTAGTTGTGGCTGAGTTAAACAAAATCTTTTATTTGTTATTTGCAACTTAACTACTATATTTATTTTAATGTGTTTCAACATACTTTTCATAATTATAACTTATGAGGAGGTGATGACTCAAAAATGAAAACTCATTCAAACAGTAACATCATCTTCCTTCTTTTAAGAGACAATTGTGATCGATTTTCATCCCTTTCGTCATTGAACTGTTTGGTGAGGATGTTAAGGGTGACCTTAACCTATATTGATTGTGAAGTTAAAACTAACGCATTTGACAATTAAAATTTAAACAATTACTATATCATTATATAATAGGAGACTACACATTTTATAATACAAAATAAATAAGTTAATTATTGAACAGCCAACAGAAGTTGGGGAAATGTCATGTGGGAGCTCTTGGCAACTATGCCACATGAACTTTGATCATTTCTTGATCTTTGATTATTTTTCTTCTATTATTACTATTGACCATTTGGTGGTTATTATTTTTTTATATTTCGTGTGGTTTATGATACAATATCCCAATGGGTGTTTATCAACCTTTTTCATTTTTTGGAGTTAACAAGACCATACAACCAATATTTCTTTTTGTAAACGTGACAAACTGAGTCTTACATAACGTTTTAATTTGTAAATATCATAATAAGACATTAAATTTTCAGGTATTGTTTTGTACTTGTTAAAAAATTTGAAATTTGATTAAAACTTATTATTACATATGGATGGCACAAACTTTTATTTTTATTGTACAAGCAAATTACTTAGGGTCAGGGAATGAAGTGTCTTGGTATACTTATTAAAGTTTGCATAATATTTTAAAGGGCGAATTCGAAAAAAAATACACTAAGTTTTCAAAAAAGTTTGATTTTGACACTGTGTTATTTTGTTCAATTAAGTCACTAATTTTTCAATTTTTTCTTAATTAAGTCACTATGTTTTCAATTTTGTTTAAATATTGACTATTTGACCAATCAACCCAATTGTCAGCTGACGTGGCACGGTGACGTCTTAGTCTTTGATAATGTGACGCTGACATGATTTGATGATGTGACACTTAGGTCTCAAAATTGAAACAAAATTGAAAACATAGTGACTTAATTGGAAAAAACTGAAAAGTTAGTGATTTAATTGAAAAAGAAATAAAAAAGCGTCAAAATCGAAATTTTCTGAAAACTTATTGTTTTTTTTTTAATTTCCACAAAAACTAATTGATAAGAAGTAGAAATTTAAATAAAATATGAATAAGAAGCCGTTTTGTCGAAATGGTGAGATATGGGTTATAATTGAAATATTTATAATGACCAAAGGGTTAGAGCATAAACATGTATGCCAAGATTATTGAAAAAAATAATTTACGAGACTAATGAAACATAAATGAAGTAAGTTGGAAATTTCATAAATCAATAATGAATGCATAATCCCTTCAAAAGCTCTTTCGTCAGAATAACACTTGGAGTCTCAAACTTTCATTCCTATCAAAACTCATACTACCAGAATTAATTCTATTTATACACATGCATACACATACACAAAACACACTGTATGTATTTGAGACTCCTAGTACCCACGACCTCCATGGGAATACCCTTTTCGGAAAAACAATACCGCCCACCGTGTAACTCTTATCTTCTTAATCTGGAATAGTTCACTTAATAGACAGTCAGACTAACATTGCAACCTCACATGCTATCTTCTTCATTTGGTTGGAAATAACACACCACCAAACCTAATAGGGCAAAAACCGACGTCATCGGGAACTCGATGAAAAGTACATAGGAAACTCATCCAGGAATCTATCTAACAATAACCCTCGAACAGATCCTGTCAATCCCACCCTCTCGATATTGTTTCCTTCTTCACTCTTATTCGTATCTCGTTTATATATCTCTATGTATTGTTTACACTAAAACCTCATGCCCGGAGAACGTTAACTTGCGAAGACACTTTGGCCCTTCCTGTTATTTTGCTCTTGACATCAACACGACTTGTCAGGACATCTCTATAGAATAAGTTATGTTTCGACAGAGTTGGACACCACCATCTATCTTCCTTTCTCCCTACCATCAAGTTCTCGCTCTATTTTCAACTTCGAGAAGGCGTTTCATCGTTCCTTTTGGGTTTCTCCTGCAGCAATCAAGGGTCGGGCAAAAGAACGTAACGGTTATGAATAGATTTCCTCAAGACATCCATATTACATGTGTAGATATCGGCAACACAAGCGTATACATAGCTGCGAAAAGTTACGCATGAAAATTTTATTTCAAAACTTAAATCCTAATGTACACTTTTAGTCCTTTATCTTTCATGCATTAGTCACATTTAACCCTTCTTCCATTTTCTTTTCATTATTAACCATTTGGTTATTATAAATATTACAATTATAACTTCTATCTCACCATTTCGACAAACGACTCCTTATTCATATTTTATTTATTTTTCTACTTCTTATGAATTCAATATTTTGAAACGCTTCTAATTAATTTTTGGGGAAATTTAAAAAAACATTAAGTTTTCAGAATATTTTGATTTTGACACTCTGTTGTTTTTTTCAATAAGTTACTAAGTTTTCAATTTTTTCCAATTAAGTCACTATGTTTTCAATTTTGTTTCAATTTTGATACATAGGTGCCACGTCAGCATGCCATGTTAGAGTCACATCATCAAAGACTGCCATGTTACCATGCCATCAGTTGACAATCGGGTTGACTTGTCAAATGGTCAACATTGAAACAAAATTGAAAACATAATGCTTTAATTGGGAAAATTTGAAAACTTAGTGACTTAATTAAAAAAAATAACGTTGTGTCAAAATCGAACTTTTTTAAAACTTAATGTCTTTTTTGGCCCTATTTTAGAAAATATAGAATTATGAAAGTTAAACTTACGATTATAGACTATCTTAATTAAAGAAAAAAATACTTGCACAAGCATAGGTTTGTGATCAACATAAGTGATGAGTTATGCTTATTGTGTTAAAAGATTAAATGTTATTTAATTTGGCTACCAAAACGTGAAAGAAGTATTTATTATTATTGTAAATGTTTAACTTGATGTGTTTATGTGTAGGGATGTAAAGATCATGGACTTAAAGTGTCATTTGTACAAAGTGTTAGATCGAGGCTCACTTTTTTTCAACCTTGAAGAAAGATGTATATCCTTGTACCCGACTTAGATCCGACATGAAGTCCTTAGTTTTTAATGTGTATATTCATATCATATGCATATTATTCAGAAATATTTGCACTATTAACTCTCTATCTCGCTGCCTCTCTCTCCCTCCCTCTCTCTCTCTCTCTCTCTCTCTCTCTCTCGTTTTGTGTATTCCTCTAGAGTAGGATGTAACACCCGGTTTCTCATACAAAGTATACCCAAAAAATTTCATACAATCATACATTAAAATGGGTATACTTGTACTCAAATCACAGATCAAGATGTTATCATCACACGTAATTATACAAAAGGTCCTTACAAATATTAACCAAGCATTACAAATAAATCAAATACGACTAAAGGACAGGCTCTGAACTTTTCTGTCTTTCTTTATCACATGCCTTCCCCTATCACAGCTACAGATACCTGCACAACAACATAACACTCAAGTGTAAGCTTATAAATCTTAGTAAGAAATCTCTATCATACTCCACAATCTCTTTTAGTAAATCCTCTTATCATTCTTCTTTTGCTAGTCTCATTAGCAATATTCACTCTCTCTAAACTCTAAAACCTGTAAACATATTAGCTTTACAAACACCAGCTCATTAGTAGTAATATAAGCTTAATAAATAAGTATCTCAACTGATACTACTCATAAACTCAATCCCACATACTTGTATATACTCATTTCACTATCAATTATGCTCAATTATAATAATCATCATGGTTGAAGCAATCAAACTCAAAGACTCTTTAACTCACTCACTCTAGCATATACTCTGATCTTATGCTCAAGTATATATTATAACTCGTCTCTTGTTATCCACAATTAACAGAACCACTATAACTCTAAGCTACCGTAATATCAATACAACACACATATATGTACAACATATATATATTAACTCAATCTCTATGATTATCTAAGTCATTTAGTATACCCATTCAAATCAAGTACTCGTATATAACAGTGAATTCTAAACCTTGTTTAACTTATACAAATTGGTTATCTCAACCAATTAACATGTACCATAATTCAATTTAGATATAGTCAAACTATACATAATGAATTATAACTACTCACCTAATATCGGCTTGGTACGTGGAACCTCCAATTTGTGCGTACCGGGCTTTTGTTCGCTAGACTTGGTTATAACACCACAGTCTATATCAATTCTCCAACATCCACAATCATCTCAACAACATCTAACTCAAAATATGTAGTAATTGAAAGAGGAAAAAGGGATATAAACGATAAATATCAACTCTATATTTACCGAAACTCCCAATCTGCGGTTGTACTCATTCAACCGTAGGAACTCGACAATAATCACACCAATAGTTCAAAAGACATCTACTAACAACGTATATAACAATAGATAACAAAATCACGAAATCAAAGTTAAGGTTTCAAAACCCCCAACACGAAGAAATCACGCACCTTGAAGAATCAAGAATCAAGAACGTATGTACGGGGTTAGATCCGCTTCACCCTACGCATCCCTACGAATCTCTGGGCTTAATTTGACCCAAAATCGCCATTATTTGGTCTCAAAGTCGAAAAGAAAGATGTTTGCTCGAAATGAGATTTTCTGCATAATAAATGGGATCTGCACCGTAACCCGACCCGGGTTGCCAAACCCGACCCGGGTTCTGTCACGCAAAATTCATGCTTTTACTCTTTGTGTGCAGCACGGTCCGGTTTCTCCAACCCGACCCGGGTTTTGTCGAACACGACCCGGGTTCCTTAACACGATCCGGGTTACTCTTTTTCCATTTTTATTTCAACCTAACTCGACCCGTGTCTTAAAGCTCGACCCGGTTTGACCTTTCAAGAACCCAAGTTGTTTCTTTTACCCTTTTTAACATCCTACTTCTCATAGATGGGTTTCTAAACATCTTAACTTGTGTTTTAACTCATCTAATCTCGTTTATATCAAAAATTAAAATAACTCTACCATAAATTAAAATTACGGTATTACAAATTCTTACCCCCTTCAAAAGATTCCGTCCTTGGAATCTCTTAGATTAGGCATGGCTTATACAACCATCTCACCACCGCAATCATACATCACGTATGATAATGATATTATCCTCTCGTCAGCTCATATAACATGTACATACTGTTACATCTCATTTACTCATACTATAGGTAAGACCCACCATCATCCTCACAAGATGATCCTTATAGTCATATTGGCTATCATCACTGCCACGTAGGAAATTACTCACTCTTTCAGGCCACACTCTTTGCTATGGCATTGTTGACACCAAGCTATCTTACCTCACTCTTCAAGTGATACTCTAATCACCAACTTGTCTCATATAGCCGTCTGGAACTCAACTTTTGTTTCAAATTTTCTCGAAATTATTTTACTCTGGCTCAATAAGAAAAACGGTCTTACCGATTTCAAGTTCATTCTCTTTCTTAATTTACTCCTCCAATAACAACATGCCAGTTGTTGATTTCTCTGGCTTGCACATTCTCATTGTTTAGAGTAGGAAAAACACTCATACAATATAAAAGACACAAACATTCAAATATCTCACTCACTTCATACGACTCATCAACCCAAAGATAAAATCCAAAATAAATAAAATATTAGAAACTATATCGAGTTTCACTCGTGTCTCCTTAAAATTTAGTATTCAACTCTCGATACTTTGGTCACACATGACTCCTTTTTTAGTTGCCTCTTCTCTATAACCGTACACTAATTCGTCAAAATCTCATATATCTTGCTTTCACTTTAGCACATATATTAGGTGTTTCTCCCAATATACAACATACAATCCTCAACCACGAATGGCTCCTCTTCATCCCAGTCCAACAACATACCTCATGTTGTTTCTCATGATGTACTCGCTTATTATATCATCTCTTATGTGAACAATCCACATCACGCTTTTACTCAATCGATAATCATTAGATCTATATTAAACTCAATAATTTATTCTCAAATAATTTATCAACACAACCACTTATATTCCTCCTCACACACTATCAATAAGGATTTTCCTCTCGCCATTTCTCTGTCATTATCATCTCAATTTCTAATTCATCTGATTGACACAACATAGGTCATATGTATACGGCTCACCGAAATTTCTACACACAATTTAAAATAATAACATCTAACACCGTAATCTCTACGGTGAGATCATATCTCATTATTTGACTTACTCATTAATCTCAATAAATAATTCAAGATTATCATAGCAAAACTTTATTACTCATCGTCTCATACGAATAAATAGTATTTTCATCTCGACATTCACACATTTTTCTCACTGGCAGTAATTAGTTTGATTATTAAGGAACGAATCCTATTAATCACAACTACAATTACTCTTCTACTCTTTTCACTCATATTTTCTCATCATGTGGTTACACAACTCTATCTCACTCGACATGCAAGAAATCTCACACATTCGCAACACGATTACATAATAAACACACATACTCACAACAACACTTCTCAACAGTATTACTCATTGTATTATCTCATAATACCTCTATACTGTTACTCAATCTCGAATTCATCCTCTTCTCAACCCGTAGGTTTCAAACCACACAAGCTTACCGCTACTTCATATCTATCCACACACAAGGATAGTACATGTCTCATTACTCCGCATAATCATAAAGTACATGCCTGTCTACACACAAGCACAACATTGCAGTACTACTCCAGCTCAACTTATGGTATCTCGTACCATCCTCAAAACTTACTACTCAACACAATCTCACGGTGCCTCATACCGTTCGTCGACCTTGTTTCTCAACACTCTCTCACGGTACCTCGTGTCGTTCTCTGTTCTCAACACTCAACGCTGTGTCACGGTATCTCATACGGTCCTCTGATCAAATCATGGTACCTCGTACCATTTTCTGATTTCAATCCATCTCCTCTTTAACTCTAGCAAATCTCCCTTACGGTCTCGAGCCATATAGACTCATCGTCACTCCTCCTTTCGTTTGAGTCACAAAGATCCTCACTACTCTAACCACAAGATACTCGTCATGTGGTTCCACAGAAATATGTGGCCTTAACCTCAGCTACTCAATATGTAACCCCACGTAATATGTGGTCTCAATCACATTTACTCATTATGTGGCCTGACAAAGTATGTGGTCTCAACCATTTTACTCGATATATGGTCCTACAAAATATGTGGTCTCAACCATATTTACTCATTATGTGGCCCCACAAATTATGTGGTCTCAACCACTTTACTCGATATTTAACTCAATCTCTAGGCCAATAAGGCCTATATGAACCACTCTAGGTTCTCTCAATTATTACCACAATGTACTCTTTATGTAGTTACTCAAATGTCCTCTGACATCTCTGTCACAATTGTCTCATTATGTGACTATTTCAACTCACAAAAACTCAATACTCAATGGATATAGGGTGCATTCATCCACACACTTACCATCTTTCTCAACTCATACTCTTTTGGCTATCTCGGCCACTTATTTTGATCAACCAGAAGCACTAGTCATGTGGCCCCACAGAATATGTGGTCTCAGTCACATAAGTACTCGTGCACAGAAATCTCATCACATCTGTGAAACAACAAGCAATATATATATATATATATATATATATATATATATATATATATATATATATATATATAATCAATATTACAATTTATATATTTTCACCATGTATATACTCATTATACATTCTCCTCCATGGTTGCTAAGTATTCGCCAAGCAACCACTTATAATCTTAATTATAAAATCACAAAGCACTTGTTATGTGATATGTAAATCTAACCTCAAATGAACACGGGGTTCTCATCTCGATGTCAGTTACTACACTTTATAATAACAATTCTCTAACACATGTATTATCAACTATTTAACACATATACTCGTTACAACTAACATTTTAAGTAAATTACTTACATACCTCATAGCAACAAAATCTTGTTTTCTCATTAGTTGAAACTTGCATACTTTGGACCTCAACTCTCGAGTGTACTCGGCTACACTCACATGTCTCAACTCTTAGCTCATGCTCAACTTATACTCATACTATTTCTCATCATTAGTTGAAATTTAGCCTCAACCGTGATCTCATCTCATTATCAGCAGGAATCTCGTCATTCTGGAATCACATATCAATTAGTATCTCATCTCGTATTTAGTTGACATCTCATTATCAACAGAAGTTCTCGTCTTCTCATTAGTTGATATCTCATATCAACCAAAATTTCATCTCATCATCCTCTGTAGGTCCAACCGGATGTGACCGTTTTATCAACTCGTCCTCATTTGTCTCCACATCTATATTCACACACAGAATATAACAATAACAAATATAACATAAAAGTTATACTTAACTCATAAACTAAAATCTGTTGCAGTAACTTTTTCCAAGCATGTGATAAGGGCTCTCTCTCTCTTCTCGGTTTAAGTGTAGGACTCTACACTAAAGATCTAGTTCACTTAAACCATGCTCTGATACCAACTTGTAACACCCGGTTTCTCATACAAAGTATACCCAAAAATTTTCAAACAATCATACATTAAAATGGGTATACTTGTACTCAAATCACGGATCAAGATGTTATCATCACATGTAATTATACAAAAGGCCCTTACAAATATTAACCAAGCATTACAAATAAATCAAATACGACTAAAGGACAGGCTCTGAACTTTTATTTCTTTCTTTATCACTTGCATTCCCCTATCACAGCTACAGATCCCTGCAAAACAACATAACACTCAAGTGTAAGCTTATAAAGCTTAGTGAGAAATTTCTATCATACTCCACAATCTCTTTTAGTAAATCCTCTTATCATTCTTCTTTTGCTGGTCTCATTAGCAATATTCACTCTCTCTAAACTCTAAAACCTGCAAACATATTAGCTTTACAAACACTAGCTCATTAGTAGTAATATAAGCTTAATAAATAAGTATGTCAACTGATACTACTCATAAACTCAATCCCACATACTCGTGTATACTCATTTCACTATCAATTATGCTCAATTATAATAATCATCATGGTTGAAGCAATCAAACTCAAAGACTATTTAACTCACTCACTCTAGCATATACTCTGATCTTATGCTCAAGTATAGATTATAACTCGTCTCTTGTTATCCACAATTAACAGAACCACTATAACTCTAAGCTACCGTAATATCAATACAACACACATATATGTACAACATATATATTAACTCAAACTCTATGATTATCTCAGTCATTTAGTATACCCATTCAAATCAAGTACTCGTATATAACAGTGAATTCTAAACCTTGTTTAACTTATACAAATTGGTTATCTCAACCAATTAACATGTACCATAATTCAATTTAGATATAGTCAAACTATACATAATGAATTATAACTACTCACCTAATATCGGCTTGGTACGTGGAACCTCCAATTTACGCGTACCGGGCTTCTGTTCGCTAGACTTGGTTATAACACCATAGTCTATATCAATTCTCCAACATCCACAATCATCTCAACAACATCTAACTCAAAAGATGTAGTAATTGAAAGAGGAAAAAGGGATATAAACGATAAATATCAACTCTATATTTACCGAAACTCCCAATCCGCGGTTGTACTCATTCAACCGTAGGAACTCAACAATAATCACACCAATAGCTCAAAAGACATCCACTAACAATCTACTAACAACGTATATAACAATAGATAACAAAATCACGAAATCAAAGTTAAGGTTTCAAAACCCCCAACACGAAGAAATCACTCACCTTGAAGAATCAAGAATCAAGAACGCATGTACGGGGTTAGATCCGCTTCACCCTACGCATCCCTACGAATCTTCGGGATTAATTTGACCCAAAATCGCCATTATTTGCTCTCAAAGTCGAAAAGAAAGATGTTTGCTCGAAATGAGATTTTCTGCATAATAAAGGGGATCTGCACCGTAACCCGACCCAGGTTGCCAAACCCGACCCGGGTTCTGTCACGTAAAATTCATGCTTTTACTCTTTGTGTGCAGCACGGTCCGATTTCTCCAACCCGACCCGTTTGTCGAACACGACCCGGGTTCCTTAACACGACCCGAGTTACTCTTTTTCCATTTTCATTTCAACCCAACTCGACACGTGTCTTAAAGCTCGACCCAGTTTGACCTTTCAAGAACCCAAGTTGTTTCTTTTACCCTTTTTAACATCCTACTTCTCATAGATGGGTTTCTAAACATACTAACTTGTGTTTTAACTCATCTAATCTCGTTTATATCAAAAATTAAAATAACTCTACCGTAAATTAAAATTACGGTATTACATAGGAGACCCTAAATCCTTTGTTATTTTTCGTGTAGGCTTTGTACTCATCAACCATCTTGGTTGATGATTAGGTGAAAGTAATATAGGTTGAGTATTGTAGTGAGGTTCTTTTGTATTTAGAGTGTGAGAGTGATTGTAATGAGAACTTTGTTTGTAATAATTCAATGTACTGGTTGTTCGTGATCTAAAAGAGTTGTACAAGTTCATGTGTTTGGTTATTCCAATTTTCTTGATGGTATCAAAGTAAGACACTCTTGAATGAACAATATGTAGATGTGGATCGTGATTCTGAAGCTTTAAAAGAAATTTGATCTTTTTTCATACTTTATGAAGGCGATCCGAATTTGTCGGCTTGACTATATCTGGTTCGTTGTTCTAATTTTTTAAAGGTGATATGTTTTCTTTCTTTTTTCAGCAAACCGCCAGCTCTCGTTTGTTTTTTTTATATATAATCATTCCTTTTTTATTAAGCTATACCATATCTATTGTGTCTGATTTGGTTTAGACTTTATTTTCTCAAATCCAATATGTTCTTACATTATGTTTATTATCTAGTTAAGCCATTTTCATATCTGTTGTGACTGATTTGTTCAAGACATCATTGTCTCAGATCTAGTCTGAATTGTTGTGTCTGATCTGTCTCAAACTTCCTTTTCTCCTTACTATCAAATTTTTTTCTAAATACGTGTGTCATATTTGTTTCTGATTCTATTGTCACGATTTTGGTCCACTTGTTTATGTCTGGTATGTTTTAGATTTTATATCCCTTGTTATTATTGGTTTGGTAATCGTGTTTATCAAATCGAACTCATAGTTTGTGAGTCTATTTGTTTGGGTTTGGATATATTGGACATCTTTTACATGCAAATTGTTATTCACTGACCAAAACAACCAGCAAATGCATGCTTGGTTATTTATGTCCACTATAAGTCACTTTCCTTATTTGTTGTAGCAAGAACAACCAAAAACATGTTTTGGCTTTGTTCTTGACCTATAGCAAATGCAATTCACTGTGTTACTATTTTTTTCTTTTCTAATAATCTTGTAGTGATTGTTACTGAAGGGATTTGATCAAAATTATAAAAACAATTTGCACAACGGAAGACTTAACAAGATTAAATCATAAGTTTATACAAAAACCAAGCAAAGATCATGTTGTTCATATCAATTGTAGCAACTTAAAAGATGAATCATAAATTCATACATTTGTTTCGATGTAAGGAACCAAACCAGAACCCCTCTTTTGATTCGCATCCAAGAACACCAGAAGAACAAACGGACATATATTCCACTGGGGATGAGGCAAAGAGGCACAAACCCTAAAAAGAGTTTGGCAAAATCACCAAAAGGGATAGAGGGGAGGAATTGGTGGTTTAAAAGAGGCCAATAGGAGTGCAAGGGTTTGATCCTAGCTCTCTATTTATAGGGAAGCCAAATTAGGGTTCTAAACTTTAGGATCCTCTTCTACTTAGTCTCCTGGACTGTTTCAATTAATTAAACTCTTTAATTAATTAACATCCAGTCCCTGTAATTAATTTCTTTCAAACTAATTCCAAATTAATTATTTATTAGTTTCTAATTAATTTATCATAACATGACATTTAATAAACTAATTTCTCCCAATTTATTTTTATCACTATTTGTTTTTACTGGGTCATGAAGACAACCTAAAAAGACCCTACTATTATTAGAAATATCACCAATAGTTAATGACCTTGTACATAATTAAGCCACGTATTTATGTCCAGCTTAACAAGGAATTATACAAACCAGGAATAAACCCACTCTATGACTTATTTAATAGGTCAATACAACTATAAGGACCTATAACACACAAAAATTACTTCAATGACCAAATTGAGAGAAAAACATGGTTTGTAGGGTTTTCATGACAATAGCCCAAAAATAAACCTAATATGAAATTTTTAAGGGTTTTTCGTTGTCTTTGTTTTGTTATAAGACTTAATATTCTTGATAAGTTTATTCAAGGTGTGATAAGTGTGTCTTAATTAGCTATTCGAATGTAAAAAGGGGTGATAAACTATTGTGTCTTGATACAAAGATTGTTTTGTTTTTCTAGAGATGTTCGGTTTACGAGTCTATATTTCCATTTAAGATGAGCTCATTGTAAGTTGAGTCTTGAAAAAATCAAGATGATATTAATCATGAAAATTTATTTGATATTATTTATCAAGCACCTAATTAATTTATTTTTTGTTTCAAGAGCCTCTATGATGATAATACTCAAAATAATAATGAGTCATATCTAACTCCAGAAGGCGGAATGGCCCACAAAATCGAGTCAGAGATGGTAGATTGTCAAGATACTATAGGAAATAGAGTTTTTAAGGGAACTTCATCGATTGATCATTGATCAACATAAACGCATTTGTTTGGATTGTGCACTTAGTGCTTCTATACAAGGATTTAGGAGGTCTAGACATGATAGGAGGGTTCCAGTCAAATTTGATGATTTCATTTTAGAAGGGAAACAAAAATTTAGTATTGAAAAAACTATTACTTGTAACACCCGACTTATTAACAAAAACACCCCAAAAATTTTTGTTTTACAAACCAAATATTTTACAATAAAAACCATATGTACGGGGTATTAGTTAACAAAATACGAGTACAAGTGTATCACGAAGTACAATACATAAATATTATACATTCTTCAAGCCGGGTCGTTACTTCAAATGCTAAGTCCTCAGTCACGGACTTTGTCTTTTCCCTTGGCAGGGTCACGCTCACCTGCAGGGACATATCAATAAAACTGTGAGCTATAAAGCCCAATGAGTAATCAAAACAATAATAACATGTATAAGAATAAAATTTCTCTATACAAAGTCAAATATGTATTATCACACAATACAAAATCAAATGTGGCTCACGGGTTAGCCCGCTGTTGCCTAGACTCACGGCTCCGTTCTTGCCATCGCAATGACTCACGGATTATCCGGTCTTGTCTGTATAAGTTTGACTCACAGCTCCGTTCTTGTCTATTATAGACTCACGGCTTATCTGGTCTTGTCATGTCACATTTTACATGGATATATTGACTCACAGCTCCGTTCTTGTCTATCGTAGACTCACGGCTTATCTGGTCTTGTCGTATATCAAATCATACATTTAATCAAAATTTGTCCCCAAAATCATTTCCACTTGCAGATGCTCTTTTAACAAATATCACATCGGATAACAGTGAGATTACTCACCTGAAGGTTTGCTACTACTAGCGTTAATCGTTCCTTGCTTTGAAATGAAGTTCGTATGATTTTGTCCCGTACCTATAATTTCATTCATTTCCAAAATGATTATAGGTTAATACCCATTTCAATTAACTCTAATACACTAGAGTTCAATACAATATCGTTATAAATAATGCCTAGTTAATAAACTTTCCGTTTACTAACTTTATATGAATTTTACTATTCACCGAGGCATTCGGATCGGTCTACAGTGCCCCCGAGGGGTCGAAAACTCAATCTAAAAATTTTCCCAAACTTTTCAGACCATAACGGTCCTATGGTTCAAATTTGAGCTAAATCGGACATGCCAAGCAAAAGTTAGCGTTTTAAAGTTCCTGCCTAGCCACTGCCTTGGAGGCGCACTGCGCCAGGGTCAGGGCGCACTGCGCCTGGGCGCACCCCGCCTGGCTCCTGGGCGCACTGCGCCTGGCGCCTGGGCAGGCCTCCTGGCCAGTCGCGATTTGTGCACTATAGCTTGCAGATTTCGTCCATTAAGTCTTTAATTTCGTTTTTAATCGTTTGGGGTTTGTTCCTAGGCTAAAACCTTACATTTTAACAAGGTTTTTAGCCCCCAAAACATATTCAATCATCCATATGAAGAATTAGGGTTCTTAGTTCTAACAACCCCAAATCTTCAATTTCATCAAATATAACAACCTACTTCCATTTTCTTTAGTTAAGTCCTTGTTATAATGACTTAATGGAAGTATTACACCAATTTTAACACTCAATCACAACTGTAATTGCAGTTTTTGAGTTCTACAAAACTCACCAAGAATAACTAACAAGAACTTGAAGAAGTAACCTTTCAACTTCCAAATTTACCCTTGTAATTGCTATAATCCAACTTGCAAGTTCTATGCCTTCAAGAATCTTCAATCCTCTGCAGAAAATTAGCTCCTAGAACACTCCCGTAGCTCACTAAATTTCTGCACAAGAGGTTTCTTTTATACCTCCTAAGTTTACATTTTTGGTCCTTGAAGTTCTAAGTCTTAAACTCTTGCCACCATTTACACAATTAATGACAAAAATTCAGTTTTTATAACATTTTAAGTCCAAGACTCAAAATATTATTACAAAATAAGTCCTTTTCTGTACAAAAGACCAAATTACCCTTCTAAGGTAAAATGACCATTTTGCCCTTTTTATTATAATTATATAATAAACATGTTTTTGTCGTTACAAATTCTCCCCTCCTTTAAGAGATTTCGTCCCCGAAATCATACAAAAAGTTGAGGGTATATTTCTCTCATTTCACTTTCGGTCTCCCACGTCATGTCGGAACCTTTGTGATGACGCCAAAGCACTTTCACCATGCTGATCTTCTTGTTTCGCAGCTGTCTTATCTTGCGGTCTAGTATCCGCTCGGGTTGTTCCGGGTATCTCAACTTTTCATCCACCTCAATTTCAGCAAGAGGTATATGTTGAGACTTATCAAACAACGTTTTCCTCAAATGGGACACATGGAATACATCATGTATACCATGAAGTTCATCAGGTAACTCCAATCTATACGCCACGGCTCCAACTCTTTGGGATATGCGGAAAGGTCCAATGAAGCGAGGACTCAACTTTCCTTTCTTCCCAAAACGAATTAAGCCTTTCCAAGGTGATACTTTGAGCATTACCATATCTCCTACTTGGAACTTTATTGATTTCACCCGTTTGTCTGCGTACTGTTTCTGTCGATTCTGAGCTACCTTCAAATTTTCTCGTATCAGTTTGATCTTTTCTTCAGTCTGTGCTACAATTTCGGGTCCAGCCAACGGCTTTTCCCCAACTTCAGTCCAGCAGGTCGGAGTACGGCACGGTGCTCCATACAAGGCTTCATACGGGACCATTTGAATACTGGAATGATAGCTGTTATTATACGCGAATTCCACTAAAGGTAAATGATCTTCCCAGCTTCCACCGAAGTCAATGATACAAGTTCTCAACATGTCTTCCAGAGTCTGGATTGTTCTTTCACTCTGACCATCGGTCTGCGGGTGATATGCGGTACTCATAAGTACTTTTGTACCCAGTTGCTCTTGAAGACTCTGCCAAAAATGAGAAGTAAATCTACTATCTCGGTCTGATACTATCGATGCTGGAAGTCCATGCCGACAAATCACCTCATCAATGTAGATTTTCGCTAGTTGATCTACTCTGTACTTTTCCTTATATGGTATAAATTGTGTCGATTTGGTCAATCGATCCACAATTACCCATATAGAATCATAACCTCGTGGTGTCCGCGGCAACTTTGTCACAAAATCCATAGTAATATGGTCCCATTTCTTCTCTGGAATCGGCAATGGCTGTATTTCTCCATACGGTTTCTGATGGTTTGACTTAACTTGCAAACAAGTCAAACATTTTTCCACAAATCTTCCAACATCTCTTTTCATTCCAGGCCACCAATACATCGGTTTTAACGTCCGATACATTTTAGTGCTGCCCGGATGAACTGCATATCTGCTATAATGGGCATCTTCCAAAAGTAATTTCCGCGCTTCTCCTTGTTTTGGGACCCATATTCGGCCTCTGAAGGTCTTCAATTTCTGAGCATTTTCTTCCAGATGCTTCAAATATCCAACCATTCTTTCGCTTTTTACATTCGCCGGCTTACACGCCTCTTCTTGTGCTGCACGAATTAATTCTGGTAACCGGCTTACTACCCCCAAACACGCGGATGAAATTTTCAGAGGAGCTTCTTTTCTGCTTAGTGCATCTGCTACCACATTCGCCTTGCTAGGTGGTACTGAATTTCACAATCAAAGTCTTTCAGCAGGTCCATCCACCTTTGTTGTCTCATATTAAGCTCTTTTTGATCGAAGAGGTACTTCAGGCTCTTATGATCAGTGTAAATAACAAACTTTACACCGTATAAATAATGTCTCCACAACTTCAATGCTAGAACTACCGCAGCTAATTCCAAATCATGAATTGGATACTTCTTTTCAGCATCTTTTAGTTGGCGGGACGCATAGGCTATGACTCGACCTTTCTGCATTAGCACACACCCAAGACCAATTCTAGAAGCATCGCTGTAGATTACATACTCTTCTCCGCTTTGTGGTAAAGCCAACACCGGTGCTTCACATAAAGCTTGTTTCAACTTCTGGAATGCTTCTTGCTGTTTTTCGGCCCACGTGAACTTTTCACCTTTCTTGGTCAACTTGGTCAGCGGGACAGCTATTGAAGAGAAATTCTCAACAAATCTTCTGTAATAGCCTGCCAAACCAAGAAAACTTCTTACTTCAGTTGGACTTCGAGGCGGTTCCCATTTCATCACGGCTTCAATCTTTGCTGGATCTACTTTCACCCCTTCAGCATTTATTACATGGCCAAGGAATTGGACTTCTCTTAACCAGAATTCACACTTGGAGAATTTAGCATACAACTTTTCTCGGCGAAGCAACTCCAACACTTGTCGCAAGTGCACTTCATGTTCGGCTTGGCTTCGCGAATACACCAAGATGTCATCAATAAACACTATCACCGAGGTATCAAGGAACGGACGACACACTCGATTCATGATATCCATGAATACGGCTGGAGCATTGGTTAATCCAAAAGGCATCACCAAAAACTCATAATGACTGTATCGCGTTCGGAAAGCTGTTTTCGGAATGTCTGACTCCCTTATCTTCAACTGGTGGTATCCTGACCTCAGGTCAATCTTGGAAAAGTAGGACGCGCCTTGTAGTTGGTCAAACAAATCGTCTATTCGTGGGAGTGGATACTTGTTCTTCACCGTGATCTTGTTTAGTTTACGATAGTCAATACACATGCGCATTGATCCATCTTTCTTCTTGACAAACAGAATAGGGGCTCCCCAAGGCGAGGTACTCGGTCTAATGAAACCCCTGTCTAGCAATTCTTCCAGTTGCTTCCGTAGTTCCACCATCTCTGAAGGTGCTAAACGGTATGGAGCTCGGGCAACACGTGCAGCTCCCGGAACCAGTTCAATCGTGAATTCAACCTGTCGATCTGGTGGCAACCCTGGAAGTTCGTCTGGAAACACATCTGGGAACTCGTTCACCACATTCACATTCGCTACCCCCACTTTAATCGGTTGAGCTACCGACACATAAGCCAAATAGGACATCCCTCCTTTACTGATACAGCTTCGGGCTTGAGCAAAGGAGATAACTGGCATTCTCAACCGGGGTCGTTCACTCTGAATCTTCATCCATTCTCCCTCCGGTGATAATACTGTGACACATTTATTTCTGCAATCCACATTAGCATAATTCGTTGCCAACCAATCCATCCCCACAATTACCCCAAATTCGTTGGTAGTCATCGGCTTCAAATCTATAGGGAAAACGGTCCCGTAGATTTTAAGCTGACAACCTTCCATATGTTCAGAAACCCAGACATATCGGCCGTCTGCTATAGCTACTTCTAAGCTTTCATCCATCGGGGTTAAAGGTACATTCAAGCGAGGCAATAAAGATTCCGATACAAAACAGTGAGTGGCTCCCGGATCAAAAATAACATATACAGGTATGGTATTGAGAGTGAAAATACCTGTCACCACATCTGTCTTCTCACAGGCTTCTTCCACAGTCATCTGGAAGGCTCGTGAGGCCACCGGTCGTCCCCTGTTCTTCGGCTCTTCCTTTTTCCCCACTAAATCGTCTCTGGGTCTTTCACTGTATACACCAGATTTCAGTTGTGGACCGTTCGAGCGAAGATGATCTGTAGCTCCACATTGGTAGCACCTTCTTTCCGCCCGACACTCCCGTGTAAAATGACCCGTTCTTCCACAATTTCGGCAGCTAACTGATCCAGTATCGCTGCGACAGCTGCCCGTGTGCCTTTTTCTGCATTTTTCGCACCACTTTCCTTCATCTTTATGGCCCTTTCCCCTAGACCCGGATTGTTGTGAATTTTTCTGAGGCGTCCAACCTTGGTCTTCCGCCTTTCGTTTCGTTTCCAAAACTTTCTTTTCATCTTCCTGTCGCTTCAGTTCTGTTTCTCTTTCCGTGGCTCGATCCACCACTTGCCGGAAAGTAGTTAGTTTCAACGGTTGCACAATCTCTCTAATTCGGGTTGTCAACCCCCGAATATACTTGTCGATCTTTCTCTTTTCATTGTAGATATGGTGTTCCGCAAACCTAGCTTTCTCCAGAAAGCTAAGAGTATATTCCTGAACAGATTTGGAACCCTGTTCCAGATGCAGGAATTCATCCTCCAACTTCTGAATAGCTACTTCCGAGCAGTATTCTTCATTAAACTTTGTCTTGAATTGCTCCCAATGTATCGATTGGGACGAATCAAGATCCAGTGATTTATAGTAGGTTTGCCACCAATGTAGTGCACCGCTCGTAAGTTGGTTCGTGGCAAATTCCACTTTATCATCATCGGCACACTTGCTTACTCGGAACACCTTCTCAATATGCATGATCCATTCCATAGCTTTGACTGGATCATCTGTCCCCGAGAATTCCTTTGGTTTACAACCAAGGAAGGATTTATACGTACACCCAACTTTCTTTGCAGAGGCTTCCCCTCCTTGCGTTTCTTTTATTGCCCGGGCCCGACTTTCTCCCTGGCTTTCGTTTTCTGGCTGCCCGTCATGAACACTTTTTGTAGCCTCATCTGTAGGAATTGGATTTGCACCCGGATTTAGATTGCCGCTCAGGTTGGGGTTATTTGTTATCGCAGACATCATCTGCCTAACCACTTCTTCCACAATAGCTCGTATATCAGGTGGATTTTGTCCCACCGGTTCCCTCGCTGGTGCTCTTCGCCCGACAGAGCCGCGTGACCTAGCTGGTCCACTTCTTGCAGTTCCACGCGAATTCGCACCAGTAGGATTGCTTAGTGTATTTCTCATACTTCAAAATTTTAGCAAACCGTTAGATTACATATATAATAACAAACTTATATATATCTAACAGTCCATTTATCTGTGGTTCTCTCAAGGTTTAAGTCCAGGAATCTAATCTAAGACACCTAGTTCACTTAAACCACGGCTCTGATACCAACTTGTAACACCCGACTTATTAACAAAAACACCCCAAAAATTTTTGTTTTACAAACCAAATATTTTACAATAAAAACCATATGTACGGGGTATTAGTTAACAAAATACGAGTACAAGTGTATCACGAAGTACAATACATAAATATTATACATTCTTCAAGCCGGGTCGTTACTTCAAATGCTAAGTCCTCAGTCACGGACTTTGTCTTTTCCCTTGGCAGGGTCACGCTCACCTGCAGGGACATATCAATAAAACTGTGAGCTATAAAGCCCAATGAGTAATCAAAACAATAATAACATGTATAAGAATAAAATTTCTCTATACAAAGTCAAATATGTATTATCACACAATACAAAATCAAATGTGGCTCACGGGTTAGCCCGCTGTTGCCTAGACTCACGGCTCCGTTCTTGCCATCGCAATGACTCACGGATTATCCGGTCTTGTCTGTATGAGTTTGACTCACAGCTCCGTTCTTGTCTATTATAGACTCACGGCTTATCTGGTCTTGTCATGTCACATTTTACATGGATATATTGACTCACAGCTCCGTTCTTGTCTATCGTAGACTCACGGCTTATCTGGTCTTGTCGTATATCAAATCATACATTTAATCAAAATTTGTCCCGAAAATCATTTCCACTTGCAGCTGCTCTTTTAACAAATATCACATCGGATAACAGTGAGATTACTCACCTGAAGGTTTGCTACTACTAGCGTTAATCGTTCCTCGCTTTGAAATGAAGTTCGTATGATTTTGTCCCGTACCTATAATTTCATTCATTTCCAAAATGATTATAGGTTAATACCCATTTCAATTAACTCTAATACACTAGAGTTCAATACAATATCGTTATAAATAATGCCTAGTTAATAAACTTTCCGTTTACTAACTTTATATGAATTTTACTATTCACCGAGGCATTCGGATCGGTCTACAGTGCCCCCGAGGGGTCGAAAACTCAATCTAAAAATTTTCCCAAACTTTTCAGACCATAACGGTCCTATGGTTCAAATTTGAGCTAAATCGGACATGCCAAGCAAAAGTTAGCGTTTTAAAGTTCCTGCCTAGCCACTGCCTTGGAGGCGCACTGCGCCAGGGTCAGGGCGCACTGCGCCTGGGCGCACCCCGCCTGGCTCCTGGGCGCACTGCGCCTGGCGCCTGGGCAGGCCTCCTGGCCAGTCGCGATTTGTGCACTGTAGCTTGCAGATTTCGTCCATTAAGTCTTTAATTTCGTTTTTAATCGTTTGGGGTTTGTTCCTAGGCTAAAACCTTACATTTTAACAATGTTTTTAACCCCCAAAACATACTCAATCATCCATATGAAGAATTAGGGTTCTTAGTTCTAACAACCCCAAATCTTCAATTTCATCAAATATAACAACCTACTTCCATTTTCTTTAGTTAAGTCCTTGTTATAATGACTTAATGGAAGTATTACACCAATTTTAACACTCAATCACAACTGTAATTGTAGTTTTTGAGTTCTACAAAACTCACCAAGAATAACTAACAAGAACTTGAAGAACTAACCTTTCAACTTCCAAATTTACCCTTGTAATTGTTATAATCCAACTTGCAAGTTCTATGCCTTCAAGAATCTTCAATCCTCTGCAGAAAATTAGCTCCTAGAACACTCCCGTAGCTCACTAAATTTCTGCACAAGAGGTTTCTTTTATACCTCCTAAGTTTACATTTTTGGTCCTTGAAGTTCTAAGTCTTAAACTCTTGCCACCATTTACACAATTAATGACAAAAATTCAGTTTTTATAACATTTTAAGTCCAAGACTCAAAATATTATTACAAAATAAGTCCTTTTCTGTACAAAAGACCAAATTACCCTTCTAAGGTAAAATGACCATTTTGCCCTTTTTATTATAATTATATAATAAACATGTTTTTGGCGTTACATTAGGTATGCTAAGCTAGATTATGATTTTGTTTGCTTTGACACTAGTTAAACAAGTCCATGGAACCTAGCTCTTTTAGTGACGCAGTAAAAGACCCAAATTAGGTTGGGGCCATGAATGAAGAAATTGAGGACCTAAATTAAAATGAGACTTCGGTTGTTACTAATTTATCCAGAGGTCGCAAATCATCAGGTATACGTGGGTTTATAAAAGTAAATATAAATCTAATGGTGAAATAGAACATTTTAAAGTTAGACTTGTTGCAAAAGGTTTTTGTTAAATTGAAGGTCTTGATTTTGATGAAACATTCTCTCCTATTGAAAAGTTAATAAATATTAGATGCGTTCTTAGTTTAACTGTTTAAATTGGTTGGAAGGTATATCAGTTGGATGTTAATAACGCTTTTCAGTATGGATCCCTTGGTGAAGATGTTTATACTCTATTCCTCTAGGTAATTTTATTGAATATGATAACCAAGTGTGTAAGCTTATTACGTCATTATACGAACTTAAACAGACCCCAAGAAAATGTAATGAAAAACTCACAACCTCGTTATTAAAATATGATTTTGTTCATGGTAAGAATGACTATTCTTTATATGCAATATAAAAGGATTAAATTTTTTATTGTGATTCTAGTTTTTAGGGACGATATTTTTTTAACTGGAAATAATGAAAGTAAAATTAAAGTTGTTAAAAAGTTTTTTAAAAACAAAGGTTTTGATAAAAGATTTAAGAATCATTAATATTTTCTTAGTATTGAATTTTTGAAGACCTTGAATTTTTGAAGACCTTGAATGGTCTTGAGCTTTTGTATGAATTTGGGCTACTTGATACAAAACCTATCAACACACATTTAGATGTAAATGTTGATGTAAGTAGTGAAGGTATCGATACTGATGACGATTTACTTGTTAATATTTCTGAATATAAAAAAACTTGTTAGAAAACTTATCTATCTTCTAAATACTATACATGACATTTCGTTTACTATTCATACTCTTAGAAAATTTATGCATGCCTTACGGAAATCACATCTTAAGATTGCTATTCATTTTTTCTAATATCTGAACTTATGTCCAATAAAGGGCATTACTATTTCTAAGAGTAGTTCTCTAGTTCTATCAACTTTGGTAGATGCTGGTTGAGCCAAATGTCTTAATTCTAAGAGATATATTATATGTTTTTGTCTGTTTCTAGGATATTCTTTGAATTCCTAGAGAAGTAAGAAACAAACTACTATTTCCACATGATTAAGAAAGTCTAAGTATAGATCTTTAACAACAGTAACATATGAAGTTATTCGGGTTAATACGATATTTGAATTTAAAGTGTAATATTCCTATTAGCATTTTTATGATAACTTTTTAGCTACTTTGCTTTCATTTAATCTAGTTTTACATAAAAGAACAAAACACATTGAGATCGACATTCATCTGGTAAGAGATAAAGCTACTAAAGATGTTTTAAAAATTATAAAAGGTAGATTCCTTACAGTAATTGGATGATATATTTATCAAACCACTCGGTGTATGTCAACATAATTTTTTTTTTCAATTTTTGTATAATGGATCTCAAGTATAGGTTGAGGGAATGTGTTAAACAGATTAAATGTTTTTCAATCTTGACAACTAAAACTTGAAGTATTTTTTTTTATTATAAATGTTTAATTTGGTGTATTTATGTGTAAGGATGGAAAGACCATGGACTTAAAGTGTCATTTGTGCAAAGTGTTGGACGGGGCTCACATTTGTCAACATTAAACAAAGGAACGGATCCTTGGACTCGACCCGGATCCAACTGGAAGTCCTTAGTATTTAATTTATATCATAATTCATTTGTATATTATTTTAAAAAAATTTAATGCTTAACTCGCTCACTTTTTGTGTCTTTATCAAAAGTAAGAAACCGTAATCCTCAACTATGTTCTAGTCTATTTTTGATGTTAGCTTAGACCTCATTAACCATCTTGGTTGATTATGAAGTGAGAGTAGTGTATGTTGAGTGTTGTAATATTTTTTTTTTTGTATTCAGAGTATGAGAGTAATTGTAGGAAGGATTTAGTTTGTAATAGTTTGATGTATCGATTCTTCGTTATCTAAGAGCATCCACAATATGAGAGGTTTTTAATTGAGTTTTTTCATGAAAATTTTCAAAGTGAAAAAGTTCATTGTATCTCCTAATGAGAGTTTTTTCACATTGCTTTTCATGAGATGTTTTTATACGTTGTTTAGTTTCCATTAGTTGAAAAAATATGGGGCCCACACTACAATTGAAAAAGCTCATATGAAGAGTTTGTAAATTAACAAGCAAGTTGAAAAATCTTTGGTTTGAAAAAACTTTTTTATAACATTTTCAAAATTTAAGAACTTTTGGTTGAAAAAACTCCTATTATGGATGCTTTAAAAAGTTTACATAAGTTCATATGTTTGGTTACTTTGAGTTTCTTGATATTGTCATAGATCTTTCAAAAGGTTATCAATGATTTTGGAGGTATTATGAAATATGAACATTGGTATTATGTTGCATGATTTTGTTCTTGATACATATTTCAAATTAGAACATATACATCAAATGCATATAGATTCCGGAACATATTGTATCTATCTCAGTTTTTCTTATATATATATATATATATATATATATATATATATATATATATATATATATATATATATATATATATATATATATATATATATATATATACACACAAAATAAACAAAATAAGAGTTTTTGATAGCCTCTTAATCTGAATGATTAAAAAGTATATATATATATATATATATATATATATATATATATATATATATATATATATATATATATATATATATATATATATATATATATATATATGTATATATATATATATATATATATATATATATATATATATATATATATATATATATATATATATATATATATATATATATATATATATATATATATATATATATATATATATAGGGAGAGGTTAAAATGAGAAGGATTAAAAGGTTGAGAATGTGAGAATGATTCTGGACCAATCATTTTATAGGGATATTATAGTAATTTAACAATATGTCTAATTAATTAAAAAATCCCAAATAATTATGTTTTCCTATAATCATGGGATTAATTTATTCAGTTTCCATGATTATAGAAATTACAATTGCTGTTACCTAAAGTAAAGGAGTTAATTGATTTTTTTTGTTATTTTATTAATAAAAGATTAAAAAATATTTTTATCAATTCTTTTTTTCAAAATTTGAAATTTTAATAGTTTAATCTTCTTTTTCACGGTTTCAATCATGAATGAATAAAAAAAATATTTTTATAATTTTAGTGATTTAATTTTTAACAGTATTTTTATAGAGATTATACAAAATTCTATTGTAATCATCAATGAATAAAATATACTTAAAAATGAAATTGTTGAGGATTTTTAAAATTTATATTTGATATGATTGTGTAAATCATGAATGATTACAAGTAACAATAAATACTAAAATGAATAAAGTACAAAAAAAATAAAAATTTAATACAATTGTAATCATAACACAAAGATAAAAATGAAACAATACATTTGTAATCATTTCTAATCATAATGAATAAAAGACAATGTAAAAGTAACGATAAATTTCTTATCATTAATGAATAAAAGACAATGAAAAAGAAAATGTTGCAGTCCCGATGATTATTATTGCTTTGATTTTTCTTGTTGCTGCTATCACACCCAAAAGAAAGAGGGGACACTCATGATCATTATTATTATTGGATTCACACCTACAAAATCAAGTTCAAGGACATTAAAAATAAAAAACAACTCATAAATTATAATGTTATCTATTTGCATATGACTGATTATTACAAATGATAATAAAAGTGGATGTTACACTGTTAATCATCAATGATTTACACCACCGTTAATCTTCAATGTTACATTAGTGTTCTAATCATCTATGATTATAACTAAGTTACATTATATAATCATCAATGAATAATACAGATACTAAAATCCATTATCACATTAAACACCTGCAAAATTAAGTTCAAAAATATAAAAAAATTATTATGACCATATTAAATCACATACATACATTTACACACATTAAATAAAAATCCATTATCACAATAAAAGTTATAGGACTCTGTCAAGAAATATAGAGTACCTTTATTGAATAAACATGGTGGGATGTGAATTTCAATCGAGAATAGACCCAATGTTATCACAATAAATCCATTATCACAATAAAAATTATTGCTATCACCATCCAAAAGCAAATAAACCCACTTTTATCACCATCGAGAATAGAAAATTATTACTATCACCATCCAAAAACAAAAGAAACTTATTATGGCCAATCTTGTGCAATCTAGCAATTCACGTCACTTTATTCAATCTTGGCGGTTGTAGTTTTTGGAAGAGAAAAAGGTTTGTAGTTGCAATTAAATACAGTGGTCGGTGGATAATGTAGGCATAAGACGATAGTCGGTGTTGTATACGGCTTCAAGAAATATAGACGGTGGTGGCAGCTGTGTTCCTTTTTAACGAGGGTGGCCATGGCGTTGAGAGAGACGAACGGCTGGTTTGAGGGATGAACACATGGATTTAGGGTTTATCAGTTTATGTTTTTAGTCACGTAAGTTTAAGAGAGAGAAAGAGAGAGATTATCAATTCCAATCAATACCATATTTAATAGGCTATTTTTATGGAATTCGAAAATTGCAATACCAAATATACCCTTGATGTATTTTTTAAATTTACAAATTGGTTCAATTAGTTTTACAATTGACATATATTGCACATTGATCCTAGCCTTAGATTTGATAATTTAGATGGCTGTGATTTCTTCTCACATTCTCAACCTTTTAAACATTCTCATTTTATCCTACCTCTATATATATATATATATATATATATATATATATATATATATATATATATATATATATATATATATATATATATATATATATATATATATATATACACAAAATAAACAAAATAAGAGTGTTTGATAGCCTCTTAATCTGAATGATTAAAAAGTTATAAATCATTCAAAACATTTGTTTCGTAAAATGTTATCTCTTAATTGGTAAGAGCCTCTTAACATCTAACCATTAAGTAGAAAAATATATATGGATCATTTGTTTATCAAAAAACTTTCGCATATACCATTTAACTTAAAAACTTCTTTTTATTCAAAGCATCTTAATGATTCAGACCTTTAAATCATTCAGACACTGTCACAAACACTCTAACAAAGTAAATTAGAATCCGTTTTGACCCAATTCATTAGTACAAATAGTCAATTTCTTGAAGCTTAAGCTCAAAAGTAATGGACCAGTTCTAATGGTGGTATGGGGGGAGTGCATATCTTGAGTAGGTGTTGGTCTTGCATCACCCATTATCAAGCAATGCGAAGAAGAGAATGGCCGGTGGTGGATTAGGTTACAGAGGAACCGTCGTTGGAGAAGAAGGGAAGAAGATGGAAAGTAAGGGAAAGGAGGATAAATAATAGGAAATTTTGGCAATAGGCTCTGATACATATTACGCCAAATGAATCCTTGCCGATCACAGCAATATATCACTGAATATATACAATTTACATAGAGACAAATACCAACCGAGCCTAAACTATAACATGCACAAATGGGCTAAATACAATGGGGATTATATATACTAACAAGAGTAGTGTAGGTTAAGTGTTATAGTAATGACCTTTTGTATTCAAAGTGTGAGAACGATCATAGGAATGATTTTGTTTGTAATAGTTTGATGTAGTGTTTGGTCGTTATTTGAACAAGTTCATATCGTTGGTTATTATGGGTTTCTTGATATTGTCATTATTTTTCAAAAGGTTATCATGATTTTGGAGTATTATGAACATTGATATTATGTTGCATGACTTTGTTCATGATACATATTAAAACTTAAAAGATATACATCAAATGCATATAGATTTCCGAACATATTGTATTTATCCAAGTTTTTCATTCTTTTCATGTATATAGTGAACAAATTAACAAAGAAATTAGAATTCCTTTTGACCGAGTTCATTGGTACAAATAGTCAATTGCTTGAAGCTAAAGCTCAAAAGTAATGGACCAGTACTAATGGTGGTATGGGGGAGTGCATATCTTGAGTAGGTGTTGGTCTTGCATCACCCATTATCAAGCAATGAGAAGAAGAGAATGGCCGGCGGTGGATTAGGTTACAGAGGAACCGTCGTTGGAGAAGAGGGGAAGAAGATGGAAAGTAAGGGAAAGGAGGATAAATAATAGGAAATTTTGGCAATAGGCTCTGATACCATATTACGCCAAATGAATCCTTGCCGATCACAGCAATACATCACGGAATATATACAATTTACATAGAGACAAATACCAACCGAGCCTAAACTATAACATGCACAAATGGGCTAAATACAATGGGGATTATATACACTAACAAGAGTAGTAGTGTAGGTTAAGTGTTATAGTAATGACCTTTTGTATTCAAAGTGTGACAACGATCATAGGAAGAATTTTGTTTGTAATAGTTTGATGTAGTGTTTGGTCGTTATTTGAACAAGTTCATATCGTTGGTTATTCTGGGTTTCTTGATATTGTCATTATTTTTCAAAAGGTTATCATGATTTTGGAGTATTATGAACATTGATATTATGTTGCATGACTTTGTTCATGATTCATATTAAAACTTAAAAGATTTACATCAAATGCATATAGATTTCCGACCATATTGTATTTATCCAAGTTTTTCATTCTTTTCATGTATATAGTGAACAAATTAACAAAGAAAATTAGAATTCCTTTTGACCGAGTTCATTGGTACAAATAGTCAATTGCTTGAAGCTTAAGCTCAAAAGTAATGGACTAGTACTAATGGTGGTATGGGGGAGTGCATATCTTGAAGTCAATGGCCATCGGGAAACCATAATAGAAATGCAATTTCCGTGAGAAGTCCTTCATAAAGTAAGTGCATTTTATACGACCCGTTGAATTAATTTATTGATATCAGATAAAACGATTTGAATAAGGTTCACAAAAACATGTATTTTAATGTGCCTAAAATAAATATAAGAAGTTTTATATTTAAAATAAACATTTTATATGCCAACACCTAATCGTTATTTTAGATGTATACTACAATCAACAACACCTTGACCTCATCAAAACCGTATTATTTCCAAAAATAATATTGCAACATAATATCAGAAAATAATCCAAAAATGTCAGATTCCAGATTTTGTATCGACATTACAAAAGAAACAGACCGCCCAATTTTTATATTTTATTTTTTAATTAGAAAAGTCATCAATTGTATGTATTTCTGTACACAGCTTTCTAAGAATCTCTGAATCGACATGCCCACCAAAAATTACAACAAAATGATAAAAATTAGAAATAAAAATATTTTTTTCTTTTATACGAAATTAAATCAAATAATTAGAATAATCAATCCAACGGTTGATATTGATTCTTATGCTGGTGAAGATCGTACGGTTGCCAGAGATAATCCAACGGACAAGGTCTCCGTTCATCGAGTCTGACCCACGGCTTCCCCTTGCCGCTCCAATGCAGCAAGCTCACCGGACCGGAATGTAGTGACCGGCAGCTTCCTTTAACGTTATCTCCGCCGAGTCCGTGTTGGTTCCACCGGTGGTCAATTGGCTCAATGTTACCCGCGAACACCAGTAGAAACGGCGGCAAAGAACCCAAGTCGTAAATCCTTTTTCTTCTCTGCAACTCCATCCAGTTCTCGATTCGCCGGCGGTAGTTGCCAGCTCTCCATTTAACCATGTCCATTACCATCACACCCGTGTTGAAATAACATGGGGTTTTGGATGCGAATACCCGAGACATTAACGGGTCGGACCAAAAGGTTTCTGTGAAGTATTTCGTGAAGTTCGCATGGCAGTACTCCGGAGCTCCGATCACACGGTTATTCTGCAAAGTGATGCTCCATAGCTTGTTAATATCGTCGACCAAAACGACATCGGAGTCGAGGTAAATGACCCGTTCGACAGCCGGGTCAAGAATTTCGCCAAGATAGTTTCTTGCGTAATTTAACGGGTTCTCGAGCGCGACCCGGATCGACGACGATATCAGATTTATCACAGTGTCTTCCCGGAAAATATAGACTTTGAAGTTAAGCGACGGGAATGTTTTCCGGACGATCCGAGTCAAGACCCGTGGACTCGCGGGGTCGAATTCGGCGGCGATGATATGGAAAAACACGTTTTCTGGACAAGAAGCGTGGCGGAGAACGGAGTGAATAACGGCGATTGAGCCACGAAGGTACTCGGAGTCGAGTGTCATTGCGATGTGGATAGTATTGTTTGAGCATTCGACTCCGTTACGATACTCCGGCGCTTCCGTGAACCCCAGCAAATCCGTTCCGACTTGAGTTATGATTTCTCCGGTCGCCGGTAAAGAACGAATTCCGAAGCACACCAACGGGAGAGAGAGAAACAGAAAGACGCCGACGACAGCAACAACCACATCGCCGTTTGACGGCTTCCCGTGAAACCGATTTCTACCCATCTCCGTTGGTTAATGAATCATATACAATCAATGGAGGGTGTATGTATATATCTCTCTCTTTCTCTCTCTCCTCTCTCACGATGACTTTCATTGTATATATATACTGGGTTTAAGTTCAGGGCTGCGCGTATGAATTTCTTTTATTATCACGCGCCTTCTGGTCGCGTGGGGAGTTTCTTGTAAGGGTTGCTTTTACTTTCAGGAGTGAATGGTTACACGCGCTGGTTAGGTTAATTTGCTTTTATGATAAAACGACATAGTTGGTAGTTTATGTACAGGTACATTCTTTTTCCCAGCTCGATAATTACTAAAATATATAAAGTTTCTATATTTTTCTGGTATCATTGATAACTTCGATTTATATTGATATGCGTTTTTTTTATTTGAATCGCATGATAATAAAAATGATGTTGTATAATAGAGTTGTAAAAAATATACTATTTTTTGAGAAGTTTTAGCTTATTTATAGAAAATAAGTTAATTTGAGTTATTTTTACTAGGAATAGGTTAAATGAATATGCTTAAAAGGTTAATGAAAAAAAACAGGTGAAAGTGGATGAATGTGTGAAAGTTGACCAAGTGTATTTAATCTTTTCACTTTTTAAACCATTTAAGTATTAAATGAACAATACTTTTATGCCCTCTCAAATAGCCAGCCTATTTTTGTCAAATATAAAAAATATTGTTTACTATTTCTTTCAATATTTGATTGGTTACATATTTTCAACCATATACGACAGATATAAATATTGCAAGTAACTTTTCGTTTTTCTTCTATGAGATTTGAAAGTATCGAAAAATAAAAAGGATTAACTTCGGTTCCCTTAATATCGACATTTTGTTGAAAACAACAATTTTCAAAAGCATAATCAACGTTACAACGTATGTTTCATGTGTAGACAATTATGCCACGTTAACATAAAATATTAAAAGTAAAATTTCCAAACAAATACTAAATGACAATTAAAATCAAAAATCATAATCCCCAAGGTTAGATGTCGTAGTCGGAGAATTACTAAACAACGGCAAGGTTTGATTTATTAAACGTATGATACATTTTAATATATTATAATTCAAATATAAACTTGTTTTATTGTAATTTGTAAATTAAATAATGTTAAGAGGTTGAAATTATAACAACGCATCAAGAAATAGCATTTCAAATTAAAGTACAACAAGAAAACCTTGATCATAATATAAATAGAAAACATTAGTCATTGTCTCATTGATGTTTAAAATAACTAATTTCTAAAACAGAAGTTAACCAAAACTTATGTTCGTACGTGTAATTTCTCTTTCGAATTTTATATACACGTTTGATTCGTTAATTGTGCGAATCTTTTTTTAATTAATTGAAAAAAAAAGAATAAAATCTGAGCTGGATAAGGAAATTAGAAATGGGAACAGCCAGCTGTCAAACTTAATGGCGCGCCAACGCCCCGCTGTTTGTTGCAGTGGAAAAGTTAAAGTGTTTTTGTAAGCTCCAAAATCTGATGTTGACGGCTTAAATTTGCTTGTCAGCCGCATAGGGCATTGCAAAGCATGGGCCCACTGCCAAGTGTCCACGTGCCCTCACGACCTTTTGTTTTTACGGCAGCTCAGCACCACTTTCAGCTGTGCTCTCTTTTTTCATTGGCTAACAACAGACAATATGACATAAGTATTAGTTTTTTAAAGAAAAATGTTTCCTATTTTATCGCTATGTATAGAAGGCAAAAAAAAAAGTTAGTGACAAATTTACAATCGGTCAACCCGAAGGGGTCAAGTTCAGAAAATAAAGCTATCAAATATAGAAAAAAGTTGACGGTGCATAATTTTTTAATAATCGTAAAATTATATAAAATTCTTGATGTTGGCTATTAGCATCGGACTATAGCTTCTTACTATTTTTCTTTCCAAAAGCTGTAGAATGGACGAAACGTTTCCAATCATCATGATTTGTAAAAAGAGAAAAAGGGCTATCAGATTTATTTGTTTACTTCCTAAACTAGGAGTAATCGGATGCAACTACTAGTGTATATTGTATTTGTATAGTTAGATCTCGGTCTTGTAGTGTGGATACTCATGGTCTGTGATCCTGTTGTATATATTCTTTATTTGATTGAAATGCAACCATTTTGGAAAATAACATAAATTACATGGTGTCAGAGCTAATGTTGACACCTTCTCTCGTCGTACCCCATCACCACTTCCGAAAAACCGTTTGGGATCACCAACGTTAAAACCTTTGTTACTTTAACCATTCGTTTTAACGAGTTCAAGTATGATTCTTGGCACAATTTTTTTTTTTTTTGTTTGGAACTCAATGTATGAGTTTCGAGGTTCTTGTCCGTCTTGACAAGACATCCACTCCTAAGAGTATCGATGATCCTAAATGGCACAAGCTTTGACTCTCTTGTCAAGCTATGTATTTATGGTACAATTTTTGAACAACTTCTTCAAATCGTCTTGAAGAAAGGGTATTTGCTCGCTTAAAGCAAGATAGTCTCAAGAATATGTTTTGCAATAACATGATGCCCAAGTTATCCAACTCGGAAACTAACTCTAAAATATGATTCGTGATGACTTGAGCATCACTGAATATTGCTATCGCATCTGGACCATACCTGACCTTTTTGCCAACATCAGTGTTACCATAAGTGAGAAGAGCATGGCCATGCACATGACCAACAGTCTTCCCAAAAACATGACAACATTGTTAATATCATTTGTAATTGGGATCCCTTTCTAGACTTTCTTCAAGATTAGTCTATGCTTCTTCTTGATAAACAATGAATCTCTTGACCATGTCAAGTGTCTAGCTCCTATGATGATCACACGTTTTGCCTAACTATCACTACATATCATATACTTAAAAATTGGTGAACTAGTTCCCAATGTCACCTAGATCCAACTATCACAGCATATGAGGGGTCTTTCAATCAGTATTTTTACACATATATTTATCACCGGTACTTTATTTTGGTTGAAGATCTTAAATTCTTCCACCAAGTTCATGGAGGAGTTTCCGATGACATCATGAAATCCTTTTCACAGGGCTTACATTTTTCTTGTACGTGTAACTACTCCTCAATATGCAAGTGTGTCCTAAGTTGTACTGATGACAACTCCTTTTGTTCATGTTTAAGTATGTATTTAAAATTAATAGACAAAAAGGGTAACCAGTCAATCACACTTGACATATAAACGTACCAATCCATTTTCATGTTATATTGACGCAATTGACCAAATATGGAATTTATTGTTTTAATGTTCCATTGCAGCCGTAGGCCCCAACTGACCATATTGCAATTGTTAAAATTGTTGAGAAAAAACTCTTAGTTACTAGAAATGTCCTTGCCTGTATACTTTGATTCAAGAGAGTCATATAATTCCTTTACATATAACATGTTCTGGTAAACATTGAAAACGACATCCTAAATATTGTTTAAGATGAAGCCATGTAATATATAATCATTAAACTCCCAATTTTTATGTTGCCTAGTTGCCTCTAGAGTCTTGTCCTCCACAAAGTATGGAAAATGAGTACTCGTCACATATATAACATTCACAATTATCAAAAGGAAATATGTTAGAACAAGATAATTTCTTTTAGATAATGTTGAGAAGAATCAAAATTTTTATTAAGGCATGGTCACTAGGAGGCCACACAGTGAGAGCTAGCATCACTGTGACATGTTTAGAAAATCTTTACTTAAGTCATTTTGTGTAATAGTTTACTAGATTAACGGATTATAGTTCCCTAATGTATTTGAGTTCCAGACTGTCATGCTCTTTATCCCTATTAATAGGTTGTTAGAACTCTATTTTAAAGTTAGAATCAATGTTACTTTAATTCTATAAGTTGTGATGTTATTTATCAGAATTTAGTACATGTTCGAACTGTTATACGAATAAAATATTTAACAATTCTCGTGTTCTTATTATTGCTTAATAATTCTACATTATTTTGCACTACATCATTGTGATTTGGGAAACACATTCTTTCATTTGTCAATTTGAGCCAATGTCGATTCTTCAATTCATACGTAACAATTCAATCAATTAGTCCAATGTTAAATCATAATTACCAATTAGTTCCAACCTGCAATGTAGCTAATAGTGTTGGATATGGAACTCAATCCCCAATTTTAGTATGAGAAAACCATAATCAGTGGAGAAAACGCATGCAACTATAACTTGAAGGACTGTAAGATGGATTGTTTTGAAAGTCTATGATAACTCGACATCATGATATTTGAGTTCAGATTGAAAATCAAGTTATACATGTTGATATTGATATTTCCAAAAATCATGGATTGTTGTCTATTAGATCTTACGACAACTTATCTGAAGTTGATAAGAAGTTTATTCAAATTGATTATTACACTCTTAGATATAATTGAAGTCTAATTCTGCACCTATTTATATTTTAAAATATATGACAACTTGAAGCGGAAATAAACATGTTTTTTTTTGGTAAAAATTAAGAGCAGTCATTACAAGTATGGAAAAAGTAAAATGTTAATAGTTACATAGGTTATTTATTTCCAAGCAACATCATAGTTGAGAAAACTAAGTAAATGTGACATGATTTCCCCTTGTCTCTGTGATTATAGAATGTTCTATACAATGTCATGTGGGCTTTTTTGAAGTAATAGATAGATTTGGCTTCATCGACTTTACTTATGTCCTATTTGTTTGACAATCAAATATATATGCAAAAACTTTGATTTGCATAAACAAAAAGGAATACGTTAAATAGGGATATACTTGCAATATATATATGAACGTCTAATGTGGATAAATTAAAAAAGAACACATTGATGCATAACCATGATTTTTATGTATATGTATTGATTGTCTAAATGGAAACCATAGTACTTATTTACTATTTTATGCTAAGAAGGAACAACCAACAAAAGCTTATGCTTTTTCTTGAATTAGAGATTAATGACTAGATAACTAAAAATTAATAGTGACGCATGACATCATCACCAATAGATGCAGTCCCATTTGTACCCATGTGGTGTATCTAGCTAAAAGGAAGGCATGTAACTTGACCATGTTTTTTCTTATAGGTTTAAATGCAGTAGGGCCGTCCCAAACATATTTTGGGTCCGACGTGAGAAGGAAAAAATGGGCCCTCAAAGTCAAAAACACAATAAAATTTCAAAAACAATAACAATATTAATAAAAACAAAATTATAACCGTAACGTTTACAAAAACAATTGTTTTAAAGAAAAATACATCTTCTTGCTTTTTTAGATGCGAAATCATTGATAACTGTATCAAGATCAACTTTGTCTAGTATATCCTTCTCTATACATAGTATCGCCAAGCCATTCAACCTTTATTGTGACATTGTTGACCTTAAGTAATTCTTCAATAGCTTTAGCTTTGAAAAACTTCTTTCTGCAGATGCAACAGTAACATGAATGGTTAGTAAGATTCTATATGCAATAAAAACATTAGGGTAACAATCGACAGTTTTAACAAAGTCCAAAATTTCAATTGCCGACATTATATTATTAGGTAAAGACATTTGCAAAACTTTTAATTCTGAAAAAAGTTCATTTGAATCTACATTGGACAAATTATCATTAGAAAAAGTAGTAGCAAACTTTGTACAACTTTCTTTAAGTTCACTTTCATTTAATGACTTTAATTTCTTTGAATCATATAAAAATCCAAAAATATTTTCAAATGTCTTTAATTGTTCAAATCTATTTTTTAATGAAACAATCGTCATATCCACAACAACCAAAAAATAGTTAACTTTAAAATAGTCTTCAACCGATTGAGTTTCTTCTTCATCACTACTTTCGTCAAATTGTTTTTTTCTAATGACACGACGTTTTACACGAAATGTAGGTTCTACACCCATATCAAGTGCAATAGTTTTAGCAATATTTATACTTGAAGCAAATCCTTCATTTCTATAATTGTTAAAAAATGTCATTATGTTTTCTATTTGGTTAATAGTAGAATCAATACACATAGATTTAGATTGTAACTTTTTACTTACCATATTAATAGCAAATAAAACTTCATACAAAATAACCATACCAAGTAAAAATTCAAATTTCTCAAAAGCAACAAGTAAACTTTTAGCTTCACTTTTTGTTTTTGGGTCCAAAAACAAAAAGTATTCTTCAATTAATATATCTCTTGATTTAGAATAAAAAAAATCCCAATTTCTAGGGTCCAAAATATCTAAATGTTCATTTAAATTAGTATTTTCTTCATTCAAATTTGTATTTTCGTCATTTAAATTAGTATTTTCTTCATTCAAAGAGGTATTTTCTTCATTTAAATTAGTATTTTCTTCATTCAAATTAATACTTTCTAAATGTTCATTTAAAATAGAAGAACTCAACGGTTTGATAAACTTATCCATAGAACCTTTTTCAGATTGTATTAAAGCATCGGCAATTTTTCGTTTTTTCCTTTTTTCACTTCCAGATAAATGCTTCTTAGGAAACATTGTAAGAAATCACTAAATACTAGTTTAAGAAAAGAATACACCTTTCTGATTTCTGGTTTCTTGAAGAGTAGCTGATTTCTGATATCTTGAAGAGTAGAGGACCAATATCAAAGCAATTGAGAAACCTAAAAGAAAACTAGAAGATCATTCAAGTCAGAAAAAAAAACTATCAAATGTCAGGTTAAGAACTTTCAAACCTCAAAATCTATTACAACTTAGCACTTACCTGTTAAAATCAGTAATCAGATTCAAGAACCATCAACAATGTCACTTTCAAACCTCAGAAATCAGAATTCAGAAATTCAGTGAAGAAACCTAATCAAAATCAGAATTCAGAAGTAAAATCAAATTAACAAAAACCCAAAATACAATTAAGTTCTAATTCACAGTGTCAAACAACAAACCTATTCTCCGTTTCTCACTTCTCGTCCCCAGAAATCCAAAAATCAAGAATCAGAGACAGAAATCGGAACCTGATAGCGTGAAGACCAATTGACCAAATCAAAATCAGAACTCACAACCATAATCAAATTAGAAAAAATGAAAAACGGAACCTGATAGCGTGGGAGACTGGGCGTCTGGGCGTGAAGCGTGAATGCGTGATTCGTGAAGACCAAATCAAAATCAGAAATTCTGCACTTGTCTTGTCGACTGTCGAGAGAGTGAGACTGTGAGAGTCAGAGAGAAGAGATGAACAGATTACTGATGAAATTATGAACGAGATGAACATGTACTTATAAAATCGGAGTGAAGAAGAAGAATCGTGCAACTGACGGACTGAGTGTGCGACGATTACGTTTCAACTTTCACGGTTTCAATCTGGGAAAAGGTCAAAGGCGCACTTACGTTTTTCTTTCTTCCCACTTCCAAATTCCGCCTTGCGTGTTTATGAAGCAGGCCCACAGGCCCCTAACAGGCTAATCCAGTTCTACCTTTTGGGCCATACCAAAGTTGTACCCCATAATTTGTGTGTGTGTGTATATATATATATATATATATATATATATATATATATATATATATATATATATATATATATATATATATATATATATATATATATATATATATATATATATATATATATATAGTTAGGATATATTATAAACTATAATTATTGTGTGGACGTAAGGACCAATCAGAAACGAGAATCAACCAAGGGTAATTTCGTAAATCAATTAATAAATCAATTAATTACATTTAAATTAAAGTCTACAATTATGGTAAATTTACCTATAATATTGGTAACTCACCTATAAAATTGGTAACAGACTATATCTTCTCATTCTTATTAAATTCATCGTTGAAACTTTCCATCCGCCAAAGAACACCACCATATGGCCATCGCCGGTCACTAGGAACCAATCGCCGCCACCATCAATCTGCCATCGCAAAGCCTCCGCCACAGCCATAAACCATTGTTGGTTCATCTAGAATGAGAATACCAGGAGGAGAATACGGGATTGCTGACATCGATTACACCTTAGAGGATGACGATGGAATATGAATCAAGCAACATTGATTAAATACCTCCAGCAACAATCAACTATTCCTCTCGACATTGCTTTTTAACATGTAAGTTTTCCTATTTTTGCATTGTGACCTAATTTCTTTGCAATTTTGTTTTCTTTTGGCCATCGCCGGTCACCAGGAACCAATCGCCGCCACCATCAATCTGCCATCGCAAAGACTCCGCCACAGCCTTAAACCATTGTTGGTTCATCTAGAATGAGAATACCAGGAGGAGAATACGGGATTGCTGACATCGATTACACCTTAGAGGATGACGATGGAATATGAATCAAGCAACATTGATTAAATACCTCCAGCAACAATCAACTATTCCTCTCGACATTGCTTTTTAACATGTAAGTTGTCCCATTTTTGTATTGTGACCTAATTTCTTTTCAATTTTGTTTTCTTTTGGCTATTTTTGATTATTGATAAGTATGTGTGTATGTGTTTCTAATTCCAGTGGATGTTTTGTAGATGGTTTATCAAACAGAGTTTCTTAAATATCCAATCCTCATTTTGACTTTCTTTTCAAGACCGTGTATTATTGACTTTGACATAGTTGTATCATGTACATTTTTTTAATATAAATACGGGTGTTTGAATTGTTTCTAATGATTGACAGGAAAGAAAATCTATTGATCATGATTACGGACGACTGAATTTACTCATGTGATGATGACGACAACGGTGGTGGTGGTGGTTGTATAAGTAGAATATGTATCATTCTAATAGATGAGAAGATCATTCTGATGTTGTAGGGTTCTGTGGACATTCAAAATATACAAGATAACCATTCTCACAGAATGTGTAATGAGAGCATTAAGGAATAGAGAAAAAAAGTCTCGGGTTCGATTTCAAGATAATCATTCTCACATAATGGCATTCTCACAGAATGTGCAATGAGAGCATACATCGATTTCTTATAGGGCTAGAAACACACACATGAAATAGAGAAGAATTATGATGCTCCCAAGTGATTTTGATAGTGCAGGGCAATTTTTGATGTTGCATGGTAAATTTTGATGTTTCAAGGCAGTTATTCTGACAGAATGTCATTCTCATAGAATGTAATTTTCATAGAATGTATCACAGCAATAACTTTTTTTATGTATATTAGTTCAAAGAATGTTGTTATTTTGATGTATTTTAGTTTAGAGAAGTAATTCATAAAATGTTTATTTATGACATTCTGTCAAGAATAATAATATTTTGATGTCATTCTGATGTATGCTTTTGTATTTCATTCTAATAGAATGTAAACGATTAAGAACTGAAATTAATTATACAATTTTATTAGAAATGTAACAGAAATAAAATTTGAATTTGAAAATAATTTCGAATTTGAAATTGAAATGAAAATTAAATTTGGAATTTAATCCCATCAAAATCTCACATTCCAAAATTGAAAAAGCATAAAAAGTCCATATTACCCTTTAGAATGATATAATTAGAAAGTTGATATTTCTTTTAATTAAAAATAATTAGTATTCTGTTATTAATCACAACCATTGATGATTATGATTCTACGCTTCTGATTGGGTCTTACGTCCACACAATAATTGTGGTTCTTAATGTAACCTAGCCCTATATATATATATATATATATATATATATATATATATATATATATATATATATATATATATATATATATATATATATATATATATATATATATATATATATATATATATATATATATATATATATATATATATATATATATATATATATATATATATATATATATATATATATATATATATATATATATATATATATATATAGGTAGAAGTTCAAATGAAACCATGCAAATTTTGTAAGACGGGGAGACGCAATCCTAGCCACTCATTTTGGAGATCAAAAAAAAAATTTAAAATAGGCTAAAATAATGAGAATTTAAAAAAAAATTTCTACTAATTTTTGCTATTTATTCTATCTGAAAGAAATAACAAATAAATAAAATAAATAAATAAATCGAAAAAATACTGGAAAAATAAAAAAAAATATTCTATTAGAATGTTGCTAGATGTTGCATATTCTAATAGAATATTACACAAACTAGTGTAATATTCCACTAGAATATGAAAAAAAATGCTAATTTTTTTTATTTTTTATTTTATTTTTATTTTAATTTTTTTAAGATTTTTTTGAATAAAAAATATTACGAAAATAATACATAAATATATTTTTTTCAATTTTTTTCATTTATTTTGCATTTTTGAACTTCTACCTATATATATATATATATATATATATATATATATATATATATATATATATATATATATATATATATATATATATATATATATATATATATATATATATATATAACGATTCCATAAATAATGAAGGTAATATTTTAATAAACTAGATATTAATATCAATTTAAAAACGAAGAAAATCAGATTTCACATAGATATGGTTTTTGGACCATTTCTATTTTTGTAAGTGGTTGTCCCCTTCAAGTGGAATATTAGTTTTACCTTCAATATTATATACATATGGGGTTTTGCCTGATCGCCTTATTTTTTGTTATGATATTTTGCACTTTTATATCGTTTTATAAAATTAAAATAAATATGCAAAAGCTTTTTTAATATATGTTTCAAATAGTTTCATATCTAATATATATCCCGAAAAAGTATTCACATATTTCACTCATACATTATTAATAAGTTTCAATCACACACTTCGTTAATCTGTTGTCTTGAAGTAGCTATGCCAATTTGGTATGTGGGAGTCCATTGTTATGGTGCTTTATCACTAATGGATTAATTGAGTAATAACAAAATGTTCAACTATAGAAGTCAAATGCCTAAAGCAAATGTATGCATTATGTTAAATTAGACGAATCCCTGCGTCTTGTGCGAGAACAAAATTGTGTAGGTAAAATAATAACATATATATAGTTTGTTAAAAAAAATATCTAAGTCATTGTCATCAACTATAAATAACAATTTTATATAAGAAATCAAAAGATGTATCACTAATGAATTATCATATATCAATACATTCGTTCTAAAAATATCAGAAAATAAATAAATAAATAGTTAATTAATATCATAATAAATAAACAATAAGAATTTTTCATCTATTAATGATAAAAATAAGATAATGAATTTATAGTATTTTTGGAAATTTTATTGTGAATTGTTTTTATACTTATTGCGAATCACTTAACATAAAAAAAAAAAAAAGGTTTTTAGTTACAAAGAATTATTGTTTAAAGATTATAACTTTTTAGTTTTTACAGAGACTTTAACCAACTACAACTAAAAAGACCTAAGTAAAATATTGACGAATTGCATTAAATTATTTCATTTAGTATTACAATCATTAAACATTTTGCTAAGACTAATAAACACTTACACCAAAATTTAAAGTTGGTTAATTTATATTTAAATATTTTTTTAATTTCAAAACTCCTTAAATTCCATATGAATGTTATTTAACTATTACAATTCAACAATTTTGTTAACTTATGTTACTCAATAATTGTTATTGCTATTCTTCAGCATTATGTCTTGATAGATTAGAAAAACAATAATTTGAATTGTAAATTAATAAGAGCTGTTATGAAAGAATATACATTAACATTAAAGACAGTTGATTTGGTTTAAGATTTCTAATTTAACAGTTCATAAATTAAAATCAGTACAAAAAATATTGTTAATAGATTAACGAACTACCAAAAATGAGTAAAACTTGTTAACTTTAACGAATTATTATTTATTATCCAAAAATTTATTTGTGTTTTTTGTTTGCGAATAAGGAATATAATTAAAACATCATATTTTATTTATTTATTGATTGTCGAATTAATATACAAATATTTTTAGTTCTCTCTCACACTTACTATATATATATATATATATATATATATATATATATATATATATATATATATATATATATATATATATATATATATATATATATATATATATATATATATGTATATATATATATATGTATATATATATATATATATATATATATATATATATATATATATATATACACATATATACATATATATATATATATATATATATATATATATATATATATATATATATATATATATATATATATATATATATATATATATATATATATATATATATGTATGTGCGTGCGTAGGGCTGTAAACGAACTGAACGTTCAGCGAACCGTTTGTGATTTGTTCGGCGGGAAGTTCGTTTATTTAGTAAATAAACGAACATGAACAAGATTGTTTGTTCGTTTAGTTTAACGAACAAACATGAACATTGATGTTGTTCGTTCAGTTACGTTCATGAACGTTCGTTTACGTTCGTTCATTAACGTTGGTTTATATGCGTTCGTTTACATTCGCGTGTGTGTAGAAGATACTTGATGTGATGAAGCTAAAGATCAAAGTCATGCATGTTTTTGTATTACAGAAAATATATGGAAAAAATACTATATTTTAAGGACTTTTTGATGTTTTTATATCGTAGGATTTGCTATAATACATGTATTTACAGATGGTTTAGTGTTTGGATGCTAATGGTCGTTTATCAATATATATCTTCATTTAGGTTGCTTTTATGTTTATTTGTTTATGTTCATTTATGTTTGTTTACGTCCATTCATTTCCGTTTGTTATGTTCGTTTATTTATGTTCGTTTAGAACCTTAATGAACGAACATAAACGAACATGAACAAAAGAATATTTTAACGAACAAACATGAATAAGGAAATTCGTTCGTTTATACGTTCGTGTTCGTTCATTTGTTCGGTTAAACTTAAACGAACAAACATGATCATGCATCCGTTCGTGTTCGTTCGGTTCGTTTACAGACCTATGCAGCGTGCGTGTGTGTCATTTTGAAGATCCCAATCTAATTAATAACAAATAGTATAATAATAAATAGTATAATTTTTAATAATATTAAACTATCGAAATATCTATTATAACGACCAAGCACTCATATACAATACACAAAAATCGTAGAAACTATTTCATGATTTTACATATCAAAATCTAACGAACAACAAAAAATATGAAATAAATAATAACATAAAAGCAATAAAAGGTCTATTAAAACATTTATATTCATAAACCACGTCAAATCCTCCAAAATCATACAAATTTTGTATAAACAACTCTATGATTTTATATGTCACAATCTTTGGAATAACAAATACTATGAAAAAAAGTTAAATACTACAACTTTTAACAACAAAAAGTACTAAAATAACTATTTTAATATTTGTATTAAAAAAATACATCAAGCACTCCTAAGTCATACAAAGAATGTAAAACCAATTTCAAGAAAAAAAACTAAAAACAATTTCAAAAGTATATAAAATAAACATACGTTTGGTGTATTTTCTCATTTCTTACGCTTTTCATATTTTAATCACAAACAGTTTTTAGTAAATGATATTAATTTAAGAAATATGAAGAGTTATTTCAGTTTCAAATCACTTATTTAAAAATTATTTACCAATTTATAATCATTATTGGAAAGAAATTGAAAAGTCATGAGAGTTTCAAATCAATATGGTGCAAGTATTTTTGCCTCATTTATAAGATACTAGACGTAAGCCCGCGTATTGCGCAGTAATATAATTAAATATTAAAAAATATTGAGAGAGGTAAGCTATTTAAAATAACAAATTCACTGCAATATGTAATTTTTAATAATGTCTTAGCTTATAGAAAAATTTATATTACTTTTTAACTAAATAACTTGAGATGAAAACATTTTTTTTACTAATAATCGGGTTGAAATGAGATGTTATTATCAAGAATGATGAAAAATATAACCAATGGAGAGATATATAACAAGAAGTATTATATATGGTAAATCACGTAATGAGAATAACATTTACATGTTTAATGGACCTATTTACCGACGAACGTTATATTTTGATGTAAAAAATAAATTTTAATAAGGTAAAAACAATATCGTGTCCACACAATAAAAAAATACAAAATTGTATATTAAAAAAATATTATGGCATCATAATAGAAAACCAAAATTTTGTAGGTTAAAACAATATTATGTCCTTACTATGTCTTAAATATATTAGTATCCTTCATTTCGCTTCTCTAGATGATGTATGATAAGATATTAAATATAATTAGTCTTTGTATTTTTTTAATATATGCATTATTTTGTATTTCTTTTCTATGACCCACATGAATGAAGTTTAAACGATAAGAGTGAGATGTACATATTCAAAGGAAATATTATTTTCGTAGATTCTTGACTTCTTTTGTTTTCCCACTCCTATAGTAAACGTTAATATAAAGTTTTCCCAGTCAAAATTTTAACGTTTCAATATATAATTTTAGTCTAAGTGTTAACATATAATTATAAAGATACAATTTCATATGCTTGAGCAATATCTTCTGATTGTGGACTACATTGACGATCATATTTTTGTTTTGAAGTAAAATTTTTAATGATGCTAAATGTCGTAGGTAAAAATAAGAGTGTCATTATAGTATATTGACATAAGAACAAAGATAAGAATATATAGATATGGGGAATTAAGCTTTATATCTATATTCATAAATACGGTTGTTCATTTCATTTTACTTTCTTTAACGATGTGGGATAATATAAGAGAGTTAGCATTTTTATTTTATAAACAACATAGTTTTGATATTCTTTTATTGTCCCCTAATGATAAATAACAAATAATGAAAGTAAGATTTCTTTATTTAAAGGAAATTTTATCCTTATAAATTATTCACTTCTTATTTTTATATCTTTATAGGAATTCTTAGTACAATATTTTGTTACCCTTCATGTCAAATCTTTTAAGGATTTCAAAGCATATAGTTTTTAGTCTCAAATATAATATAGAATTATAACGGTTCTATTTAGTTTGTTTGAACATTTATTTAGAATAAGGGTTCAAATGAATTTTTTGAACAATATCCAGACATTTATTGTTGAAATTGTTTTATGTACATACATCATGGTGAATATGAAAAAAAACATTTTACACCGGCGTGACTACACAGTGGACTTGAAACGACATATTATGAACTTGCAAGCTTAATCGGTCATTTTAAAAGTTTCTAAGTAGTTTTATTTTTTACTTTTATGTTTCAATAATTTTGAAAACTAATACCAAATAGTAGAATCATTTGAACATTTGAAATATAAACATGTTATTGTGATAAAATCATTACATCGGTATCACCACATGCCAAAATATGTCAAAGAACATAACATGAGCTTGCAAGCCTAATCAATTTTTAGAGGTTTTAAACTAACTTAACTATTCACTTTTGAGTTTCAATATTTCTTGTTATTAACACCAAATAGTAAATTCCTTTGAAACATTGATATAAAACATGTTTTTATCATGAAATGACAACTAATTAATATTATAGGCTTTAAAATCCATATAATAATCCAGATTGTTGGATGAAAGAAACAAATAAATGGTATTATATAAGATAAAGAATAACTGTTAGATTGATGTGTGAAGATTGTGTGTGATAAATACAATAAAATTCAAATTAATGTGGTAAAAGATACATCACTTATCTTTAACCACATTGTTTTGAATGATCTATTTTATAATATATATATATATATATATATATATATATATATATATATATATATATATATATATATATATATATACAATATACAATATACAATATACAATATACAATATACAGATAAAGATTTAAATATAAAAAAGTAGATATAAGATAGTTCAAATGTCTATTATTAAAAATTTATGTGCATATATTTCGTATGAATCGAAAAAATGTTTACGACAATGTCACTTTTATACAAACGACATATTAAACTTGTAACATAATCGGGTTTTTAATACTTTAAGGAATTTAAATCTTTATTTTTTAAGTTTCAATATTTATGCAAACTCAAACCAAATAATATAACCGTTTAAAACTTTGAGATAAAACATACTTTTTTGATAAAATGATCACTTTATAGATTTTGAAAGCCATATTATGATCAATATTTATGTCTAATGGGAGCAAATGAGTGGTATATATAAGGGATAGATGAATGGTAGGATAGATGTATGAAACAATATGGGACAAAGGAAAAATATTCAAATTAATGTGGTAAATTATAAACAATTTATCTTGAACCACATTGTTTAAAAGGTATATATATAAATATATAGATATATAGATTTAACTATTTCGAAAAATAGTCTTTGAATATACTTTTAAGTTTATATGATTTTAAATAATTTTAAAAGTTATAATTTTATTTATAGGTAGTAAGTTTTATTTTTTTGTGTTTTTTAACAATAATTAACCAATTTATAATCATTATTAGATAATAATTGAAAGCTCATGGGAGTTTCAAATTAATGTGGTGCAAGTATTTATGCTTATTTTATAAGATACTAGGCGAATACTCGCACGTTGCGCAAGTGAAAGTTATATAGTTAAATTTTTAACAAATATCTTGTGGGAAATGATTATGTCATTAAAACTAACTATAAAATAATAATTCTAATATTAATTTGATATATACAATTGCAACTATTTTGACAGATATTACTTAATAAACTTTATCATCGGCTTATGTATTAATTAAATTAAGCCTAGTTTTTGATTTAATATTACTTTTAACTATTATCTATTGCAATGATTAAAAAAATTTAAAAGTTACTTATTTGACCATATTTTGATTTTGATCATGGTGATTATTTAAAATATCAACAATAAGTAAAAAACGTAAGTAATATATTGATTAATTGTATTGAATTATTTCATTTAATATTGCAACTCTTAAATATTTTGCTAAGACTAAGGCTGTAAGGAGTGGTGCCTCCAACATTTGGATGGCAACCCGGCCACGTAGGCGCCACGTCATTTTGTTGCCAACATGCAATATAACTCAAACCGAATGATTATCATAAACCAAAACCAATTCCAGAACCACAATGTTCTAACTTCGAAAATATCGAAACTAAACTTGTTCCAACAGATTCTACAATCCAGAATCGAAGGAAACAAGCAATAACTAAAACTAATAATTATAAAAATAAATGAGAAAACACAAAAATACCAATTGAAGCTGCTGAAATCCGAAATCTTGAGTCAAAGAAGCCTAGGTTCCACCTTTGGGTCGTTTCTTTGCTCCTGAAATTCGACATAGATGCCTCTATTTATAGTTGCAATTTCGAGCTAATCGCGTCGCGTATGGCTTAAAACCGCGGCACGTCTTATCCTTTATCCCCGTTTTTCGCTGTTTGAATTTCAACTCACCACCTGATCTTTGACTATCCGCGATGCGCGTGTCTTCTACTCGCGGCACGCGTACGTTTTCGCCTGAAATGGTCTTTATCCAGAACTTCTTCATTTTGTCCACTTCTAGTCCCTGTTTTTATCTTTCTTTCTCATACAAGCACTTGACACAAAAGTGAGTAATACCATAAACTATACGATATAAATTTACTAAGAATAGGGCCTAACAACGACTAAAATACTTGATATTGATAGGCGTTGTCAAACACCCCACACTTGTGCCTTGCTTGTCCCCAAGCAAGAGAGTTTTTAACAAATTATAATTAAGACTCAAACATTTTTGAATGCTTTCATTTTCAAAGTATATTGTTTTCAAAAGTTAGATTGAAAATGAATTTTAAGAAAAATGACCAGAATACCCTTTGGAATTCACGACTTTCTAAAGAACCATTGAGTACAAATTTTCAGTTCACAACAAGTGCACATACTCATTCAGATTCTAAAGGCCGCTAAGGAACTATCCATGACTTTCGATGTTGTCCGTGTAACGAGCTTTCGAAAATACTATCCCAGACCAGACGATCTTAGGTAGTAAGGTGCATAAATGCCATTTCAGGGCCACCCTTTTTGGACCTACCTGCTCGAACAACAAAGGCCACTGATCAACAATTCACTCCTAAATTCCAATCCTAAAATATTCCAAATCTAAAATTTTCTAACTCCTAAAAAACTCAACTTATTGACCAAACAATAACATGTTTACAACTAAACAGTATCTCTTGAAATTACCAATGCTATAACATTCAAAAGCTATTCGTTTCAAAATTACAACTTCTTAAATTTTTTTGAAAAATTGCTAAAATTTTTGAAAGTTACTCGTTTTCTGCAAAAATTTCAAAAATAAACTCTTTCGACCGTCCACATCCCACACTTAAAACTGTACAACGTACTCGTTGTACATAAAATATTTCAGTTAAAGGGAGAAAGAGTTACCCCTTTTGACGGTAGATTGCTTGTTGGAACTAGTTGTCACAGGATAAAAACGCGTACATCATGATTCAGATTCCCGGAGTTGTGGCGCAACAGTGAACACGCCGGTGGTTGGCAAGTGTAAGGGTACAATGACCCCACACTTGCGTGAAACAACTCCTCAGTAGATTTCCATTTGTGCTTACATGCAACACTCACAAAACAAATTAAACGCAAAAAGATAAACACAAAAGATAAAAGATAATAACAAGTTATGTACAATGTTTTCAAAAGCTAAAAAGAAGAAAAAGTACAATCAATCATCATGCTGAGTCCCGGATGGACCAGCCTCATCATCTCGATCTCTAGGAGGGTAGGGTGGTATGTCCTCCATGTGTAGCTGGAGCATGATCATCCTCTATGTCTCTGCCATCCAGCGGTGGTGGGCTTCCATGCGCGCCATCCTGACATCAAGATCCCGCAAAGCAGCCTGTACGTCTATCAGCTGCGGTGGTGGCTGTGTCTGTGGTAGTGGCTGGGCTGGCGCATCCACTCTCCGATGCTGGGCGGGTCGGATCATTGGCTCCTCCTCCTCATCCTCCTTCTATGCCTGTGGGCCAATTTCCTCGATCGTCGGCATCAGCTCGAATACACCCTGTCGCGGCTGATGCATGACCCCCATGCTCTCAAAATAACGTACCGATGCCTGCGTGGGTAGTGTCGGGGCCAGGCCGACAAGAACCTTGGCCTTGAGAATGCCATAAGATCGCGCCAGCCGGGTAATGAAGTACCCACCAGCCATGGGGCTCTTGGCGGATGAGCCAGCCGCCCTAGATGTCAAGGAAACTATCATAGCAAAAGGCAGGTTGAGGAACCTGCTGGGGTCAGAGAGGACCCACATTTAGTAGACGTCATCCTGGGACACCTTCTCGCATCCCCTTCTCTTCATGATAGATGTGGATACGATCCGGTGCATCAGTCGGTGGAGCGGGGATAGGAACTCGAGCACGAGCTCCTTGTATGCGATGTCATATGCGGTAGCCATCAGTCTATCCCACCCTGGCATGTGAAAGTGAATGCCTCCTCTGAATGGGTCCAGGTACGGTGGATGAATGGAAAAAGCTGGTCCCACAACCCTATATGAGTCAGTAAAGCTCGATCGAAACTGATCACATCGAGTACTGGTCGGGAGCAGAGCTCTCGAAGTCGAGATCGGTAACGCGGAGTCTCTTCGAGAATATCTGGGAACTGCAAGAACTGATGCCCCGGCCTGTAATCACCCTGCTCGGCCATCTGTACACAAATCACACAAGAAAAATAGTTTGCAAAATCAATCCTCAACACGCACCGCGGTTCCTCGCGCGTCGCTCCGATACGCGCGACGCGGCTTATGAACACACTGCGTCGTGCCGTATGACTGTTGCGAAAATCTCTTAGAAATCACTTGTTTAATCCAATCCCAAGCAATCACAAAGCAACCTAACTACCGACTAGCCCCTTTAGGGTGAGAATTTTGCAAATGCAACACCCTACTTGTAATAACGTGAAAGAATGAGTTCTAAGTGACATACCTCGATAGTAGATACTAGAAAGCTCGAAAAAAATGCAAGAAAATTACGTGATCGGGGGTGCTCTGTTTGGCGCGTCGTTGTATATGTGAGGTGCGACGAGAGGTTTTGTACCTTTAATGGAGGTTTCTGTCCGATCGAATTCCACGACGCGCGTAAAGGCGACGCGCGTCGCACGTGCCCACAAATGAACTCCTGCTTATCGAGTTGATCTGCGTACGCGTGGCGTGCTTTTATCCTCACCGCGTTGCGACCTTAAACTCTTGCAATTTCTTTTTTTTGACCCGACATTTGCTTTGTGCTATTAATTCCTGCAATGATGATGATCAAATTTTCCTAATTATTTCAAAAAGAAAGAACCTAACCTATTTATGGATGGGTTGTCTCCCAAGAAGCGCCAAGTTTAACGTCTTCAGCTAGACATTCTTCATTTCATTCCTCCTTTGGTACGAGCTTTCTCATCTCAGGTGCGAAATCATTAACCAATGTTGCAAGCAGTGTCGTGAGTTGTGTCATCCGATCACTTACATGATTGATCGATTGTTATTGTGCATTTAGAAGCTGAAACACCTTTGCTTCCCTATTCCTTATATCCTTTACATACTCCTGGTGTTTTCGTTCCATGGCTTCCATCATATCAAAGATTTGTTGCTTATCAGCTGTTGTCAGCAAATGTCTTTGCGTTTTCTAGAGGATTTCCTCATCCTCACTTTCACTTTCATTCTCCTTCTTTCGATTTTTTCCTTTATCATTCACTCTTGGTGCCATCAACGATCTATTGTTCAAATACTGATTATCGTACCCCGGTGGTAGCATCATCGGGCACCCGAACATATTCAACCTTCGTTTTCGTGTGCCAAAGGTGATGTCCATATCACCCGTTTTACAATCCATCACAGCCCCAACTGTTGCCAAAAACAGACGTCCCAAAATCAGTGCCAGTGCATCCTCCTGACTTTCGTACTCCATTACCAAGAAATCCACGGGGTAGAAAAAGTCGCCAACCTTGACAATCACATTTGTCAACTTCCCATGTGAGACCTTTGTGGATTGGTCTGCCAGCTGCAGCACTGTCTTTGCCGGATCCAATTCTTCGTTCTTGTACTTATCATAAAGATACACAGGTAACACATTTACACTTGCTCCCAAATCCAATAATGCATTCCGAATAATCACGTCACCTACAGTGACAATGATTAATGGTGAAGCGGGATCTTTTTCCTTTTTAGGCAGTGTTCCCAACAAAGCCTCACTCGCCTTCACAGTAAGTCGCACTGTTTCTGGTGTTGGCATCTTGATTTGTTCTTTCTTTTACACATTTCTCTGAGAATTCTTGTATCCTCCGGCGCATTCCTTAATTCATCCCATAGCGGCTGACTAATTGACGGTCCACTGGATACTTCTTGCTTTCTTTGCTTCTTTGTAGCTTTCTTTTTCTGCCTTATGCCGGCTACATCTGATTGTTCCTCTTTTGGACTTCCTTGTCCTTATTCTCACTCTCCTTTCCTACCAGGTCTTCCATTGTAACATTCCTCCATTCTGTATCTACTGCGTTGACATGTTCCTTACCAGCTCTTTGAGTATGGTTCAGATTCACCTCCGTGTTACTTAGTAGCTTCCCATTATTTCTCTTTCGTTGGTCTTCAGCCATCTGTGCAATCTGTCTCTCCATATTGGCAATGGCCTTAGCATTGGCCTGTGTTGTTGACTGGCGTTCACTATTTCGTACATCTTCGCCATCATTTCTTGCTGAGTTTCAGGAGTATTACTAGCTTCTCCCGTGTTGTTGTTATTGCTAGTACCTGGACCATTGTTGTTCACAGCCTGGAACTGCCTCTGCGAATTAGAAGGCGGCCCTTTATAGTTGTTTTGGTGGTTATTGTAGGGCTGGCTGTTGTAGTTCTAGTTCCCTTGGTTGTAGGGTCTGTATGGTCGTCTATTATTTTTGTTGTATTGACCTTGACCATAGACCTGGTTGACCTCCTAAGGCCTTTGCCCTTGCTGATTGGCTTGTCGTTGAAGAATTTGCAGTCTATTTTAAAGAGTTGCCATCAGCCTATCAAACTTCCTGTTCAATTATCTTATCTCCTTCTTCACCTCCTTTCTCCAATCGACATCTGTACCCACCGCTGCTGCTGTACTAACTAGCTTCCTTGAGAATAATTTGCTTTGGAACCAATACTTAATTGCTCCAAAAACCTCCAGGCGTCGTCTGGTTCTTGCATCATAATCGTCCCACTAGATGAAGCATTGATCATAGCTTGATTTGTTGCATGCACCCCATCGAAGAAGAATTTAACCAGTTGCCATCGTGGAATGTCGTGGTACGGACAGGATCACATCAACTCCTTTAGCCTCTCAAATGCGTCATCGAATGCCTCTCCTGGCTTTTGCTGAAAATCCTAGATAGCTCGCCTGATTTATGTAGTTTTGCTAGCAGGGTAGAATTCTTGGAGAAATTTCTCCTTAAGTTGTTCCCAGGTTGTAATGCTATTAGGTTGCAAGGATGTGAACCAATACTTGGCCTTATCTTTTAGAGTAAAAGGAAATAGCCTATTTGTGTTCATAGGAATATTAGCATTAGTTATAGCCAAAAACTCATACAGATGATTGTAAGGGTCATCCTCCTTATATCCTTTAAATTCAGGTAAAACACCTAACAGTTTGTAAGGTTTTAAGCAAACTATGAACTAGAAATCCTAAGTTCACATGCAACCTAATAATGAGGATCTATGTTTTTCTTCTAATGAACATATAACAAAACCTAGAGGCCAATAATAATTTCTAAAGATCAAATATAATAAAAACCAACCTTTGATTATTCTTCTGGAAGCTAGCAGCAAAAGTATCCTGCCTCAAATGGAGTCACGCCCAAGCAATGGAGGAGAAAACAGCAGAGTTCCAGAGAGACAGAAAGTGGCGTAGAAAATAGGGTTCCAGGAGGCTCTATTTATAGCCTTCAAGGGTTACAGTCAAAACCCTAGATGAGCCTCCTTAATGGACAAGCCTGTTGACCATTTGGACCAAGCCTTCTAAACCCTAATTAGGGTTTCGAAATTATGGAGGTGGCCTCCACAATTTCGCCAACTTAAGGCTTCTACTGGCTAGCCAGTTATTCAACTATTGAATAAATACAAAACCAGTCCCTGCACATTTAATTAATTAAATTAATCACTGAATTAAATCCAATTAATTCTAGATTAATTTCTAATTAATTATTATAGTTTCTAATTAATATATTAACACTTAAATATATTAATAAACTATTTATTTTATTTCTATTGATTTATTAAACAATTAATAAATCAACCTCTCTATCTATTTAACTCTACACCAATCCTCCAGCTATGAGGGCAACCCAAATGGACTTTTGCTTCAATTAATGAGATAAATACAGTTCATAAGTCATGACTTAGACACCTAATCCAACAGTCTCCCACTTTGATAAGTCTATGACTTTAATTGTTCTTTTATCTTCAGATTAATTAACAGCTTGCAGCTTATTAGAAACTGCTGCCGAACTCTGACCCTGTCAGTTCTGTCCATAGATAAGTGATCATATGATCCTTCGTCCAACAAGATATTTTCGGACATGAGACATGGATTGAGATCAATCTATGTCCGATACTCTGTTTCCCGATTTCCGATTTTGCATATGACATAAGACTTCTAATTGAACACATCAATTTAGTCCTGGCTGGCCAGCACTTTAGTCAACTTCAAAATCATCAAGAGGCCTACAAATATCTGTTTCCCATCAGGGTCAAGGAACGAATAAGCTTAGACTCATATGCTTGTGTCTTTTACTCATCAAAATCGTGCACAACAATACGTTTTATAACATCGAGTTACCGATGTATTTACGCAATATCAATGCACAACCGACTTGTAAATTTCAACTCATATGTCTCCGATTTAAGACCATAAGATATTATCGTCTCAACATTGCTTATGATATAATCCATGAAGCAATCTATTGAGTGCGGGTTTATCCAATGCTCAAATCTCCATTTCTAAGTACTCATGGACGTTGTAGCAATCTTATTGCCATGTTTAACCGCTTAGACAATCTACAAACCAATTCATGACAGTCTTGATTCAATACATACTTCCCAAAGTATGACTGACTGTGGACATTTCGAATAATTAAATTATTCGGGAAGTTGACATCGCAGCGGTCGTCATGCGGTAAAAAATAAGAAAAACCTAACACACTCACTTAGCAAAGTGGAAGTCAGGGTCGATCCACAAGAGTTACGTGGTCAAGTCAGGTGACAGATTACCAATTATAGTGTCACGCTATAGTCAGAGGACTTAGTTCCTAAACTTTTGACCACTGATCCCAGAAAACATAAACCAAACAATCTCAAAACAAGCAGAGACTAAGCTAAGCTTCAACTCAAACCTAGTTACTTTCTGAAATCAGAAGTACATCTCTTCTTCAGAAGCAAACAAAGGCATCCAAATAAATAAACAACCAAAGGCATAAACTGAACCAATAACTAAAAGTCCAAATGACAGTCACTGGCTAGAGTTCAAACCTAAAAACTAACCTAGTTGGCTACTGAAATCAGCAAAGGAAAACAGTCCAAACAAGGTCATAAACACATCCAAACACAACCCAAGCATTCAAAACCAATAACAAGCATTGAAACACCGAAAAACCAATATTACTTGTAACCAAATGATTATTATCAACCCAAAACGAATTCCAAACATCCAATACAGTATCTAACACTGAAAAACAGTAACTAAAATGCTCAAGGTCAGTGGTTGTCACTCCTAAAGACCCTAGCCACTAATACTAAAATTATATATAACAACCTGAAATGCCAAAAGGTAGTTGCTGAAAATGAGTTCTTGGAGTCAAAGAGCCTCCACGGTCGATTTTTCACCAGGGTTTTGCTCGGGTTTTCGGCTGAAAACACCTCTATTTATAGTTGCAAATTTTACGCAACCGCGCCGCGCATTTATGGTTTCCGCGGCGCGCATAGGGTCTTATCCTCGTTTCTTCGGACTTTGAATTTGTTCCACCGCCTTGTATCCGCGTCACGCCTTCTTGATTTCCGCGGCGCGCGTACGTATTTTCCTGATTTTTCCTTCTTAGGTGGTAAGGTGCATAAATGCCTCTTCGAGGCCACCCTTTTCGGACCTACCGGCTCGAACAACAAAGGCCACAGATTGACATTTCCTTCCTAAATTCTAATCTTAAAACACTCTAATCGTCTAACTCCTAAAACTCAACTTGTTTGACTAAACTAATAGCATGATAACAACTACATAGTATCTCTTGAAAAATACTAGTGCTATAAACAATCACAAACCATTCGTTTCAAAACTTACAATTTATTAAAAAATTGAAAAAGTTGCGAAAAATTTGAAAATTCGGTCGTTTCTGCAAAAATTTTAAAAATATACTCTTTCGACCGTCCACACCCTACACTTAACCCCGTACAACGTCCCCGTTGTACAAAATTTATTTAGAACAAGGGAGAAAGAGTTGTTGAGACCATTTGTGCTGAAGTGCTCAACTATCCGAAGTCTGTCTGCCCAAAGCCCAAAAGTAATAAACAAATAGAAGACCACGAAGTCTGAAGACTCCGAAGTGCTACGCATGGAGGATCCGAAGACTTCACAGCCTATTCATCTATCTTTTGTGTGCACGCGTATAGTACAATACGTGTTGCATGAATCTTCTATCCTATTGGCTAGTACACTGATAGGATATTCTCTGTAAAAGTTGTACTATTCATATCACTGATTCAGTATAAATATCAGTGATACCTTGCCGTGTAGAGTGTGAGATTACGAGATAGAAAAATCACAAACATAGAAAACCCCATTGTAAAACCTTATCTTATAATCAAGCATTCGACACAAGTTATCCATTTCACATTGTTCATTCATCTTACTTATATTATCCTTGTGTGTTTGATTGTGTTGTTGGTATAATCTTTGTTTCAATTCATCTATCAACTGATTTCAACACCCAACAAGTGGTATCAGAGCGAGTCAGCTCAAAAACCTGATAGTAGAGCTTGAAATTCATTGCCTCAGTTCTAGATCTGACTCGATTCTCAGATGTAGGTTTCTGCAACTGTTGCTAATCTCTATTACTTGTTTTTACTGAAAAGATCCGGTTGAAATCTATCAAAATGACTGATTCCACAGCAACATATGCCAATATGCTTAATTATGCTAACCTCATTGGTTCAGCAACGAAGGCCCCAGTTCTAGTAACTTCTTACTACGATTACTGGGCTGGTCGAATGAAAGATTATCTTATTGGACTAGACAAAGACTTATGGAGGTCTGTGATTGACGGTCCACACACAGACATTGCTGGTCGATTCGTTGTCCCTGATGGAGAAGAAGCCGTTGTCTTCAATGCTGCTGACATGAAGAAGCTTGAAAACGATGAGAGGGCCATGCGTGAACTGCGAAGTGGCTTAGGTCCTGACGTAAGCCATCACATTGCTGATGCAAAATCTGCAAAAGAGATATGGGACAATCTCGAACTCCGTTTTGGAGGAGATAAAATTCTTCATACCAGCAAAGTTCAAGAAATCCTTGCAGACTTCGGAAACTTTAAGCAAGAAGAAAATGAATCCTTGGAAGCTTGTTATGAACGTCTGAGCAACATGATTTACACACTAGACAAGTATAGGGGAAATAAGAAGTCAACAAGAGATAAATATCAAATTTCTTTACAGTCTTCGCAAGGAGTGGAGGCCAATCATGCTCATGGTAAAGTCCTATGAGAATATTGAGAAATACAAGCTGGCTGCCTTGTACAATCTGCTGAAATCACACGAACCTGATATGGTGGGTCGAAGAAGTGAAATGGCTGGTTCTGGACCACTTGCCCTCGTTTCGAAAGAGGATGAAGAATCAAGTGATGAAGACATTGCTGCCTATATGGTAGATGAAAATGGAGAGACTGTTGCTCTTTATGCCGCCAACAATCGTAGATTCAAGAAACCCTTCTTTAAGAACAACTCTGGGAAGCCATTTGTGAAGAATTTCAACAAATCAAACTTTAACTCCAAACCCAAACCAGAAATATTCACCCCAAAGGATGAAAACTTAAAATCTTCAACACCGAAGCCATCTGAAAAACAGACTTCAGAGTCATCCAAAGAAAAGACCGAAGAGAAAAAGGTTTCAGGTGATTCTGGCTATGACTACAACTATTGCCATGGCAAGAATCATTTTGCGAAAGATTGCATGCTTCGCAAGCAAAACGAAAAGAAACCACAAGTAAAGGACGAAGCATACTACGCAAGAAAAATGGAGGAAGTTAGAGTGAGGACCAAAGATCTAGCTCTAATGGGTGTTGATGATCGTCAAGGATCCTATCAGGTTTGGTCTTCGGACTCAGATGACGAGGAAGTGAGAAAGCCATCTCATAGTGCTTTCATGGCCTATGATGTCGGTAAGAGCTTTCTAAAGGACACTTCGGAGAAGTTTGGAGATGAAGAGAAGCTGGAGGTTGAAGCAACTACAGGTCTTGGTTTTGTGACTTCGGAAGCACATGAGAAGTTTGCTGCTGGTACTCCGAAGACTTTGTTTGAAGACTCTTCCGATGACAATGAGGAGGTATGCTTGATGGCAAACGACACTCACCTAACAATCCCAGAACAGGTATCAAAACTTCTTTCATCTTTTAAAATTCCTAGTTCACAATCTAGTCAAATTATAAATGAAATAACTCGTGATTGCTCTGTTATGCATAAATTACTCGTTGATGCTGAGCAGGAGGTTCTAAGCTTGAGGGGGAGAGTAGAGAGCCTGAAGCTAGCATTAGAAAAATCCAATATTAGAATCTCTTTGTTAGAAGAAACTAGAGAAAAACTTTCAAACAACAATGATGTACTTTTGAGACAGCGAAACATATTTTGTGAAACTGCTAGACGACTGTATGCTCATATTACCCGTATTTATCATTCCGCTGATGTTTGCAATGTGCAATATAGAAAACTATTACTCTTTATTAAATTCAAGCTTAAGAATGTTGATAGTGTTACTTATGAATGTGAATCCATAGTCTCAGGATCCGAAGTGACTAACCCATCGTACAAACATGGTTTAATCTCTGTTGAAAAACACTTAACTGCGGATAATTTGTTAACACTGCTGCCTCAAGAGATTCCAATCTTGAAACAACACGTACCTCAATGTGAAAACAAATCTGATGTTGTGGTAGAAACTGTATCTGAAAATGATTCTGAGTCTGATTCGGATTTGGAGGAAATTGACTGTTCAACCTTGTCCCTGCATAAATCATCCTCCACATCCGCATCACCATCTGAAGACATCTCACAATTGTCTTCGGAGGATAAAGGCAAGACTAAAATTGATTGTGAAAATGAAAATTCAGACAACTTGGAAATTGTTAATACTAAGACTCAAATTTCTGATGAATGTGAATCTTATGAAGATTATCTCAAAAATTCTTCCAAAAGACTAGTCCATGTTGCATGTGTTTATCCTAAGGTTTTCGTATTTCAAAAACGCTATCTTTGTGAAACCTGGTGGTGCACTTTTAGTTGACAATGATTTACAAAAGATGGTAGATAAGGATAACTCCACAGTCACTGAGGAAGGATTCTTCTCATCATCTAAAATGTTCGAAAATCAAGTAAATGAAAACATGGAAGTAAAAATCAACATAAGAAAGCAGGAGTTGTATGGTCACAACATTTACAATCGTTTGTGTTATGAAAAGGAGAAAATACCAGATAAATTGAAAAATCTTTTGAATACTAAAAACAACAATCATGTTTATACATACCGAAACTACAAACAAATTCAAGTTATGGAAAATTACATAACTCTGAAGATGGATGTTTTCCAGTTAATGGAATCAAAAGAGAGTGTACCACATGCTGAATCTGCTGAAAATGAGGAATCAAAAATTAAATCTGAGATCTCTTATCCTTCAATGCTTTTCCCAAGTTTTAAAGATAAGAACAAAACACAAATCGCTCCGAAGCCTGTGGTACGCAACATCAAAATTTTGCAAATACCTCAATTTCAAAATCAGGCATCAAGTTCCAAAACAAAAACTACTGTTGTAATTTCGAAACCAACAGTGATGATTTCAAAATCAAAACAAACCCAAAATCTTGCAAAAAGGAAAACACCCTTAAAATTTTCAATACCAACAAATGCAGTCGCTTCAACTTCTAGAACAAAAATCACTGATTCAAATTTATCAAAAGTCAAAAATCAATTTTCCAAACCAACATTTGTCCCTACAAAACCAAACTTTCCAAATCCCAAAGTTCAAAACTCAACAAATAAAACTTTTTCAAAATATTACAATTCGGTAGACACATTTCATCATTGGCTAGACAAAAACTTGGATCTGTTTAAAGATAAAAATCTTTCATTAAACGATTTCAAATTGGAATATGAAGAGTACCTATGTGCCTCTACATCATGCAGTCCAATGTCAAAGAAATCAACAATTGAATTTACGAAACAAAATTGGAAAAGAAATGATTTGAAAGAAAATCTTACCATTAAAACCAAGTCTTCAAAATCATCATCTTCTAAAGTAACTTCAACAGCTTCAAAGTCAAAATTAATCAAACAAATATGGGTTCCGAAGTCTTGCACCTTGTCAGTCTCTTCGGACTCATCCGTTTTGTCAAAAAGCCTTTCAGGATCATGTTCAAACTCTTCGGAATCATGCTCATCACATGAGGCTTCGGAGAATTTAATAAACTTAAATGCAAATGAAATTACCGAAGAGGCCGTAGAAAAATAGATTCAATAATCCTTTGCTTACCCTGAGGACCCAAGATTGATTGGGTACCAACTTCTTCTTGATTGATTGCAGGTTATGTCTAATGAGCGGTATGATTCAAAATGGTACATGGATAGTGGCTGCTCAAGACATATGACTGGGAAAAAGGAATATCTCAGGGACTACAGAACTTTTGATGATGCTGGAAACGTTTGCTTTGGTAATAATGAAACATGTCCAATTCGGGGATATGGCAAAATAACAAATGGCCAATTCATAATCAGCCGAGTGGCATTTGTTGAAGGATTGAAACATAATCTTGTGAGTATATCTCAATTGGTGGTTGGAACGGGCAATGCTGTTACATTCAACAACCAAGGGAGTGTAATCACCAAAGAAGCAACAAAAGAAGTCTTACTGAAATCAGAAAGGAAGGGATCGATGTTTCCCTTAAATCTAAAGCCAGTAACCGGTGGGAAATCCCTATGTCCTCTCTCTAAAGCCAACTCCGATGTCAGTTGGTTATGGCAACGAAGACTTGCCCATCTGAACTTCAAAGACTTAAACAAATTGGTGGCTATGAATTTGGTTCGAGGTATGCCAGCACTCAAATTTGATAATGATTCTCTTTGTTCTGCTTGTGAACATGGGAAGCAAACAAAACAAAGGCATCCAACAATGATTAATCCCAAAATCACCGAACCCTTTTCATTTCTCTACATGGATTTGTGTCGACCATCCGCAGTGGAGTCAATTGGAAAGAAGAAATATATTCTTGTGATAGTTGATGACTATTCAAGATTCACCTGGGTTTTATTCTTAAGAAACAAATCAGATGCTGCTGAAGAAATCATCAACTTCATAAAGAAAATGGAATTGATGCTCAATAAGAAAGTCCGAACTGTACACAGTGACAACGGTTTGGAGTTCAAAAATCAAACTTTGGATGGATTCTTGAAAACAAAGGGAATTAGTCATAACTTCTCAGCACCATACACTCCTCAACAAAATGGAGTTGTGGAAAGAAGAAATCGTTCCTTGTGTGAAGCGGCTAGAACTATGCTGAATTTCGCAAACTTGCCTATTTACTTCTGGGCCGAAGCAATTTCTACTGCATGCTTTACTCAAAACAGATCCTACATTCACAAACGATTTCACATCACACCTTACGAAGTGCTCAATCGAAGAAAACCAAATGTCAAATTTCTTCACATCTTCGGTTGTAGATGCTTTATCTTGAACTTAAAGGATCATTTGACTAAGTTCGACGATAAATCAGAAGAAGGAATCTTCCTTGGATACTCTCAAGACTCAAAAGCTTACAGAGTCATGAACAAGAGAACTCGCAGAATTGAAGAAACCTTTAATCTAAGGTTTGATGACTATTACATCAAGAAGTCCTTGCATCCATTTCCCATGTCATCGATCTTTCCAAAGCCTGCTGAAGATGTTATTCCAATCACAACATTTAACATAGACTTCACACTTTTGTTCGATGCACCTGTGAGAGCTATGGACTCCGAAGCTATTACACCAGATAATCATGAATCCGAGCTATCCAAGCTCACAGATGGACCTGATGACTCCCCTACAAGTAGTGTACAAAGACCATCATCTGTTAAGGGGGAGCCATCTAACCAAAGTATGGGAAATGCAAGTGTTGAGGGGGAGCCATCAAACCGAAGTGAAGGCTCAGCTGGTATAGAAGGGGAGCCAAACAACAGTCCAAGGAAAGCTAACACTCCAATCTCATCTCCTCAGTCAATCTCCAATATCATATCCCTGTATTCAACAGTCCAGGGGGGGCCAGAGATTGCTACTCCGAATTCAGCCACAACAATCGCTTCGGATAGAGCTACCACTTGCTCAACACCAACACATGTCCAAGGGGAGCACACTCTAAACTCAACTTCACAAATGCACACACCACAAACTAACACAAATTCAAATAATCACTTACTAATGAGTGATTTCCCTTCCACTTTGGGATATCCCTCAGACATCGAAGTCGTCGATGCTGAAGGACGTCCTGACTATGATCCAAATTATCCTCCTTTCGATAAATGGACGAGAAATCATCCTCCATCACTTGTCATCGGTAATGTTCATGATAAAGTATTGACTCGTT